>OW240923.1:98431830-98448447 GCA_933207985.1 Pelobates cultripes
GGGGGAACAGAGATATGGAAAGAGGGGGGAACAGAGATATGGGGAGGGGGGAGACAGACAGAGAGGGAAGAATGAGACACGGGGAGAAACGGGGAATAGAGAGATAGGGAGGGGGAGAAAGAGACACAGGGGGAGAAAGAGATGGGGAGGGGGAGAAAGAGACAGAGAGGAAGAGAGATGTGGGGGAGAGAGAGAGACAGGGAAAGGGGGGAGAAAAACAGTGGAAGAGAGGGAGAAAGAGGCAGAGGGGTAAGAGAGACTGGGAAGGAGGGGGGAGAAAGAAACATACAGAGGGACGGGGGGAGACAAAAAGGCACACAGAAGGGCTGTATATATCACTGGTGTATCCAGGGGGGCAACAGGGCAATTGCTCCCCCTCCCCTGTCCGCAGGCACCATGCGGGCAGGGGAGGAAGGAAGAGAGGACCTGGGAGCTCACCCTGCAGCTCCTCTGGGTCCTTCTTGCACGAGCACAGAGCGTTGCCGTGATTACCATGGCAACGTTACCGCTCTTGCGAGAGTCAACTCTAGCCCTGGAGCTACGGTCTAGTGTTCACTCTCAGCACTGTGACCCCCAGGGATTCCTGGTGGTCGCAGTGGTGAGAGTGAACTCTAGCCCCATAAACACACTGCCCCCACACACACACCATACACATTCACACACTGCCCCATACACACCATACACATTTACACACATTGCCTCACACACACACATACACTGCCCACCCATATACACACAGACCCCCATACACAGCCCCCATACTAACATTGCCACACACATACACAGCCCACACACCCTACACATTCACACACTACACCCCCACACACACACTGAACCTTTCACACACATTGCACCACTGCTCCTATTCCCTACTACAGCCCCATATCCCAGCAGATCCCAGATAAGTTGTCAAACTGTTCTTAAATGGTTTGACTACTTACTCTGGAGCAGTAGTGGTTATTGCGCATGGATTATTTATTTAAATAATCTACAAGTGCCCCAGTAGCCAGCCAGCCAACCCACAGGCTGGCCAGTAGCCAGCCAGTTAGCCAGCCAGTTAGCCAGCCCACAGGCCAGTAGCCAGCCCACAGGCCTACAGCAAGCCCACAGCCTGCCAGTCGCAGCCAGCAAGCCACAGCCTGCCAGTCGCAGCCAGCAAGCCACAGCCTGCCAGCCGCAGCCAGCAAGCCCACAGCCTGCCGGCAGTAGCCAGCAAGCCCACAGCCTGCCGACAGTAGCCAGCAAGCCCACAGCCTGCCAGCCGCAGCAAGCAAGCCCACAGACTGCCAGCCAGCAACAGTAATTAAGGTAAGAGGAGCCAACTTGGCCTAGGTATCAGTGAGCTATGCTGTGTTGCTATATTGTGAATAGGAACCAGAGTGTTGGAGAGACCACCCTCCAGGCCCCATTAGACTCCATTGTAGTCTCTAATGGGGCCTGGAGGAGATTCTTTCTAACACACTCTCTAAAGGACACTGAGATAGCCTCTGCTAGAAATCCCCCACATGGCCCATTAGCCCTCAATTGTAGTCTCTACTGGGGCCTGGAGGCGACTGTTTCCAGCAGGGGATATCTAATGGACGCTGAGATGGCCTCTGTTAGAAAGACCCCCTTCCAAGCCTATTAGACTCCATTGTAGTCTCTAATGGGGCCTGGAGGGGATTCTTTCTAACACACTCTCTTAAGGACACTGAGATAGCCTCCGCTAGAAAGACCCCCCTCCATGGCCCATTAGCCCTCAATTGTAGTCTCTGCTGGGGCCTCGAAGGGCTTATTGCCCTTTTGTTCCTTGTGTCTAAAGATTGTGTATGGTGTGGCTGGAGGCGGTGCATGGAGGCGGGACAAGGGTGGCTCTTGCTGCAGAGTATGGGTGGGGCCTGTAAGGGGGCCCTTGATTTATTTTGCCCGGGGGCCCTGAGGGTTCTCAGTCCGCCCCTGGCTGTATGTGTGTGTGTGGGTGCTGTATGTGTGTGTGGGTGCTGTATGTGTGTGAGGTTGCTGTATGTGTGTGTGCTGTATGTGTGTGTGTGCTGTATGTGTGTGCTGTATGTGTGTGAGAGTGCTGTATGTGTGGGAGAGTGCTGTATGTGTGTGTGTGCTGTGTGTGTGTGTACGTGTGTCCTGTATGTGTGTGGGTTATTGTGGGGGGTGGAGGTGGGGGTACATTACTTAATATCCCCCCTCCCTTCTTACCTTATGTAGGGAGGGGGGATTCTTGTTCCTGCTGCTTTCCCTGGTGGTCCAGTGGAGAGTGAACTCTAGCCCCTGTGGGGCTAGAGTACACTCTCGCGAGATCTGAGCGAGATCTGAGCGTTGCTGTGCTCAGATCTCGCAAGAGGAACCCGGCGGAGCTGCTGGTTGAGCACCCCAGGTCCTCTCCTGCCTCCCTTCATGCTGCAATGGGGAGGGAGGCTGAGAGCAGAGCGCGCCGGCCCTGCATGGACCGACAGAGATCTCCCCTGCTGGTCTCACTCCATAGGCGTGCCACGGGGATTAGGGTGTGCCCAGGCACACCCGGCACACCCCGTGTGCACGCCTATGAACACAACACAGTGTAATACAGTTACAAACAGTACTGTGCACTTTAAAGAGTGAAAACTCACAAGATAGAAAATATCAAACAGCCTCGAGGGTGCCTCCCCTGAATTGTGGGGTGACAAATGTAGAACCTCTCTCCACTTCCCAGGAATAGCAACGGAACACAGCAAGGATCACACAAACTCCAGCAGGAGTTAGTAAAATATCTCAAATTAAATAAAAAATATATATACAAACAGGTCCAATGCGTTTCTTTCCTTGCAAGGGACTTCCTCAGGGATTTAATCAAACTTTATAAACAATAATATTTTTTAAAAACAACACAACACAAAAGCAGCAGCCATACCCTATCCTACCAAGTACTACTTTAAATACACCCTCCCTCTTCTTCATTGGTGTGTAGATCTTTGCTGGACTCCAATCACCTGGATAGTCTTTCATCTCAACTGTATAATGATCCATCTCAGCAGAATTTCTAAAGCAGAAAGAATTAGAAATGTCATGAAACAAACTCCCCATAAATAATATTAAATTATAAATTATCAATTGTCTTATGTGTTAAATTATTAAATATACCAAACTCATCAATGATTTGTGTTCATTGTGCATATTTGTATTTCTTTATATCTGTAATATATATATATATATATATATATATATATATATATATATATATGTGTGATTTTGGATATAAGAAAGGATTTTTTTTTCCATGGAAAGTGATGCCTCTCGTCTTTCGAAGAAGTGAGGAAAGGGGGGGGAGTGTAGGAAGCACACTAGTCAAGTGACCTGACAAACATCACCATCTGAGGCTAAATTCAAATTTGATATTTTAGCTTTTCCAAATAATTCTTGGAACGATGGGTTCTGATTGACAGATTAAGGAATGGTGGAGAGTTCTCAAAGTAATTGCAATTATTCGGCCGAAGTAATAAAATTGTGAAAATTAATCTCCAATTCGACTATACAGGTATTCCCAGCTTGATCATTTCATCCTGATGTTTGCTTTTTCTTTTGCTTATTCTCTGATATATACAATTTATCCAGTAAAAGCATATATGAAGCATTGGTGTCACTACCGGTTGTGCGTCTCTTGTGTTCGGATCTCATGACCTGGATACAGAAAGGTGTTTTGATGACTCCCGCAGAGGCTGTAATGGAGAACACGTGTCCCCAAGTTAAATCCCACTAAAACCGGATCACTTGTTCTAGTAAATATACTTTTGATGATTTTTTTATTCCCAGGATCCAAAGCTGCTCTGGTTGAACTGGGGATGACCTTGGACTTTTTTATATTCCATTTTTAGTAAAAGTCTTCAAACAGCCATAAATTCTGGTTCAGCAATCTGACAATGATTACGTTTAGAAGATTAGAGTGATTTGTTGCTACTGTGTATTGGTTTTGCTTAATCGCGTCTTTGCACTTACTGGAATTGAACAAATCAGATAAATGGATATACTTAAAGTGTTCTGTACAGGGGACACAATTCTCACATGTACGTAAGTGTTTCGATATTTTTCCCCACACATTTGATTATTTTATCCTTATATTCTAGTAAAAGTAATTTTTTTTTAGTACGCGCCTTACTTACTGTGCTAACTGAAACCTCAGTGCCTGTTGCCACCAAGTCTTGCTGCAGGTCTTTAGCAGTCACTCAAGGGTTTTTCACAACCTGCCTTCTCAGAAATCTGGTTGCAGCCATTGAGAGCTTCCTTTTCTGAACCATCCAGGCAGTGTAACCACTGTTCCTTAAACTTGCAAACTATGCTTCCAATGGTGTCTCAAGGAACATGTAGTGCCTTTGATATCTTTTTGTATCCATTTCCTTGTTTTTGAAGGGCGATGATCTCTTATCTTAACTTTGTGGACCATTCTGTTGTCATATTTCTAACATGCAGTCAAAAGTGACACTCAACAAACCCCTAGCCAGTTCAGGTATTTCAAGTGTTCTAACTGAAGCACACGTAAATCATGTAATGAATCCCTTGATTAGTTGCACCAGGTGTGCTTGAGACAGCACCTGAATTGCAGATTTGTGCTGCGTAAAGGATTCTGTTCAGGGGGTTGAATATTTTCAATTGTTAGTGTATGTGGCTGTATGTGCTGTGTGTGTTAATGAAAGCTGGGCCCTTTAGAACAGGTAAAAGGTAAATAGGGGACATTCCAGTCTGTAACTGTTGGCTGTCTGAGAATAATAGGTGATTACTTTTTATGCTTGAGATAGGTGTGATATGAGTTGTACTGATAAAATAAAGCATGCTTGGAGTCTTCGTTTTTACATTATCTGGAACCGATGTCAGATTTGCTTGGCTTGTTGCTAGTCTCAGGGTGGGGGTAACCTCTGCCAATACAATGCATGCAGTGTGCTAGCGGCAGATGTTTATATAGTGATTGATGCCCACAGAGGCTTCTTTACATGAACAACATCCTCTTTCTGATTTGAAATGGTGTCAGGCACAGCCGGGAGCCGGTGGCTCATTCATCCATAGCAAATCTAACCGCGTCGTTTATACCAAATTGGGTGTGCATTGTGTAACAGACAACATTGCACGTAAATATATAGAGAGGTCACAAAATCCAGCATGCATGGCACAACATTCACTGTGCAAAATATCACAGAGCTCCACTAATACAACTCATACACAGTGACTTAAGGTATGCATATATAAGAGCTCCGCAGCAATAAAACTCACCGTAAATGCAGTGTGTATAAATGTATCACAGAGTTCTAAAGCAAAAAAAACTAACAGTAATGTGCAGTCAGTGGCGGATCTGGGGTGAGGGCAACGGGGCAATTGCCCCCCCAAATAAAGTGCAGAGGCTCTCCTTCTCCCTTGATCTCCCCTGCCATGTGCCTTCACGGACCAGAGGGAAGATCAGAGATCTCCCTCACCGGCATGCTGGCACTGAGATGCGGCAGGGGAGGAAGTAAGGACCCAGGGGAGCTCAAGTCAGCGGCTCCGCTGGGTCCTCCTCTCGCGTGCTTGGAGCGTTTCCGTGGTCAGGAGCTGCAGGCTAGACTTCACTCCCCACTAGGACCACCAGGGATTGCCCAGTCCCCCCCTCCCAGGCAAAGGTAAGAAGGGAGGTTAAAGTTATTTATTTAAATTAAAAAGGCAAATATATATTTATTAATATGTTCCCCTACTCCAACAGACCAAGCAATATCTGCCCCTCCCCATACACACACTGACCCCATACACACACTGCCAACCTCACACACACACTGTACCCCTCACAGGCACACAAACACTGTACCCCCATAAACACATACACTGCACCCCTCATACACACACACACCGCCTCCCCATACACACTGCACCCCCATACACACTGCACCCCTCACACACACACTGCACCCCATACACACACACTACACCCTATAAACACACACTGCCTCCCCATACACACACACACTGCACCCCATACACACACACTGCCCCCCCATACACATGCACACTGCACCCCCACACACACTCATCCCATCACACACCTCCACTACTTCCTCACACATACTGCCCCATACACACACACTGCCCCCATAAACACACTGCACCCCTCATAAACACACACTAGACCCCCCATACACACACACTGACCCCCACACACTGCACCCCTTACACACACACACAATCTGAAGTCTGCAGCTCCGCTGGGTCCTCCTCTCACAAACTTGGATTGTTGCCATGGTCAGGAGCTGCGGGCTAGAGTTCACTCCCCACTAGGACCACCAGGGATTGCCCTGTACGTTCTCCCCTCCCAGGCAAAGGTAAGAAGGGAGGACATAAGGTTAAAGTTATTTATTTTAATTAAAAAGGCAAATATATATTTATTAATATGTCCCCCTACCCCAACAGACCAAGCAACACACTGCTCCCATACACACACACTGCCCCATACACACACTGCCACCCTCACACACACACACACACACACACATTGCACCCCTCACAGACACACACACTCATTGCACCCCTCATACACAATGCACCTCTCACACACACACATTGCACCCCCAAACACACACACTGTCTCTCCATACACATGCACACTCTTTCCCATCACGACCTCACTACTACCTCACACAAACTGTCCCCTCACACATATTGCCCCCATACACACACACTGCATTCCACACACAGTGCATTCCCATAAACACTGCACTCCCATAAACACACATTGCCCCTCACACACACACTCTGCACCCCTCACACACACACACACTACAGCTCCTATCCCAGCAGACCCAGGTAAGTTGTCAAACTGGTCTTAAACGGTTTGACTATTTACCCTGGGAGGGCACCACGGCACTCCTTGCACCATAACCACTATAGATAGGTGTAGTGGTTATTGTTTCTTTAAATAATCTTCCAGTGCCCCTCCTGAGATTAGGTTCTGGATCCACTCATGTGTGCAGTGTGCATGTGAGTATAACAGAGCTCCACAACAAACAAAATTCACAAGAATGTGCAGTGTGTATGACTGGTCTGTATCCCAGAGCTCCACACCAATAACACAGAGCTCCACAGTAACATGCTGTGTGTAAAATTGAACTTTCTCTTTGTGTAATTAAAATGCTACACTTATTTCATATTACATGAGTGGCTAAAGATAGGTCAGAAACTGATCTAAAAATTACAGAACAATCTTGGTTACACTGTTCAGCAACAGATGCCAAAAAGTGTCATTTGAAATGTGAAATTTTAGGACAAATGCCAAACATTGGCACAGGTTAATTTCTCCCCTGTGTGGTCATGTTACGTTCAACAGCTGCCGTTCTCTGTGTTTACTATGTTAATCCTTCACTGACATCTCTATCATATTACACCCCAATTTTGTTCCCCAAATCTTCTGTTGACATGACTTTGAACTACTCATTAACACTCTGGCTGTACACAACGTAGTCCTTGAATAGAAACCATAATAAAAATATACTTTTGACAGCCGCATATAATATCTTACTAATGTCTATAGGTCTTTGGTGTAATAGTTATTGGGACTGTAGTCGGGTAGTCATTATGGTGCTTGAAGTTTTCTTTTAACCAAACAAATCAATATCTTTTACACTAAAGGGCTATGAGCATTACAGCTTTGCAAAGCAAAATACATTAATATATGTTATAACATATCCAATGACAACTTTTCATGAGAGCTCCTCTGTAAGTATACTGCCTTACGACCTGCGCTACTGCACATGTTTCTGCATGGAGCATGTTTATATCCTCCTTACCCCATAAGCACGTTGGTTGGATGTGAGACTCAGCTTGTGCTGGAGACATATCCGTGTCTGGATCTTGTCAAACATAGGAGAATAGAAAACAGACTTTTGGCTTTGCTGAAAAGATAAAATGTGGCAGTTTTGGGTCCAGAAAATGTCTGTGTATATTACTGGAACAGAAGAGATCTATGGAAAATAAAAGGATTATTATGTTAAGTGATATATCAAACCACTGACAGGGTACAGCCAAGGGGAAAAAATACTTTTATTTCTTTATTTTTTTAAACCAGTTCAGACTGTTTCATAAAAAAATATTACTTCTGGGATCATAGATTTCTACATAAATATCACTATTCTTTTAATGCTGACTTTAATGTACAGTGCAAAATCTTATTTATTTAACCCGTTAATGACCAATACCAGGTTTAATCCATTATAACAAATCAGCTTTTAAATATATCAAAATGGGAGCTCCCTCTTAATTCAAGGTGGCGCAGAGAGCACAAATGCTTTGATAACGCAAATATCAAATACATTGCTAATATTTAACCCTAACGTGGTTATGTAAATCCTTTTGATTTTATGTTGTGTTAATTTAGTTTGTGGATAATTTAACCTCTGGAGGGACCACCCAACATGCATAAAGTAGTTTAGCTTGCTAAAGTGCTTCAAGAGTGTGTCCTCTCTTTTTAATTTTTCTTTACAAAAAGTGCAGTTATTTAAAAATAAGAATTGGCACTTAAATAATTAACCCGGTTGTACCCCCTATCTGTCCATGAGACAGCTGATCCTGTTGCTTCCTGGTTTGGTTAGCTCAGTGGAGCTAAACTCAAGAGGCAGCAATTGCCCAGAGCATCTGCCTTGCAAAGACTTCTCATTGAGCTGCATTGGGAAGACTGTGATTGGACAGAAAAATAACTACTGGGTGGGGTTAGAAGGGGAGTGCTTGCAAAGGCTGCAGACAAGAGAGCTGCAACTATTGTAAGATTTTTTTGACATATCCCTCCAATGAAAAATGCATTATTAGATAAATGCATGTTTTGGGGGTGCATCTACTAAACAGTGATTTTTATCTTTTTGAGCAGTAGAGTGTCCCTTTAAGTATCTGAACTTTGCCCAGCTGTTCAGCTATTAAATGGATGTGCTGAGTAGATTTTAGAAAGCAGGACATGCTGAGAACATGTATAGTCTACCCTGAGTGGGGTTGGCCAGGGAGAATGACCCTCCACTTTCTCAGGCAAGGAACTCTCATTGCTGCACACCTTCTGTGCCACCCACCTCCAAACCCAAAGTGGCCTCAATTCTGAAATTTGCTTTAAATTCCTAGCTATTCTCACGTTAGTAAATACCCTTGGCAGTATTTTCCTGGACACGTATCACTGCCACATGTAGCAGGATGGTACATGAATAGTGCTGCCTGTACAGACATGCAACATTCAGAAGCAATATGTGTCCATTAAATGAAGGTGGGTTTGGCCCACTAATACACTAATGCTAGAATACTATAATATATAGTGCAGCTGGCTCTGGGCAGACAAGTCGCACCTGTTGTTTCTATTGATCTGATCCTCTTAGTTTTTAACAGCCGGTTCACGGGTCAGGACGTTCCATGGACCAGTAGTTCCCTGTCAAATTCTGCCCTATGCAGCGGACGGAGGGGGACTGTTTGTAAACACATGAAGCTGACTTGCATTGGGGTGCAGGAGAGGAAGGATTTAACTTTTTTATCTCTACTTTCATGGTTTCTAAATTATTATATATTTGTTTCAAATATCACCAGATTGGAGATTTTATATATATGAATATTATGATTCGTAAAGATCTGTTATTTTCCTTGATTCAGTTTAAAGTCATCCCTTTTGATAAAACAAACAAAAAAACAACGATTAAAGGAAAACTAAAGACATCCATATTATTTCAGCTCATTGATGTGGTCTGGGTACAGTGTCAATGGCAGAAGAATCCCCAGTGCAGCTGAAGTGGGACCCGGTTGGGTGCCCCGTCCCTTTAATAGCGTGACCAGGCCCTTGTATGATCGGTGATGCCGGGAGGAAATGAGTACAGATCACTTCCTCCCAAGCTAATAGTGAAGAGCCTGCGCGTGACTGAGAGGAGGCACAGGAGTGAGGAGAAGGAAGGAGAGAGCCGGCAGCAGAATCCCAAGCAGCCCCCCTCCTGCACATAAAAGGTATGCTAACAGGGTGGCTGCAAACATAAACATTATGACATACAAGTGTAAGTGAGTGTGTGTATGTGTTAGTGTGTGTATCTGTGTGTATGTGTTAGTGTGTGTATCGGTGTGTCAAGGTCTGTGTATGTGTTAGTGTGTGTATCTGTGTGTCAGGGTGTGTGTATGTGTTAGTGTGTGTATCTGTGTGTCAGGGTGTGTGTATGTGTTAGTGTGTTTAATGTATCTGTGTGTCAGGGTGTGTGTATGTGTATCTGTATCTGTGTCAAGGTATTTATCTCTGTGTGTGTATGTTTCAGTGTGTATCTGAATTTGTGTGTGTTTATATCTGTGTATCTGTATGTGTTAATTTATATGTACGTCTGTATAAGTATGTTTGATTGCTGGGAAACATGCACATACACTGCCACATACAGACACCAACTCTACATGCAAACTCACCCCTACCTTCACACACCAATACTGTGCACAAATGTACACCCTCATTTAAAAGTCAACGCTACATACAAACACCTCTGCATTCCAATGGCAGCAGTACGTACAAATACATCCATACATGCACCCACATACTCCATACAAAAACATGCTTACATTCAAACACACAAACACTGCTCACAGTAGAAAACCATTGATTCAATACTTTCCTATGGGGGGGCCTAATGCGTCAGATGATGTCAAAGGATGTTAACCTTTTATTGGTTGGGGATGGGGACCACAAGGGAGGGGGGAGGCAGAGGGAATTATAGTTTTAGGAATACAGGTTTGTATTCCTAACACTATAGTATCCATGTAAACTTACCTGTAAGAGTCTGCCGGGAGAGACTTGAACTCACTACCATAAAGTTATGAATCCTAACATCCTTTGCCCAATTAGATCTTCCAATCCAGTGCTTCTCACATAGAAACATTCAGGGTTATTTACTAAAGGGAGAATTCAAAGTGAATTTCAAATTAAAGTAAGGTAGCCAAACTAAAAGCAGAGTTGACGTAGATACATTTTCCAGTTCAGCTGTTTTGACCATAACATTTAGATTTACTTTGAATTTTCACTTTAGTAAATAATCCTAAGAGAGTCTAATACTTCTCAACAAGAAGCACTGAATACACACAGCATTCAAGACAATAAAAGTGTATAAGTTTTAATCTACTGCTCTATAAATTAAATCACACACAAAAGGCTCCTGTAGGCTCCAGTCGGCCATTTAGAGTCAAAAGAAGGCCATTAACAGAGCAGGAGATCAGAAATTCTAAATTAAACAAACTATGCAATAAAGGAAGTTCAAACATTAGATCTCAATTTACAGGAAGTGTTTAGGAAGGCTGTGCAAGTTACATGGAGGGAGGTGTGAGTATGGATGCATAAACAAAATTATGTAACTCCTAAATGGCTGAGAATTGAGCAGTGAGACTGCAGGGTCAGGGTCTATACACCAAAACTGCTCCATTAAGCTAAATAAGCTATAGTGTCCCTTTAAGCAAGGAGCTGCTTGCTAAGCCTGTGTCAGTGCCATCTGGCACCAAAGTGCATTCTTTTACCGTGAGAAGTTTAAGTTGAAATGGTCTTGCAGCACAAGTCTCAGTTCAATTTCTTTTTTTTTTTTAAATTGTAAAAAGGCAAAAAGCACAAAACAAATTGGAATCACAAAGTATAAAGCAAAAACAGAAAATGTTAAGGAGCTTAGAGTTCAGATTGGACATTTTTAGTTGATTGAATCTTTGAGCAAGATGTTTTCTGGATTCGTCTGATATTTTTTTGGATCTTCATTACAGTTTTCCATTCTATGGAATGACATAAAAATAATGAATTGGTTTAAAAAACAAACAAACAAACAAACAGGCTTATTAACTAAAGTGATAAATACCATGACCGGTGTATAGTTGCCATCTGGGCAGTCGGAATCCAGAACAATCACCCCACATACCTAACCCAATAACGCACAGACACTAGGGTATATGGGAAAATTTGTCCACAGCTTTAGTAAACAATCTTAAGTAATAACCATTCTAATAATTATAATAATATTAATAACAATAATAATAATAACTTAACAAGTAGAACATGGGTCATTGCACCCCATACTCCGCCCTCGCATCCAAATCCATCTGTTAATATAAACGGCAATGACCCCCATATAAATAACACATATATATAACATACACCAACATTATTCCAACATACCAACTTAAAGTGCCAACCATACACTAACCACGGATACCCCTACCCCACCAGGTTCTGAGCCACCGACAGGACTCGAAACCTATCAACCACCGATGACCACAACTTTTTTGTTTCCATCACGTTCATCCTGGGGAGCCTATTTCTTCTCCTTCAGCTCCCTATCCCGCCGCTGTGAAAAAACGGGATAACCCCTACACATAAACAAAACACCAGGGAGGGTGGGTGGGACAAACTCGACCAGGTAGGAAATTAGAAATGACTCACCTAAAATGGCTGCCTATTTAAATAGCCAAACCTACTTACCCATAACTCCACTCCTTGCTTACTTCCTCCTATGCCCGCCTCCTAACCCCTGTCAAGGCCCTTTTCCGCTTAGCTGTGCTCTAGCTAGATGGGGCTACATGACCGGTGTATAGTTGCCATCTGGGCAGTCGGAATCCAGGACAATCACCCCACATACCTAACCCCATAACTCACTGACACGAAGGTATATGGGAAAATTTGTCCACAGCTTTATTTAAAACAATCTTAAGTAATAACCATTCTAATAATTATAATAATAATAATAACAATAATAATAATAACTTAACAAGTAGAACATAGGTCATTGCCCCCCATACTCCGCCCTCGCATCCAAATTCATCTGTTAATATAAACGGCAATGACCCCCATATAAATAACACATATATATATAACATACACCAACATTATTCCAACATACAAACTTAAAGTGCCAACCATACATTAACCACGGCAGGGGTATACCCGGATACTCCTACCCCACCAGGTTCTGAGCCACCGACAGGACTCTAAACCTATCAACCACCGATTACCACAACTTTTTTGTTTCCATCACGTTCATCCTGTGGAGCCTATTTCTTCTCCTTCAGCTCCCTATCCCGCCACAAGCTCAGACCTTGATCCCTTAAGCTGTCTGAGCTCTGCCACCTCGAAGAAATAGCTCCTTCTGCATTCCTTCCTGCCAACCCAAGTTCAGCAGATCCCAACCCACCGCCGAGAGATGAACACCATCCGAGCGGTAGTACCCTGGCAACCCGCCTTCCAACTCGCCGTGTCGCACTACCACTCCCCCCACTTTCTACACGAAGCTTGCCATCAAGCTGTTCACTTTCTTCCTGCACTTATCGATAGCCACCGGATCCCGCGCGTGCCGCCACCGGTGCCTCGGGACGATCTCCGACCAAACTAACATTACCTTAGGAAGCAGGTCCCTCAATTTGTTGATGTCCTGCTTCATCCACTTCACCAGCCTACTTTGCGGTGTTAGGCCCAAGTCGTTGCCCGCCGCATGGAGGACCAGCAGGTCCAGTTTTGCAACATGCACATTAACACAAGACACCGCAGCAACCTAACCACTGGCTTTGAAGCAGCGGACTGATTATTCACTGCGTGCACCACTGCGATGTTGTCTGAGAAAAAGACCACTTTCCGGTCTCGCAGCCCCTCACCCCACAGTGCCATCGCGATGACCAACGGGAACAATTCCAGGAAAGCCAGGTTGCGCATGAGGGAGCTCGCCCCCCACGCTTCCGGCCACCTCTCTGCACACCATCTCCCGCCGAAGCATGCCCCGAAGCCCACACTACCCGACGCGTCTGTGAACAGCTCCAACTCCGCTGCCGACATGCCCTCCTGCCGGAAGAACACTGTCCCATTGAAATCCCGCAGGAAGGTATCCCATATGTCCAAGTCGGCCCTCATGGCTGCAGACACCCAAATGAAATGGCGTGGGGATCGAACCCCCACCGTAGCAGCTGACAGGCTGCGGCTGAAGACCCTACCCATTGGTATCACATGGCATGCAAAGTTTAGCATCCCAATAAACGACTGTAGTTGCTGCAGGGTGACCTTGCGTGCCAGTGCCACAGCTGCAACCGCCCCCTTTAGCCCTTCCAGCTTCGCTTGCGGCAGCCGACACTCCCCGAGAATCTATCTCTAACCCCAGGAAACTAAGGCACGTCGCCGGGCCCTCCGTCTTATCCGCCGCCAGCGGAACCCCGAAGTGGCCCGCCACCCACTCAATTGTCTGAAGTATGTGCAGGCATGCAGAGGAGTCAGCTGGCCCCACACAAAGGAAATTATCCAAATAGTGCACCACCGAACCGCTCCCTGCCTCAACCCGCATCACCCATTCGAGAAAAAGTACTACATTTCTTAAAGTAGGAGCACAAGATGGAACAACCCATAGGGAGGCATAAGTCCACGAAATACGCCCCTTCGAAAAAGCACCCCAGCAGGTGATGACTATCCGGGTGGATGGGCAGCAGCCGAAACGCGGCCTCGATATCCACCTTAGCCATCAGTGCCCCGCGCCTGGCCCGTTTTACCAGCTCGACCGCCCGGTCGAATGATGCATACGAGACCGAGCACAAATCCTTGTTAATATCGTCATTCACCGACTCCCCTTTCGGGTAGGAGAGATGGTGAATGAGCCTCAACTTCCCGGTTCCTTCTTCGGAACCACCCCGAGGGGGGAAACCCATAGGCCCTCCAACGGAGGTACCGGGAACGGGCCCGCCATCCTTCCCAGCACGACTTCCTTGCCCAGCTTCTCCCGCACCACACCCAGGAAGTCCGCAACCGATTTCAGCTTGTGCAACCTCCCATTCCCCCCCCTCTCCCAGAATGGAATGAAAAACCCGTGCCCAAAACCTGCCCTGAGGACTGCGGCATCCGCCCTATTACCGTAGCGGCTTAGCCACGGCTCCATCGTGTCTAGCCTCACCGGGGTTAAACCCCGGGGCAGGGGAAGCTTGCCCCCCCGGCCGCGGCAGAAGCCCCGGCAATTCCCGACTTTCCTTTCTTGAAACATCGATTGAGCCCGTGAACACCCCCGCAGCTGGAGCACTCGTGCTTAAAGCGACAGGTGGTCCCCCATTTGCACTAGCCCTCGTTAAAGAGCCAGCATAAGCCTTTTTGAAAGGCGGCCGACGAGGCAGACTGCCCCTTTGTGCCGGCCGTGTGCTGAAAGGGCTGCGCCTTCTGCGCCATCATCAGCTCGATCCAGAGAGGCAGGTCCATTTGATCCCACCTCATACCTGGAGTCGCTGCCAGCCGTTGCCGGAACTGCTCGTCGTACCGCCACCATGCCAACCCCCCGTAGGTGCGGTACGCCTCCCAAATTCCGTCCAAGTAGCAGAACAGGGACGAGCATAACCCCGGTGATTTCGTGCCGAGCATGCTGGCCAGCACGCAAAATGCCCTCAACCAGTTACCAAACGACTTCGGAATTTTACGATACCGCTTCCGTTTTCCTTCCTCCTCTTTCTTCTCGTCTTTTTTATCGTCCTCCTTGAGGTCAATAAAGTCCTCCAAGGGGAGAAGGATATCTGCCGTATCCATCGTCACCCCAGCGTCTCCGCCGGAGCTAGGCCCCGCGGAATTCCCAACACAAGTACCCGCGACCCCAGCCCCTTGAGCCCATACCGGACCAACACTGCCCCCTGTGTCACCCCCCACTCCCAATGAGTGGAGTAGCGCTTGAAGTGTTTGAACTAGTGGGCTGGAGTGTAGTGACTCGCTGGACTCACCGGCCAAGGCCCTCGTCCCCAGAGCAGCAGGGGCTGCATTGTCGAGTGCCCGACGTCCAGGATGAGCGACATCCGTTGGTATCTCGCCTACTGGGGAGCCAACCCGGTGCCTCGCCTGTACAGAGGGGGAACTGCTCCGAGACCTGGAAAGAGGAGAAGAAGTCCTGGGTAGGGTGTACTGAGTCCATGCTCCCCTCCCGTCCCGACCCTGGGAGCACCTGCCCGCCACCAAAGCCTCCCGCCGAGTGCCCCGTACGCGTTGTGCCTGGGCGCCCCTGGGTCTACGACTCCTCCCGTCCCTACCCGGGGACCTTCCCCGCCGACCGCGCCTGGGGGTTACTGCCCTATCCCCGGCCAAGCTGCCTGATGCGGACCGGTGCCGCCAGGACCTACCTACCATCCCCCCAGACCCCGTGGTCCTAACTGGCGAAAGACTACCACTACTATACCCTGAACCAGACCCCCCCCCAAGACTACGTGCCTCCAACTGCTCATACTCCTGGGGAGAACCCAGCACCCCACCTGAGCGGGCTCCATGCCTGGTATGTCCCTGTACCTCCATAACCCTGCATGCTGCCGTAGCCTCCCCAGCCCCCCTACCAGTCCTACACGACCTAGCTTGCCCCAATCGCAAAGGCCTACTCCTATCACCCACAGAGGAACCACTCACTACCTTAGGAGAGCCTGCTGTCCCCCTATGGACCCTAGCCCCCCCTTCCCTGTGGCACGCCCCCCTCCAGTGACCTCAGCGCTGCCCTGAGCTCTCCCGGCCACCCCCCACTCCCTAACTGGAGATCCCTGCAGGGCCTTCCCGCCTCCCGCTGCTGCCCCCCGGCCCCTGCTACCCTGTGGCTCTCTCCCTGCGCCTTGCCCGCCAAGGGGGCCCCGGCCGGAGCCCCCTGCACTTGCGGCCTTGACCCAGGGGCCGGCCGCGTGTCCTCC
>OW240923.1:98448547-98748890 GCA_933207985.1 Pelobates cultripes
CATACAGCACCCACAGACATACACAGTAACCAACACATACAGCACCCACACACACATACAGCACCCTCACAAACACACACAGCACCCTTACACACAGCACACAAACAGCACCCTCACACACACACAGCACACTAACAGTACCCTCACAAACACAAACAGGACCCCAACAAACACACACAGCACACTACCAGTACCCTCACACACAAACAGCACCCTCACACAGAGTACATTAACAGCACCCGCACAAGCGCACACACACACACAAACAGCACCCTCACACACAGTACATTAACAGCATCCTCACAAGCACGCACACACAAACACCCTCACCCACATAGCACACTACCAGCACCGTCACACACACATCACACTAACAGCACCCTCACACAGCACACACACACACACAGCAGTGTGTGTATGTGTGTATATATGTGTATATATATATATACATACATACATATATATATATGCGGCGTGTGCTTGTGCTTTAGGGTGCACACCCTAATGCAATAGGCTGCGCACGCCTATGCTTGTACGTGTTCCTGTTTTCTCAGTGTTTATCACAGTGTTCTGCACAATCTCATAGTATCACAAAACTTTTGAAAATCACTTCATTAAAAAAAATAAAAAAATAAACCCAGCACCCAGTCCAGTGTTTCCTCATTAAAGCCTTGAATCGTCTCTAAAAGCCAGAAGGACAAGCAATAGGCATCATCTTCAGTTATTTGAAGTTAAACTGTTTGTAATTTGTTAACCTTTTAAGGTAACACCTTGCCCAGGACCTCCTGGCACCCTAACCACTTCATTTAGATTAAGTTGTTATAGTGCCTAGAGTGTTCCTTAAATGATATGGGATTATGAGGTTATACAGCATGTATAGATCACGTGGACGGTGATGATGTTAATTAATGATTGCATAGTTCAAATATGGGGTCTGATTACAGTAGCTTGTTTCTCCACGTGGCAGAACGTGACCCCCCAATGCTGACCTGGGGTCTTAGACTATAAATAGAAGGCAGCAGTGGGCAGGTTAATGGAAGATCAGACATTAGTAGAATGACGATTCCTCTCTGTTTATAGAAGCACACTCGGGATACAGTATGATCACCCTATCGTTCCATGGTTACTAGGCAACAGGGACTTTATTAGTGACATCCAACATAATCTTACTCATTGATGAAGGGTTTTCCCAGCTCGCTCCTATTTTCCGTTATGTGCTAGTCATTCCCTTCTGTAGGTATGGGAATCATAAGCTATTAATGCTCATATATACTGGAAACACAGGCATACAGAGCCTGTTTTGTAAAGCATGTATTCATCCTTCCTTATTTTAACTCCCAGCATCCCCCACCAAAATCTCTGTAACTATACCGCTATCTACTTCTCCTTGCTAATCATAAAAAATTTCTCATCTTAACCACAGAGTCTAAACCAGGCTTTCTCAAACTCCGGCCCTCCAGATGTTGCTGAACTACAACTCCTATGATTCTCAGCCTATCTGTTTCATTCATAGAATCATGGGAGTTGTAGTTCAGCAACATCTGGAGGGCCGGAGTTTGGGGAAGCCTGGTCTAAACCGTCTCGTTTGTCCTCTGCTCCCATTAAAACCTTCCACCTTACTTAGAGGACTTATTTAAAGCTGTCCATTCTTATGGGAAGTCCCATCAACTATAACCTAACCACCTATCCTTTAAGACATTCCTATATATCATGTAATCAATTCCTGATCCTGAATGCATATTTATTTGTCAAGTTTACCTGTAAGTATCATTTAACTGTTACACAGCACTGCAGAATATGTTGGCTCTATCTAAATCATAATAAAAGCAATAAATAATACCTTAAAAAAAAAATGGCAGTGGAAATTTTCACAGATATATTTAAAAGGACACTATAGTCACCAAAACAACTTTAATGAGCAGTTATGGTGTACAGATCACGCCCCTGCAGCCTCGCTGCTCAGTACCCTGCCATTTAGGAGTTAAATCACTCTGTTTATGCTTGTTAGACTCTGCAGTGGCATGGCCTATTCACAAAAACTGCTTCATTTAGCTAAAGTTGTTTTGGTGACTATAGCGTCCCTTTAATCTTATTTGAGAAGGTAAGTGAGAAACAAAATGTGGGCCAAGTTTCCTTTGTAGAATTTCGGAGACCCTGTAGACATGCCCCATAAAGAGATTATTTAAAAAAAAAAAAAAAAAAAGTTTGGGTTCAGACCCTTATTTCACTATTTTTATATCCTGTTTAGATTTAGATTAGCTTACAGTCTATAGGATCGCAAAGATTCTGTAAATAGCTCTTTAACTGTTGCATGAGTAGCAATTTAATTTCGCAATCCTTGTGTATTAATTAAACGATAATCTCAGACACAGTGACGTCTAGAAATGAATACGTGCATTCATCTGAAAAAATGACGGTCGTAGGCTTGAGCACATCACTCATTTAATTAAAATGAAAAGAGAGGTAATTAGAGGGAGAAAAAGAATGATTTCATTTGCTTGAAAATATTGAATCGCATGTTGACATTTAACAGTATGAGCGCCCATTTTGGCACTAGTTATTGCCAACAGCCTGAAGGTATCCTGAATATAGAATACACCTGTTTGGTGTTGATGGGGATTATCGAGTAGGTGCGCAGTTCTGAGGCTGCTTGCATGAAAGATGAATTAGGACAGGCCCTCCTTTGTTAACACCATCAATACTGCGTTGTATGGACAATAAACATCCTGTTTCACAGGGGCCTTAATATGAAATTACTTGGAGTATGTTATGAATAAGTCTTCATCGTCCTGTGACACTTGGAAGTCTGGTTCTTGTGCTTCTCTCATGTATCTTACAATTTTGTGTTTTTGCTGTGTGTGAGTGTGTCTGTCAATGAGTGTGTGTGTGACGCCTTTTAAAGTTCCTTATAATATTTGATAAATAATCTCTTTATTTTAGTTCTTAATAATGGAAAGAAAATTAAAAGACTTCAAGGGCATTAAATGTAATACATGTTTAAAAGTAAAATTAACTCTTTAAGCACCAGGGTTGTACAAAACACAAAGCAATTCGTTAATCACACCTCAGAAAACTCAGGGGTTAGTCCCTCTTGAACATTAGAACAGACATTTTGAGATTAAAAAAAACAAACCTCTATCGCCATTCTGCACATTTCCGTTCTAAACAGTACAATTGTAACTTTTCAGTTTGCCAAGAGAGTGTTTCTTTAAATCCCTTTTCCCCTATAACATTCCAGTTGGCCTCTGCTGAAAGGCTATTCCATGCATCTACAGTTTAATCTGTAAAAATGCCTAAAATCCAACTGTTTAATGAAGATTGAATTTACAACTCTTACTACGCTCGGCTCAGAAACCTGGTGGCACTGGCAATCCAATGTCCCTAATCTCAAAATGTAACTCATAATTCCTTACTGTATCCCTCAATCTGCCAACATAGCATTCCCAAACCCAGAATCTTATCCGCTGATTGTTCATGATGATAAAACCTACATTACAACTACTATTACACTCAGCCAGGCAATATTAGAGGCAATATATGGCGTTATTCTCTGAAACACAAGCATGTCACTTACTGCCTAACCTTAACCTCTGACCATAATGCCTGGCCTCTAGCTAATGACACCACCAATCCTTCTACTCTGAAAGGGATGTTCAGTGGGAATTGACGGGACTGTTAGGCCAAATTAGCTGAATTGAAAACATAATGGACTTGAAAAATATTTCCATTCCTCCATTTTGGCCAAGAACTTGAAATTCACACAGATCACACTTAAGTGAATAACTAAGAATAAGCCAAAATGTAAGAACCAAAAAGTATTTCACAATATGATAAGGTATCGTGCTCACTGTCTTCAATAATTTTTATTTGATACTCTTTAGAAAATCAGGAGCGATATCCCCAAATGATGTGTCTCGTATTAAATAAACACTTTTTATTTTTAAGGTAGTGGAAGGGTTAACTGATTTGCACAGCCACAGGGCGGTGGGTTTAATGTTCAGCATTTCAGCAGCAGAAATAGTGTCTGGATAGAGCGACTTGTTATGTTGCTGCTTGATCATGAGAATTGTAATTGATGGATATTTGCAGTTGCTTAGCAACAGTCAAATATATATCCAGGTCAGACAATACTTTACTAACAGCCTGTTCTTATTTCTCATAAAGGAACTTTTTAAGTTTACAAAACGCCACTTCATTTGGTAAACCACGTCAGTTACCGAGGCATTTCCAGCACGAGTGCCAAGTCCTTCACTTGTAGAAAAATAAGTAGAGAATTCGGATGAAATATTGTGCAAGATTTACTTAACTATATCATTCAGTTCACGCAACTAAACACACCAAACAGGACTGGATTCAATGTATGGGAGGTGGCCCAGGACCACAGCTCAGAAATGGCCTGGTTTAGAAGGGTCAGTGCCTAGTTTGAGTCCAAATCTCTTTTCTAGTACCTCCCTGGAAACATAAGGTAAGGAGGACATGACTGCTGGCAGGGATAAGGGGATGGTACCTTAGGGGATACAATGTGACACCCTGGCATTAAGAAGGGGAGACAGGGGAGGGTACTCTGTGTAAAAAAAAAAAAGATGATTAATTTTTTAGCTTATATTACTTACACATCTATTTTACCTTCTGGTATGGCTCATCTGGTATTAGGAGAATGTCTTCAGCCGTGTCCAAGGATGATGTGGTAGCCTTATTGCAGGCGTTGCACTGCTGCAGCTTCAGAGACTTCGGTGATTTTGCCGGATGGTGGTAGGAGGGCCAGGTGTTCCAAGCCCCCTACGCGCATGTCACCCAGTCCGGTGTCCAGACGGCGAGGTCGACAGCGGGGTGAGTGGATCGGCACCACCAGGATTTCCCCGGCGAGAGGAGGAGGAAGCCGGAGGTAGGTGGATGGAGGCATCGTTGGTGGACAAGATGGCGGCGTGGCGGGAAAATCGAGGAGCCCACCGTCTCTTCCGGTCCAAACGGCGGGAAGAGAGAGGACGCCGGAAGTGATGGTAAGCGTCGGCGCCCTTGAGCACATCGAACGTCAGGGCGCCGGACGTCATCAACGGTCGCACCCGGAAGTGACGCGCACCGTCGGCGCCCTGTCCGGGACACGGAGTTCCCAGGGCGCCGGACGCAGAGCATGGTCGCCAGGGAGGAGAGGAGACAACCGGACGCACAACTGGAACTCCCAGGACTCCGGGAGCAACTCCCATCACCCAGAGGCAGCCGGTTTCGGTAATGTCAGCCTGGAGCTCAGGTCCTGCTGCAGATGTCCACAGGAGGTCTTGGTCGGATTCTGCTTCAGAAGAAGAGGAGGTTTCGGTGCCAACAGTTCCCCAGCGGTCCGGTGAGTTTTTACATTGCACTGGTCAGGGGACTGGTGCCCAAGAACAGCCCAGGGAGTCATTGCGCCTGCTTAGGACCCTAGTTGACAGTTTCCCATCACAGCTTACTGGGCAAAGGGTAGCTGCAGGGCAGGATAATAGACTTCCAGTGCAGGCGGAGGTACAGGGACGTGCACAGGACCAAGGGGTCAGCCTGCTGCAGGGGCTTTTCGCACGGGTTCGGTGGGATGTGATCTTGCACCGTTAGGTTTACATGTCCCTATGGACATGCAAGAGAAATATAGAAAGGTGAGTACGTGGATCTGCTGTCCTTGGTCTCTCCTGACAAGGATTCCGTGGACAGACCGCGCCGGGGTGAAGTTCCTGAGGCAGACAAAGGTAAGCAGATACCCAGAACCTTTGGCAATATCTTTTCAAGCATCCTAGTGCGCCGTTTCCCGGATAAGGCTCCTTCTCTGTTTGGGTACTTAGACCTAATTTGGGGGTCCTATAAAATCTACGGGGGGCAATGCTGGTATCGCTATGACCATCAATTCCGCCAAAAGATGGCGGTGTGCCCGGGTATGGATTTTGGGGTTCAGGATGGTAGTCTCTGGCTGTTACTAATGACCCCCAATAGACCATCTCCCTTTCCTGGGTCTGCTGGAGGTAACTCCGGCTCCTCCGCAGGGCAGAAAAAAGGTGTCATCTGGCTCTTTAACGAGAGCCAGTGCCGGTGGTACAGTTCGTGCAGGTTTCGCCATGAATTTGCTCACTGCTGGGGAGCACACCCAGCTATGCGCTGCTTCCGGAAAGGGAAACCGGTCGCCGGGAAGGGTCCTTCTCGAGACGACATTCCTAGGGGAGAGGGCGCCAGTGGACGTCCTAAGGATGCGCCCCTGGCTCGCCCGGTATCATAGAGTTCACGATGCGCAGATCTTATTCGACGAATTTCAGGTGGGTTTTTGGATTCCGTTTGTTCCTTCTTCATTGCCCCAGTTTGCGGACAATCTCCACTCAGTTAAGGGCAAGGAAGATATTCTGCAGGAAAAGTTAGACGCAGAGGTCCAAGAGGGTCGCATGGCAGGCCCCTTTTTCCTTTTCCCCCTTTTCTAATTTACGCATTTCTCCCCTGGGGCTGGTTCCTAAGAAGGAACCTGGTTCTTTTCGTTTGATACACCTGTTATCTGTCGGGAGTTTCCGTTAACGATGACATCGGGAAAGATGTTTGTCGAGTGCGCTATGCATCATTCGACAGGGTGTTAGAGTTGGTGCGCCGTGCAGGGCCCGGCGCGTTGTTGGCAAAATCTCACATAGCATCGGCTTTTCGTCAGTTGCCGGTTCACCCCTCCTGCTTTCACTTGCTAGGTTGTTCTTTTCATGGGGTTGTATACTATGACATGTGTTTGCCCACGGGCTGTTCAATTTCTTGTTTCAATTTTGAGATGTTTTCGTGTTTCTTGGAATGGGTTACAGTACGGGAGGCGGATTTATCATTGGTTACCCATTACCTGGACTATTTTTTATTTGTCGGCCCGTTGGATTCCGGGGAATGAGAGCATTTGTTACATTCGTTTTGGACAATCATGGGGCATTTCGGGGTCCCCGTCACGGAGGCCAAAACGGTGGGCCCAGTTCAAGTGTTATCGTTTTTAGGGATAGAAATAGACTCCGTCAAGATGGTTTTCCGTCTTCCGGCTGACAAATTATCGGTCCAGTTGTGCGTGGTCGACTTGATTCGCGGGGCCAGGAATGTACAGTTACAGCAAGTGCAGGTGCTTCTGGGGCACTTGGCCTTTGCGTGTCGTGTGCTTCCCATGGGTCGGGCATTTTGTAGGCGCCGTTCTCTTTCCACTGTGGGGGTTCGGGAGCCCTTTCATTTTATTCGGGTCACTCGTCGTTTGCGCACGAACCTTCAAGTGTGGAGCTCCTTTCTGGAGCGCTACAATGGTTGCTCCTGCTGGTTGCAGGAGGCTACGTCTAACTCCGAGTTGAACCTCTTCACAGATGCGTCCGGTGCCGTCGGTTTTGGAGCATACTTCCAGGGCCAATGGTGCGCCTGGCTGGGCGTGGACGTGATGCAGAATTTAACGTTTTTGGAGTTGTTTCCCATTGTGGTCTCCTTAGAGCTCTGGGGGGAGGATCTTCGCAACAGGGTGGTGGTTTTTCACACTAACAACATGAGCGTTGTCCATGTGATAAATCTCTCGTCCTCCAGTTCCCCTCCAGTTCTCGCACTTCTGCGTCAGCTGGTCCTCCTTTCTTTAAGATTTAATATTTGGATAAAAGCAAGTCATGTCCCGGGTGTGCAGAATGTGGTAGCTGACTCTCTTTATAGGTTTTAGTGGGACCGCTTTCGGGAGTCGGCGCCGGCGGCGGAAGCAGTGGGTCTCAGCTGTCCGGACTCCTTATGGGAGATCGATTTGGAGGATTGAGACGCTTGGTGGCGGACTCCTTATCAGACGCTTCTTGGAGATCGTATCAAGCGGTCTGGCGCCAATGGCTGGACATGTTCTCGCAGAGTCGGATGCTGGAGGCGACCCTGAAAATGCTAGAGGCGATGCTCGAACAGGGTGAGTCTTGCTCCTAGGCTGAAAAGTCCTTGACCGCTCTGTCTTTTCTATGTAGGTTTATGGGTTGGCGAGACGTTTCTTGGGAGTTTGGTATCCAGCGAGTGATCCGGGGTTGGAGGCTTAGGAGGGCCCCGGACCACCGCCGCCCGGTTTCAGCCGACTTGCTAGGGCGGATTCAGTCAGCGTTGGGTGCGGTTTGCTTCTCGGGATACGAGGTATTGCTTTTCCGGGTTGCATTTTCATTTTGTTTCTTTGGGGCCTTTTGCGTGGGCAAATTGGTCTCCCGCAACTGAACGTCTGTCGGTCCGCTTCTGTTGGCGGTCATCCGGACTTCGTGGACGTTTTCATCAGGCGGTCTAAGACCGACCAGGTAGGTAGGGGTTCGTGGGTTCGTATCGGTGCGACTGGTGGGGGGTTTTGCCCGGTTAGGCTTTTCTTGGCATATTTACGGAGGAGGCCGTTGGCGGATCTTCCCTTGCTGGTTCATAGCGAAGGGACTCCCCTGACGCGCTATCAGTTTACGGCAATGTTTCGGGCCGCGTTGGCGGAGTGTGAGTTGGATTCGCGGCAGTACTCAGCTCACTCATTTCGCATAGGGGCGGCCACTCAGGCTTGTTTGTGGAGGTTCTCTGCTGCAGCAATTCAGCGGTTGGGTAGATGGGGCTCTCATCGCTACAGGTCCTATGTCAGGTATCATTTGTTATAATGTTTGTTTCTTCCTAGGTCCTCTGCCTTGCTGTGTTTGGATATTGGGTCATTCCTTCGTATACTGGGCAGCACGGCGAGCGGAGGAGCGTTCCTATGGCAGAAATTTGGGGTTCCCCTATGAGGTAGCCAGGGTAAGATGGAGGAGTATTAGGGGTATGTTGTGGCAACAAGTGTACTCTGAGTGTGTGTCACTTCGGAGGTATGTGTCGGGGCAGTGACCTTAGTTATCCACGTGGGGGGTAATGACCTAGGGCGCAGCAGGTCAGTAGATCTCCTACACGCGTTGTATGGCTCTCTTTCCAGCTCTGACCCTGATCTGGTCAGAAATCATGTCCAGGCCTTGCTGGCATGAGCTGCCTCATGCGAGGGGTGTCGAGCGCAGTAGGCGCAAGCTTAATGTGGCCATTGGGAAATTTGTTTGCCGCCTCGGGGGGTTTGTCGTGAGGCACACGGAATTGGAGGGAGACAACTCCAACCTTATAGGGGTTCACCTCTCTCTTATAGGTTTAGATATCAGGCGGGTATCGAGGAGGCGCTGGCTGCGGGGGGCGCTGTGTCTCCCAAGGGGACAGTTAGAGAGGCTCCACGATGGCAGTAGTCCTGGCCAGCGAAGAGAATTGGAAGGAAGTGCCCAAGCGGCTTGGGGAGTCACAGCCTGCTGAGAGCTGATGGCGGGGGTAGGCTGCTCTGGACTCGTGGCTTCATTTGATAGAGCTGTCTGTTGGTAATCCCCCAACAGCTGACAGGTTGTGGATGCTGGCAATAATCATTAATAAAGCTGTGGCCGTTGCCCTTACCCATACAAAGGTTGTTGTGTATGTATTGGGCAACGGGTGGTTGGGGTTTGGTCGGGGTCAGCAGTCATGAAGGTGTTAATTTTTGGTGTGTTTGAGTATATAACCAGTCGTGTCAAGGGACCTGCTAATATAGTGTGAAACATGACATGGACACAGTCCAACTGATCACCCAGCCTGGCAGCTCTGTCACACAATGTCGGGATGACTGGCGCAATGTGCCACATGAGCACACGATTTATTCCTATTTACTCTGAAACTGGAGATAATTGAAGGGCATTTTAGCTCTTATTTCAGTGCTTCAATGATGCTTAAAAGGAACACCCCCAGCACCAAACATCCTCATCACAGTGAAGTTGTTATGGTACCAGGAGGTTCATAACCCATGTGTTAATCCATTCATTAATGGTTTAACCCCAAAGTTGGCTCTTAAGTGCTGTTCCTCACTGTCCCCATCTACATCTGGTGTCTGAAATTGAGCTAGAGGAAGCAAGGACTGCCACTGGGCAGGGGCGACGCTGAATGACTTAAAGTGGTCAGCTAACGCTTTAAGACAATCTCTAGCTCCCTACTTGCAAAAAGGGTACATACCTTTTTTATGAATGTTGAACTACTGATTGGCTTAGAGTATCCTTTAAAAGAACATGTATTCCTAACACTGTAGTGTCTCCTCACTATTTAGATTAGACGCCAGCCCCTAACTTAAAATAAAAAAAAGGTTTGTTTGGTTTTTTTAAGCACCAATTGACTATCTGTCCAATCCAGAAGCATTTGGCGCACAAGTAGCGGATGCTCTGCGAGTGTTGTGCTCGTCCAGTCAAATGCTTCTCATATGGAAGTATTGAGTCTGGAAGTGCCTCTAGTGGCTGTTAGGAAGACAGCTACTAGATGTGTCTTTAGCCCTGCATTCAAAACATTGAATGATTTACCAAATGACAATGTTTTAGATTGCATTGCTAAAATGCCAAGGGCACTGCACCCCGAACACTCCATTGAGACAAAATGTCTGGGTGTCCTTAGTGGTGCTTTAATGTTAAGCCCTGTTCGGCTACTTCACCAGACACAGGGGCACTTTATGGGAAAAGCAAAGGTTTGTGGGAGTTGTAGTTCAAATGTCAGCTTTTTCCAGTAGAAAGATTAACGCTAAACTATGATGATGACATCATGTACAACATGCATTTTTTGAGAAAAGAATACATACTTCGCTGGTTGGGAGCCAAGGGCAGAAAAGGTGGATTTTGGAGCAAAAAGTTAATTTTTTACTTTTTTAAAAAAAAAATTATAATTCTTTATTTTATTTGTGCATAGATATGAGAAACAGGCTTGCCATGCTACAACAGCTAGGACAAACATATCAAGACATGGAAAGACAGTTGTATGGATTGTGATAATACTGCACATCTTTTTATGAAATAAAACCTTGTAGGAAAAGAGAAATAAGCTAAGCCTACATCTGCTAATTAATATACTCTCAGTGTGTATCCAGATGTGTTCTGTTTGAGCAATATCATGAGAAAAAATAAAAAATACAAACAAAACAAACCATTGGGACACAAATCCCTAGAACATGGCTACACTAAGTCCTGTGTGGTGGGAAACAAAAAGCTTGCTAGACATGTTAGGCAATGAGATGTATCATACAAAATATACTTAAACATGCTATGCGGACATACATGAGGAACTGAGCCTGAAATTTAGCCAATACCCCGGCTGGGTACCCGTCTTCCACGCATGCACAGTCCACTGAGATGAGTTTTGGTACTCTCCATGCCCCAGGCCTGCTCCAGCACCTGCACCACATTGACGCGGACGGATCTCTCTTCTCTGCAATGCATGTACTTCGCATCCAGGGTATGGATGGCTTTACCAGGCTTGTGCCGTTGTCGGCGTCTCATGCTCCTCTGCTTGTGTGGTTGGTGCTTAGGGGGTGATCCCTTGGCCTAGCTATACCGGGACGGATTGTAGCTCTCGAGGTCAGGTTACCTGTGTGGTGCTCTCAGGCCTCCCCCTGTCATGCCTTGGCTATTTTTTTAAAATTTTCATTATTGTTATTAAAGTGGATAAATAACGGAGTTAACAATTTTTTCCAATTTTACTATTTGAGCCTAAAACTTCCAGTCTCCTTGGCAATTCTCCTCAATTCTTGTTCTGATAAATAATCACACGGATGATTTTTGTTCAGAACATTTGGCAGGTACTCATCGGTCAGAATGCAAGATGGAGTATATAAACGGTTAATGATCTCAATTCATTTTATAAACTCCAAAGTAATCTTACTAATCTCTAGAATCTTACCGCACAGATAAAATCTCCATTAGCAAATTGTGTCCTCCATAGAAAACCATACGCCACATTATGTTATGTTTTAGTCAACTGTGCTGGAAAGTCGCCAAACTCAATCAATATATCTAGAATATGACTGCTATAATGTACCAGAAGAATGTAACCCCTTCCTGCTCTGGACAGCAATGCAACAGCTGAAACTACAACTCCCATCATACATGCCCAAGAATTGGGCACTTTTTTCAATCACAATTTTCAGTGAAAAAAAGTAAATTCCATTTTTACCTGAACTATTTGAGTAATCATATTTATGTTTAAACTGTCTCTAAACTTTATCATTTGAACACGAATAGGTAGAGATGAAGCATTGACCTTTGTATTATGCCAACCTCCTAAAATACAGTTCAGAATTTATTAAAAATGTATTTAAAAGAAGTATACACACCATAACCACTACAGAGCACTGCAGTGGTTATGGTGCTAGTATACTGCTGGGTCAAAAATTTTTGAGTAAAAGCAGGGTCACTCACCATATTGCTAGTCTTGGACATAATCCAATGAATGGCATTAAGTTATGGATCAAATTGATATTGATAATGCGAAAGTAGCATATGGCAAGAGAGAGGCATGGCCGTGTGATGGACCAGCTGAAGCAAGGAAATTTGGGAGATGTGCTGATGTTATAAATTAATCACTGCTAAATAAACACATCCTCCTCCCTCCCACCCGCCCGGCTGTCTTTTTAGCTGGGAGGAAGTGAACTGCAGGTCTAGAAGAGCCGAGGCACCGGACCAGGCCCCTGTTCAGAAACAACACCCATGGGTGAGTATTCAGTACGAGGGGGCAGTTATTGGGGGCATTTATCATATGTAACAGCCTAGAAATCACACACACACACACACAATCTGACACACATTGTATGTGTGTGATTTCTGGGATATTACACATGGAATGTGGTGTCAGAGAGCCCCATTAAATATGAACAGGTCTACAGGACCTACTTGGGATGTCTGCTAATGGCTGGAGGTCATCCATTTAAACTTGAAGAATGGAGATTTTACCTACAACAGTTAGTTCAGCATATGCACAAAGTGTATGGAAAACAGTCTGGCAGGCACAACATACTCGAATTATCTCTCTTGTTTACAAATACTTTCTATTACATACTTTCTAACATTCAGATTTAGAATGTTTATTTAATAAAAGGGAATTCTTTGCCTAGAGAGATATCGTTTGAAAAGCTCTGTATATTTATTTGACAATGAAAGAAATTCAGGGCTTTAATATTTACTATATCAAGTATTAGTAGCTTGTTGAGCCAATGGAAAATGTGATTGCCACTTTGGATCAAGAAAAATGTATTTTCCTTTTTGTGACACAATTGAAAATTGATCCAAATATTTGTATTTATTTTTTCCCCCCTTTTCTCATTTTTTTGGGCCAAGATTAGGGATAGAGATATGTGAAAGGTTGAATTTAATGTCTATAGAGTTTTTCAATGTATTTCGCACTGTAACTATGGTCTACGTAATGAAGCATGTAACTAGCCATAATGGGTGGTGATGTCTATCCATGATCTGCCTGCCTCGCTCGCTCTCTGCCCCGTGGTGTATAATGACTGACCTGTATTCACTGTGCGGATGGGTTACATATTGGGGCAGGTGACTGTCATCTCTGACAAAGCGTTCGTTCACATGACAGCTGCACATAGGATATAATCTGGGGTAGCTGCTGAACTAGGATGGCCCGGGGGTCACATTAATTACCAGATCTATCAGACAAGCTCCAGTAGTGAGTCACGCTCTAAATGTAGTCCACATGAGCTGCTCTCATCACTATTCCTACATATTGCTCACACATATATATGTCACTGCATCGTTATTCTATTCAGTAAGTCCCTATGTGCACTTCCTGCACTGAGCACAGTTTAACACACTCAGTAACTAGGCAGCCAAAACCTTAAACTGGAACCCAGGGTGACAGACACCTCCTTTGGGGTGATCTCCAAAATTGAGCAAAATCACAATGTGGGTGTCCAGCAAAGGAAATAAAGAATTTTAGAATTTTTGTAGAAACATGAGAGTGGATCAGAAATATGAACCAGTCTAAACTGCTTTGGCACTTTAAATGCAATTTATTGGACAAACAGTGCCCTCTTTGTAGACTATACATTCTCTCTCTCTGTCACGTCTCTCCTACGTCAGTGGCGTAGTACATTCTCGATTGCAGCATGCATTGTGTACATGCACCCAATTAACCTTTTGAGTGGATGCAGAGAGGACAATGGCATGAAGAGTGCTAGTCTGAGGTCTTACTCAATGGGTTAAGTTACCATCTTTGCAGAGCAGTGCTCGTTTTTTGTTTTTTAGTCCAGGGAAGTTTTCGTTGGAGCAATATTCTGATTTATGTCTCTGTTTTTTTCCCCCTTGGCTCAAACTTTGCTTCCCTGTTCCTCCATGAAAAATGATATCCTTTGTTGTATTGTGGCGTTTAAAGCTGCCAAAGACGTCACAAACCTGACGCTAGGGACATGTGGGGGCCTTTATGAAGCCAATGCTGTAAATTCACCTTTATCTGCTTGTGCGGTAACACTGGGTAAACTAACCAAGAGCTTTATAATTCAATACAAAAGATTATTACTGATCAGCAGATGTGGTTTCTCATCCTTTTGTTTATATAGGATTTGCTGCTGTTAGAAACATTTTATATCAACAATGACTCACTGATAACATCATGCAGAGGCAGCCACTATTATTCCTACTGTGGACTGCTGTGACATCATCAGAGGGAGACAGCCTCTGCCATTTTTACTGTGGACCATAGACATAGAATACATAGATGCCGCACGTCTATGGCATTGCATGCTGAACGTTGAGGAATATGGGCGCCATCTTGGATCGGTCGCCGCTATACTGAAGCTATTGAAGAACACGTGGAAAGTCCATCTCACAAAAGGTAAGTGAAGGACTTGGGGCACTTATAGTCCTTAATACCCCTACCCCTAATCCTTAATAAATACCCCTACCCCTACAGTGTTAATACCCCTACCCCAGCCTATCCCAGCACACATAGTCATTAATACCCCTACACCTACACACACAGTGTTAATACACATAGTGTGCTGGGGTAGGGGTATTAACACTGTGTGTGATGGGGTAGGCTGGGGTAGGGGTATTAACACTGTGTGTTCTGGGGTAGGGGTATTAACACTGTAGGGGTATTAAACCTGTAGGGGTATTGAGGGTTAGGGGTAGGGGTTTTAAGGATTAATGGTAGGGGTATTAAGGACTGGGGTATGAAGGACTAGGGGTAGCGGTATTAATGACTAGGGGTAGGGGTATTAAGGATTAGGGGTAGGGGTATTAAGCACTATAAGTGCCCCAAGTCCTTCACTCACTTTTTGTGAGATGGACTTTCCAAGGGTTCTTCAATAGCTTCAGTAGAGCGACGACCAGTCCAAGATGGCGCCCGCATTCCTCGCCGCTCAGCATTCCTCTCTATTATTCCAGGTGGACTATTGTGACATCATCAGGGAGAGGCAGCCTCTATTCTTCATTGGAAAAAGAAAAAAACGGCGCTAAATGGCCTCTGCCATTCCAACTATGGACTAGTATGACATCATCGTGCAAAGGCAGTCTCTATTATTCCAGGTGGACTATTGTGACATCATCAGGGAGAGGCAGCCCCTGCCATTCCAACTACGGACTACTGTGACATCATCAGGGAGAGGCAGCCTTTGCAATTTCAACTGTGGACTATTGTGACATCATCAGGGAGAGTCAGCCTCTATTATTCCAACTGTGGATGGCTGTGACATCATCAGTGAGAGGCAACCTCTGCCATTCCTGCTGTGGACTATTGTGACATCATCAGGGAATGCCAGACTCTATTCTTCCAACTGTGGATGGCTGTGACATCATCAGAGACAGGCAACCTCTGCCGTTTTAACTGTGGACTACTGTGACATCATCAGGGAGTGGCAGCCTCTAACATTCCAACTGTGGATGGCTGTGACTTCATCAGAGAAAGGCAGCCTCTCTCTTTCCAGGTGTGATCTGTTGTGACATCATCAGAAATAAGCATCCCCTGATGTTTTAGCTTATCAGTAACAATCAGATAAGAGGCAGACTACCATTCCAGCAGAGGACTGCATCGACATTATACAGAGGACGTGGGGATTGTTGCTATTCTATCTGTAGTCTTCATTGACATCATTAGGAAGACGTTTTGAATGTATTAATCATGCTGTGTAGATGGTGTAAGAAGTGGGATACTGTGGGAAACTGAGTTTAATTGATATCTTTTGATGCCCAGCTTTTGCACTGGGAACAATTTACATATGAAACAACAGAGGTCATTTTGTTCAATAGGGAAGGAAAACCAGCCAGAATTAGATTTCTGGTGGTTGCAAATCAACATTCACGGTATTTCAGGAAAATAGTTACAGTGTAATCACATGAAACTTCTGTAACATACACGACTTAAAGGAGGAAAATAGACTTGTGAGATTCACATCCAAGAACTGAGAAAAGCAGAGAAACATTGTTTAATGACAACAGGAGATTAAAGATCAAACTGAAGTTTATAATAGAAGTTTAAAGGAAATGAGAAACATATTTATAAGAAACAGAAGCATTCAACGTGAAATATGAGAGTGAGGTCAATCAGTTCTGTTGAGCTGAAATTAGTAGTTGCAATGTTAAGGCCCGGATAGAGGAAATGGAAAAATAGCAGAGTTGCAAAATATTTGCCTACTTTGGCCTAACTTTGTATCTCTATTGCCAAGCAGACCACGTCAGCTCACTGTTTAATCAATAAAAGCTCATGTGTGTGACACTGAGGTGGAGAACATACGGTCACACGTGATGTAGGAGTGAAGCTAAGAAAAAACCCTGATCTATGACTCTCTGCTGACCAGAAGGAGATCTTTAGCAGTTACATGTTAAACTGGAACGTTTTAGAGGATTAGACCCAAGTAAACCAGCTGTAAAGTCCCATTTTTATATTGAAATAGTGAAAAAAAGTATTTTAAAAGTTCATCCAAAAATATTAAATCACTTGAAAATCTCATCCACAAATATTAGAGGGACAATTATGGCTTGATATCAATAGTTCATGAATAAATAGCAGACAAAGTTCAAAAATGTGTATTTAAAACTGACAGGGTTTGGTTTTTCTCTCTTTTTTTAAAAAACATTTTATCATCGATAATTTTAGGTTACAAGTCCTGACCGCGAGTATTTTGTGCAAAATAAAAAAATAAATAAGAAAAAGTTGCATTAATAATATACAGCAGAAAAGACTGTTATAATGAATACTTCTTACCAGAAAAAAAGTGCAGAATAATCAAATATTTAGTAAATCTCTACCCATAATCACAAAGTTCTAATGAGGAAACAAGCATTTAAAACCATAAATATATACACAATCGGAGTTCTATTAGAGTTACCTTCACACGCAGTCAGAAGTAAGCCAGGTGTGTCATATCTGTTATTAGATGAAATATTGTTACTATTGTGTTTAACGGAAATATAGTCTTATTAATGCACACAGAATGGTGTGTGGTATCAACAGAAGGTGTGACGTCATTGGAGCCATAAAGCAGCATCCAACTCAAGAATAGTTATTCACTAGAGTGAGAATTGGTGGAAATTACAAGTGAACCTAAAGTTTAAGGCCAAAGTAGCCGAACTGGAGTAAGACCTGACCGAATTTTTCCTGTCTGGAAATTTTGACCTTAAATTTGAAATTCACAATAATTCTCACAACTTTAGTGAATAATAATAGTGTCAAGCCACATGGGGATATGTGAAAATGCCACTGGTGATTTTGTTATTTCTCGTCTAGGCTCTGCGGCAAAGGGGTAAAAAAGTTAAAGATGTAGGAATGATGAAACATACTGAGAAATCTACAAACCTGTCATAGCTTCTTAACCCATCATCAGCACGTGTGTGACAAATGAAAAGTTCCTACCTGTATTTATTAACGCAGAAGAGCGGAACCTTGACAGCCTTTGATTGTCATGATTTGAGTGTTCTCAAGCCAACTCGGCTTTTAATGAAGAGTTCAGGTTCCAAAATAGCATGATCAGTCAAGCAGAAACATCAGGCTTTAGAGCAATAACATTCCTGCGGCAGAAACTGAACAACCTATTGAATGTAATAGAAACTTTGTTTACCAAGGGAAGAGCACAGAAAGAATAGGGGACGTGGATAATGTCAATGGTGGTCTCTGCTGGAATGTTGGCCCTTGGTGGGCTTTACTTTACACCTGAAGAATGAAGTATGAAATACAGAGATTAATTGTTACATAGAATATTAATGATTAGTTTGTGGTCCTTATAGAATCCTGCATTCCAATGAATGCCATCAGGTTCCTTACACAGGCCATAAATGTGACATTCGACCTATTAACTTATCTGTTATTTAATTAGTATCATGCCTAAGATATTCATACTTACGATATGTTCAAAATACGGCATTTTTGTGGATATACAGAAGCAAAGAGGATCAAACTGAGTATTGTGATATAGAGTACAATATTATCTGTCAGTGTTTTTCGCCATTTAAAATCTATTTCAGCCTACATTTTGCAACTGGGTATTCAATTCAATTCACAATGCTGTTTAGTGAATAAACCCCATTACACATAACTAACTACTGAAATGTTGAAAAGTATGGACAATGTGCTTAAAGTTAATTTTCAGTGCTAGATAGATAGACAGATAATTTAGTAAATAGAGTTAATTCGTGCTCGCTGAGAAGGTAAATAGATTAACCAATAAGTAAAAGGAACACAGGGAAAAAAATTAGAATAAAGTACAAATTGTGACAACAAAGTGAAACCGGGCACAGGGAGAAGAATCATTGAGGTAGATAATCCACAGGGGACACCTACCTACCATGTATGGTAATAAGCAAGACCCGAGCAGACAACATAAAAAAAATAAAAATGAAAGGACCACTAAAGTCATCCCGGCCAAGTCATCTCAATGTAGTGTGTGAGTGCGATGATCTTTTAGTTTTTACCCAGCAATGTTAAACAATGCCATTTTAATGCTTTCCTATGTGGAAGCTTGAATGCAGTGCCAAGGGAGCCTTGGAGATGGAAAAAGGTGAGTGAAACAAAACAATGTTTTACAGGGTACAGGGACACTACAGATCTGTATACCTAACGCTGTAGTGTTCCTTTAAAGCGTTAGCTATAACAGCTAGTAGCCACGGATCAGCAAACCATAGGGTGGTTGCACAATTTGCAATTCAAAATCGGTTATATGAGATATCCGCAATAAAATTTGATTGATCTATATATCTCTACTAAGCCCCCCTCCCCCAAACACGCTTAAAAAAAAAAAATCTCAAAGAATTCTTCCTGCTAAAACACTTTGCAAATAAAGGATTCTATGATGGGATTATTTCACTTCAAGGTTTAGATACAGAATCCAAAGATCCAAACATGCTTTATCAGAGATGGCATCTAAAAAAATAGTAAATAATAGTAATTTGTATAGTTAAATACTTCTTACAATAATTCTTAAAATAAAATCTAGACATGTGTGTCTGTGGGTGTTCAATACTGTGGAGAAAAAAAAACAACCTAAAATATTTCAGGCCTCAAAACCGTTGCTTCATTATGACTGTTGGATGGAATCCATGCCAATGCAATGATTCTGGCCTATATTGGGCGCTTGGCAGACCAACGTGGAAGACATAAGATCGGTTTGTTGTGAAATTCTCATGACGATGTAGCAGGGATACATTTTTCTCTTAACTCTTTAGTTGCCAAGCAGGAGTTAGCAAAACAGCCCAAACAAACAGCAGACAGACCTTTGTTGTTGTTTAGTCGTACAGTCGTCGTGTCCGACTCTCCGTGACCATATGGACCATAGCACACCAGGTACATCTGTCAGTCACTGCCCCTCTGAGCTCAAACAACTTCACATTCGTGGCTTCAGTGACTACATCTATCCATCTCCGTCTCTGTTGTCCTCTTCTTCGTGTGCCTTCAATCTTTCCCAGCATCAGAGTCTTCTCTAGAGAATCATGCCTTCTCATTATATGGCCAAAATATTTGAGCTTCAGCCTCATGATCATAGCTTCCAGTGAACAGTTTGTCTTGATTTCCTGTAGTACGGATTTATTGGATCTTCTTGCAATCCAAGGGATTCTAAGCAGTTTTCACCAACACCACAGTTCAAAGGCATCAATTCTACGACGCTCAGCCTTCTTTACAGTCCGGCTCTTACATCCATATGTTACTAATGGGAATACCATACTTCTGACTATGCGGACCTTTGTTGATAGTGTAATATCTTTAGTTTTTACCAGCTTGTCCAAGCTTGCCATAACTTTCCTCCCCAGAAGCAAACGTCTTTTAATTTCAGGACTACAGTCACCATCTGAAAAGATCTTGGATCCCAGGAAAATAAAATCTGTCACTGCCTCCACTTCTTGCCCATCTATTTGTCAGGAACTAAGATTGCTGTTTGCCATGATCTTAGTCTTTTTAACTTTATGCTGCAAGCCAGCTTTTGCACTCTCCTCTTTTACCCTAATCATCAGGTCCTTTAGTTCTTCCTCACTTTCAGCCATAAGAGTAGTATCATCCGCATATCTGAGGTTGTTGATATTTCTTCCAGCAATATTGATTCCAGTTTTGGATTCATCCAGCCCAGCCTTACACTTTATGTATTCCGCATATAAGTTGAATAAATACGGTGACAATATACAACCTTATCACACTCCTTTCCCGATCTTGGACCATTCTGTTGTCCCATGTTCGGTTCTGACTGTGGCTTCTTGGTCCACATACATATTCCTCAGGAGACATATGAGATGATCTGGTATTCCCATCTCTTTAAGAACTTACCACATGTTGTGATCCACACAGTCAAAGGCTTTAGAATAGTCTATGAAGCAGAAGTAGATGTTTTTCTGGAACTCTCTGGCTTTCTCTATTATCCATCGTACATTGGCAATTTGATCTCTTGTGGCTCTGCCCCTGTGGAACCCAGTTTGTACATCTGGTAATTCCCAGTCCATATATTGTTTGAGTCGAGCTTGTAGGATTTTAAGCATTACCTTGCTGGCATGTGAAATTAGTGCAATTGTTCGATAATTGGAGCACTCTTTGGCATTGCCTTCTTTTGGGATTGGGATGTAGACTGACCTTTTCCAGTCTTTTGGCCACTGTTGAATTTTCCAAATTTGTTGGCATAAGGCAAGCAGAAGTTTCAAAGCATCATCTTGCAGAATTTTGAATAGTTCAATTGGAATTTCATCAACTCCTGCAGCCTTGTTATTTGCAAGGCATCCTAGGGCTCATCTTACTTCACTCTCCAAGATTTCTGGTTTCATCTCATTGGACCAACTATTGTGGTCATCACTGCTGTTAAGATCCTTCCTGTATAGATCTTCAGTGTATTCCTGCCAACTCTTCTTTAGAAAGACCTTTAGGCGTTCCCAATCATCTGGCAAAGTATGAAGCCCATATGGTCCTTGGATTATGGGCCCAATTATAGGATTACCCTTCCACCCCATGTATGCTGTAAAGCACAGCACCACAATCCAATCAAAACAGTACAACCAGAGACCTTTGTTACAAGATGGATAGTTTGACACAGGGCAGCTCAAAATACATTAGCCATAAACACTGGATTGCACTCAAAGCCAGTAGACGTTATCATGCTTGTTGACAAACACATTGGTAGATTAGGTGGCAAAATTGTCCGTGTCTTTGCGCGGGAAGCCGGGTAAGTAAAAAATATTGACTTCACATTTTTAAAGGAAAAGGGTGGTAGTTAGAGGTCAAGATTATTTTTGTGACTATAGGTTCCCTTTAAACTTCAAATAGTAGATGTATCCCTGCTCTCCTCCCCCGTCACAGCTGGTACATGTCAGTTAGATTTGAGTCAGATCGTGATATCGGCCTTGATTTAATATTTTTGGACAAATGTTTAAAATATTTTAGAAAATCTCATAAGATATCAATTTGAATATCTCTAAATATTTTTTAAAAATATGAAATCATTTTAAAACCTTATACAAAATTTTTTTAATTGTTGCAAATTAAAATCAGAATGGATAATAGACTTGTGCATTTGGTATCAGCCAATTGGCTCTCTGGATGAATTCCATTCCATTTGGAGAAAAACCCTACAAAATGAATAGAGCGATGGCCGAACATTCAGGGTTTATAGTTTCAACCACAGCACCAAAAGAAATGTTGATTTTATTCACAAATCAAGTTAGAAGTGACCATTTTTTTTTTACCACTCCTCCTCTTTTTCCTCTTTTGTTGTCTCTTTCTTCCCTTCCCCAGCTCTTCTGTGAGTCTCTTTCCCAGACCCTATCACCTCTGTGTGTCTCTTTCCCCACAACTCCTCTGTGTGTCTCATTCTCCCCTTCCGCAGCCCCTCTGTGTGTGTCTTGTTAGTCTTTTTCAGCTCCTCTATGTGTCTCCTGTTCCCTTTCCCCAGCCCCTCTGTCTCTTTCTCCCCACACCCCTCCATGACTTTTTTCTCCCCAGCCTCTCCTTTTTTTTTTACTCCCCAGCCCCTCCATGTGTCTAATTACCCCACAGCCCTCCATGTGTCTCATTCCACCCTCTTCAGTTTTCCATGTGTCTCATTACCCCCAGCCCTTCATGTGTCTCATTACACCCCCTCCAGCCTTACATGTGTATTATTACTCCCCCACCCCTCCATGTTTTTCAATCCATTCCCCCAGCCATCCATGTGTCTCAATCCATCCATGTGTCTCATTACCCCCAGACCTCATGTGTCTTATTATCTCCCTCAGCTCCTCCATAGGCTATAGCCCCTCCCAGCCCTCCATGTGTCCCTATAGCCCCCCTCACTGTCCTCCACATGACCCTATAGCCCCCTTCCCAGTCCTCCATGTGTCTCATTATCTCCCTCAGCCCCCCATATGTCTCATTAGCCCCCCCAGCGCTCCATGTGTCTCATTGGCCCCATGTGTCTCATTAGCAACCCCAGTCTTCCATGTGTCTCATTTGCCCTCCCAGCCCTCCATGTGTCTCATTTGCTCCCCCTGGCCATCCATGTGTTTCATTTGTCGTCGTCCCCTATTGTCCCATTAGCCTCTTCACAGCCCTGTATTTGTCTCACTAGCTCTACCATGTGTCTCAGTAGCCCCTCCATGTGCTTCAGTAGCCCTCCATGTGTCTCTATACCCCTCCCAGCCCTCCATGGGTCCCATTAGCACACCCCAAGCCCTGTATGTGTCTCATTGTCCCATGTGTCTCAGTAGCCCTCTTATGTGTCCCATTAGCCACTTAGCCCTCCATGTGTCCCAATGGGCCCCATCCCAGCCCTCAATGTGTCCCAATAGGCCCCTCCCAGCCCTTCATTTGTCCTTAAAGCCCACCCAAGCACTCCATGTGTCCCTATGGACCCCTTCCAGCACTCCATGTGTCCCTATAGCCCCCCTCCAAGCCCTCCATGTGTCTCTATAGCCCGCCCAGCTCTCCCTGTACCTTGCTGTAGCGTGGCCGAGCAGGCAGACTGTGGTGGAGGAGCTCCTGCTAACTGACAGGAAGCAGTTCTATGCTCTCTGCGAGCACTTCCTTTCAGACCGGGTAGGGGAACAGAAGCTCCTCTCCCGCGGTCTGCCTGATCGGCCATGCTACATTCTGTGACCAGCAGGAGGGGAGTATATACCCTCCCACCAGGAACCCTGTAATTGCGCTGTGCGGCCCACGGGCCCGTGCACACTAGGCGGCCCAGCACTGGCCAATAGTATGCTGGCCCACCGGAAAATGTCTCGGGATCCCTGTGGGCCAGTCCGGCCCTATTTGCAGTACACCGATTGGCCCATTTTTAAAGCCCTTTTTGGTTTGTCCAAGTGTATTTCAGGACATTTTATGATGAACGATGTTCAACTGAGCAGAACCATCACGGACGTTTCAAACTAAATTTCCATTTCGGGAAAAAATTATTCAGCCGGACCAAACAATCACACCGTGCACAAGCCTAACGCCTAATTAAAGGCCAAAATAGCAGATTTAGAGACTAAATAGCCCTCTTGGATTGTTATTTGCTACAGCTCAGAGTTTAGTGAATAAGTTTAGAGAGTTGATACCTTCCACGGGAGCTACAATGATCGGCTGATGCCAGGTCACCTATTACACCAGGCCCCCTAAGACACCAGGTCCCCTATTATACCAGGTCCCCTAAGACACCAGGTCCCGTATGACAAAGCTTCCCTTTCCAAATCACATCATTGGATGAGGATGCAGAGGTACAAAGCTACAATGAATGCAAGGAGCCAGCAAGTGCCTAGTACCCAAGGTAAAGGCCATGGATACAGCCAGCTTCCATGGACCACCTTTGGGATACATTATAAAACTATGTTTTAGGTTCACTCTTCTTGTACCCAGTGGGTTAATGTCTAGTGATAAAAGTCAGTGGGACTGGATATCCCTGTAGTTTGTACTGGCAATAGAAGGGTTAATGAAATGTGCTTTAAAACGTCAGGCTCTGCAGCCTGCAAACTCCCAGCCTTTACATGGTGTTTGCTGTCATCACAGCTGCTGTGTGTGGGAGGAGGCACTGTTATAAAGCAGGGAGGTAGGCACAAGGAAGCAGCACATCCACTGAGGCAGGGACAGGAGACTGACTCCCAGCTAGACCCAGGGCTTTCAGTCTGTGGGGTTTTGGATACAGAGGGGGCCTGAACGCCTTGTTGGACCAAGAGGTTTCAGGACACAATAAATGACAATTTCACTAAAGGTGGCACTGGAACCATTTAACCCTTGCTGTACTGGAGACAGAACGATATTCTCATTTCCACCTCTACTCTTGAGGACCACTGCCTTCTACTAGTTTACAGCGGGGTGTCCTCTGTAACTTGGGGTACAAGGTGCATGGTATTAACTGTGGCAGACTTAGAGCATCCTTTCTGTGCCAAAAAGCTTGTGATTCGCCTTTTGAATTTGACTGATCTCAGCTGCAGGGCATCCAGTTTTAACCAGCAAAAGGGTGTCTCTGGTCATGTCGGCTAAGCAAGCAGAGTCCTTGGGCATCTGTGCCACATACCAAGCAGTGATGCCGCACTTCAGCGGGGCTACGGAAGAGTACCCACAGCCCATCCAAGCCCGGCCGTTGAGGGGCAAAGGCAAGTTGAGGAGGCCCCGGCAGACCAGGTTTAAGACTCAGCCAGTCACCTTTGATGAAATTCAGGAGGTGGAGGAGGAAGGAGTGTCCCCCACAGAGGAGGAGAAGGCCAGGAAGTCTTTCTTGCAGTCCCTGGAGTCTCTGAGAAGAAGCTCTTACACCATGAATCTACAGAAAGACAAACTCAATAGCTGCAAACTTAGGCACAGCCTGGACTCCAGCGATTCCGATTCTGCTTTATGACTATCCAAGAACAGCCCCTCGATGTAACACTGGCCTTCTTCGTTCTAAGGCATGCAAAGGGTTAATGGTCTCCTCTACAGCTGGGAGCAGTCCATCTTTGAGTATTTTGACATTGGGACCAGGTGGAGTTGCAGAAGGCATTGCAAAAGCCAGGCATGTACTGATAGCTGCTGTATGACAGTTGAGTAATTGATAAACCATTTTGCTACAAGGGACAGCAGTTCATTATGTTGCAAAAATAATCTCTTGTTCATATTGGTAGAGGATGCCAAACTGCAAGTGTTGCCATCATCTTCATCACCATCAGACTCTTAGGAGTCAATCCTGGGACATTAGGACCCGTGAATTCAATATCCTACAATGCAGTAAGATTATCACTTGTTGCTTTTATGTTGCAGAGGAACAATACCATTGCTCTCTAGCACTCAGAGTTAACCGTACCCAAAAGGAATTGCACTGCAAATCGAACATAAAAGGGTAAAACATTTTTCTTTTTTTTTTCTTTTTTTTTTTCTTTTTTATAAAGGCCTCTGTCAGGGTCCACATTTGGCCCTTGGGACTGGCTGCTGATCGAATCTGGATCTCTTCAAGCAGGTCATTTAAAAGCTGATCTGGCAAATGATATTGACCTATTCCGTGCTGAATTTAAGTTTGTAAGAAAAGGTTGAAAGTCTGTGCAGTAGAGAAAGGCTTAAGCTTATTTTTGTACAGGGGGAAAAAAAAATAACGAATCGGGCATATAAATATTTATTTTTGCACCTGCACTGCTATCTGCATATTACTTTTTTCATAAATATATATATTTGTATAAAGATCTTTCCATTAAAAACTACTTTAAATAAACACCTTTGCAACATTGTGTTCAGAGAGTGCTGTTTTTATGGCTAGATATTACGGCAGGGTTTAGAATGGTGCAACTTTATGATAATTAACGCCCATAGGGTACTTAAAATTCAATATCTTTCAAATTTAAGGTCACGGTAACCGAACCGAAAACCTATCTAAATGGGAGAAGTTTTCCATTTCGGCTATTTTCACCTTAAATTTGAAATTCACTTTACATTCTCTGTAAATCTCACTTTTGTGAAATACCCTGGAAATGTTAAAACTCACTTTAGTTAATAAGGTCGCTAAATGGGGTTATCCACAAACTGAATTTCAAATTCAAGGCCAAAGTAGCCGATCTGGTAAAAATCTGTCAGCTATGCTTCAAGTTCTGCCAGCTTGACATGTAATTCTGTCTTTAGTAAATAGTGCTGTGTAGGTTTCTTTCTTTGAATGATTGCATAACTAATCAAAAATAAACATGCAGGGTTAATTACGAACGTTGGAATTCTCAGGTCTTCAAAATTAATTTCAAATTTTAAGGCCAAAGTCGTTCAACTGGCACAGGTCTCCAAGTCTGCTATACTTGCATTTCAACTACTCTGGTCTTAATGTTGCAATGCACTTTATATTCCATATGATTCTAACTTTGGTAAATAACATGAATTTTCATGAAGTATTTTATGCAACAACACAGGCTGTGCAGGATCTGCAGTGAGCTCTTACATGCTTTCAATTAGTCTAAATAGCCACTGCTGAGTTACTCCTAAGCCGTGATTTATGGATATAATGTGAATCCAATTTACTGGCGCTAGGAGAAACGACATGTTTACAGATAATACAAATAATTTGTTACCCTGGCTAACCTTGTAATGCTTGAACTACATTTCCAATTATGCTTATTCAACCTGTCAACAGGCTAAGCCTCATGGGGAATGTAGTTTATGAACATTTGAGCTACGGAAGTTAGCCATTGCTGCTCTATAATTAATATGGAATCTACAAAGTCAGATATAAAATGCAGGTAAGGTATAATATAAACAGCACGAGTACTGTGAGAGTTATACTCTCTGGCAACCATAGTCTGGAAAATATTAGTACAGGTACATTGTTTTTCTTTTTTTATACATGCCTTTAACCCCTTAAGGACCAAACTTCTGGAATAAAAGGGAATCATGACATGTCACACATGTCATGTGTCCTTAAGGGGTTAAAGGACCACTATAGGCACCCAGACCACTTCAGCTTAATGAAGTGGTCTGGGTGCCAGGTCCAGCTCGGGTTAATTTTTTTTTTTTTAATTTATAAACTTAGCAGTTTCAGAGAAACTGCTATGTTCATGTTAGGGTTAATCCAGCCTCCAGTGGCTGTCTCTTGACAGCTGCTAGAGGTGCTTGCGTGCTTCTCACTGTGATTTTCACAGTGAGAAGACGCCAGCGTCCATAGTGAATGCTTTCCTATGGACTGGCTGAATGGGCGTGCAGCTCCGGCCGCGCATGCGCATTCGGAGGAGGAGGAGTGCTCCCCGCCTGGTGCTGGAGAAAGAGATAAGTTTAACCCCTCCCTCTCCCCAGAGCCTGGTGGGAGGGGGACCCTGAGGGTGGGGGCACCCTCAGGGCACTATAGTGCCAGAAAAACGAGTATGTTTTCCTGGCACTATAGTGGTCCTTTAAAGGGACACTCACGACCCCAAAAGCACTTTATAATGCTGAAATGCTTTGTGTGAAGTGTCTTTTTATTTTTTTTAATGGGGGAAAAAAGTGCAGATTTCAATATATATTTAAACACTCTGTATAGATTTTAATCTGGTTACACCTCCCTGCCAATCAGACAAACTGTCCTGTTATATCCTGGTTTGGTTAGCTCAGTGGAGCTAAACTCAAGAGGCAGCAATTGCCCAGAGCACCTGCCTTGCAAAGACTTCTCATTGAGCTGTATTAGGAAGTCTGTGATTGGACAGCCACATAAAGTGTGGGCTGGGTTAGAAAGGGTTTGCAATGGCTGCAGATAAGAAATCTGCAGCTTGTGCAAGTTGATTATAACTCCAATAAAAAAAAAAAATGCAGCAATAAATGTATGCATGTTTTCATTTGGGGTATATCTACTAAACTGTCTTTAATTTTTATTTGGTGTGTCCCTTTTAACAAGACTTGTGTATTCCTATATTCTTAAAGTGGTAGCGCAGGCTAAATATAATGCATAAAATATATTAAAAATAAGCCACAGCGGAAGCTCCACAATCAATTGTTCTAAATTCCTGTGTTGCGTAACATCTACAGTGAATTCACACAAAACCAGGAAATACCTCAGGCAATCATAATCCTCACATAGGTTTCTATAGTAGTGCTGATCTTCTCACCAAAGGTTGCTTTAAAAATCGAAACTGTATCAAACATCTCACATTAATACAATATAGCGCCCATGCTTTTTCAAAGAAACACTGCTCTGTTTTTAGACCATTTTAGAATTGGTTGACCACTTAACCTGCTCCGCCAGGTGCTCATACCGGCATCCAGATTATTGTGCAATTCTCCTGGTTAGCTCCACTGAGCTAAGAAACCGTTCAGACTTGTGTCCATTAGCTAAATGTCCACTGAGCACTGTCAGTCAAAGAGAAAGGATTGGTATTGGACCTACTTAGTCCAGTTAAGACATCGAGCTTTTAATACAGGAGAACTATAGAGGCGGCACAGGGGACCCAGGTAAGTTATCAAAACAGAGTAAAACAATTTAAAAAAAATACTCTATAAGGGAGCAAAGGCAATCCTGGCACGTTAACACCTACAGAATGGTGCAGTGGTTATGGTGTTTGTATTGTTCCTTTAAAAATCAACTTTAAAAAGTAGAATAGTCACATCTGAGATACAGTATTTGCACAAACATTGACTAACTAGCTCGGGGTTGTGTGTTGGTTGTTTTAATGATATTTTAAAACGGCCAGACAGTCAGCGCACACAGTGTAAATTAATTTATTCCCCTGTGTCTGCGTGTATGTTGCTGTGAAAGGCATAATTCTGTGTGCTCACATGATTGAAATTTTTTTTTTTTTGGTTTGCGGTTTGTTTGGTTTTATGTGGGGTTTTCCCCCCCACAAATGCCAAGAGCATTCAAAAAATATAAGCCGAAGTACGAACCACTTTGTATTCTAGACAATATATAATATATCTATTTTTTTAAAATGGGACAAAAGGTAGAGCTTCCAGCAGCTTCAACCTGCCGCAATGTATTGTTTGCCGTCAGCTGTCATTCACATTGGCTAATGCGACACAGGAAATGCACAGTAAATGACGGCTCATTATGCACGAACAATATTATCCGCATTGAGAATCCCATTTTGTCTTTTTCAGTATGGGTGAGAGTACAGCAGTGAGACAGCTCTGAGAGATCAAGATACTACTTCTTTACTTATCTCTTTTCCCTGCACAACCACATAAAAATACTCCCTAGTTGTCCGTCCTGCATTAAAGGGAAACTATAGTTCCAGGAAAACAAACTTGTTTTCCTGGCACTATAGCTCCCCCTCCCCCGTTAAGGCCTTTCCTCCCCGCCTTCTGTCACCTGGGTCCAGCACCGATGTCCATGGGTGCTGGCTCGGCTCCGCCCATGCCCCTACCCCACTGACGTCTGCTGGCGGGGGAACCTAATGCACGCTTATCAACGCTTATCCTAATCCACGCTTGCATTAGGATTTTCCCACAGGAAAGCAGTATTCAGTGCTTTCCTATGGAATATTCTGGTGACGTGCAGCGTCATTTAGGTGACCAAAAGTGGCCTTCAAGCCCGGAAGTACCTCTGGTGGCTGTCTGGTAGACAGCCACCAAAGGAGGAGTTAACCCTAGCAGGTAATTCTTGCAGTTTAAAAAAACTACAATAATTACATGTTCAGTGTTAAGGGGTATGGGAGTTCGCACCCAGACCGCTTCAATGAGCTGTGGTGGTCTGGGTGCCTACAGTGTCCCTTTAACTGCATCATCAGCACCCACCAGCAGACCAGAATTTCATTATATCCTGCTTTAGCACAGGTGAGCTAATCAACGGCTTTGTCATTGTTAGGTTAAAAAAACTGTCCATAAATCATCTTCCATGATGCATCATTTAATTGGATTTTAAAATTACATACAAAAATAATTTATAGATTTCATAAAAAAAAACTTTAAAAATATGGTCCCTGCTCCCACCTGTTAGTTTCCAGCATAAAGTCTATACTGATAACTGAGTGACAGTGGAGAGCAGGAGAACCCTCCTACTGGCGGTTGTCTCACTCTCCTTCACAGCAGTTACAGTGCAGGTGCTGTGGTTGCTGTTACATTCCGCTAGCACGTTTGTCTGGCATTTACTGGGGGAATATCGGAATTAAGTGACAGATGTCATTCCATTCTGGTACTGATGTGTTGACAATAATAGTGTAGCTGGGCCAGGAGTGAGTTATCTAACATGACCGTGTTACATGTTTTGGGTCAAACTTTATTAACTGGAACAATTTTTGAAATGATCTATTGTTCCTGCGCTTCAACTTCGTCCTAGTATTGGAAATTCTCTGATAAATCTTTGGATTTATACGCTTTGGGGATTATTCCAGAAACAGTGATTGGTGCTGGAAACATAAATGACAAAGTTTAGGCAAAATAAGCGATTTGGAAAGATTCGCCAACTCTCCCATAGTCACAGCTCGGTTACTGGAGGTACAACCTCAATTTCCAATCTCCTACTCAATTTGTTGTTTACTGAATAAACACGTTTGCGAGTTTTTAGATTCACATAGGGAAAAAATTTTGGGTTCATACCCAGAACATCATGTATTTCTTAATATCGCTGCTGTAAAGACCAAATTTTATTCAAAATGCACACAAAACAAAGGTTCATATCCTACAAGGTTACTGTAGTGGTTATGGTGCCGGGAGTCCTGTGCCACTGTCTCACCATAAAGAGTTAGACCATTTTCCAGTGAATTAACTCTTACCTGGGTCCCTTGGTCAAGCCCTTATGCACAGAGATTGCTAAGGTAGAAGTAAGAGCCCTTCTACATTATGTACATCAGTATTGTCCATCTTTGTACGGAATTCACTGGACATTGGTGTCAGCTAATATTATAAGTGATATCTGTATTAAGAGGGGCAGGAACAGCACCTGTTTGACTCTTAATAGTGGGACTGCACCAGGGGGATTCTGGCACCATAACCACTACACTGGTTATAGTGCTTAGAATGCCCCTTTAAAATCACTTTTCTCCTTTATAAATATGTCCATTTAGTTACATCATATGAACATACAAAGTCCCCCCATTATTTGTGGGTCCTTCACTAATCTTAACGTGAGAAATATACATGTTGACTGCTTAAAGAGGAACTGTCAGTTCTCCGTTTCTACAGACTGGCGAACGCTATTTCAATGTTTACTGGAGTCAATAACACAGGGGGAGTAAATAAATAAAAAATCGTACCTCCGTTGTGCTTTTGTGTTGCAATGTCTCTCCTGCCCCTGGATACTCCGGGGTCATACATGCTTGGCCAGGCATCTAACTGGGAAATGCAAACAAATGTTATGTACTTTGCCCAACAAAGCACATCAATTAAAATAAAAGTAAAAAAAGGAAAAAAAAAATAGCATAAAAATCGGGTATTTTCAGATGGCTATTTGTTACCCCATTTCCCCTCTCCAAGTGCCCCATTATGCGGGACCACAGGAAAACATATATTTGAGAAGTTTAACAGACTGATTTACTAAAGTCTGATTTGGAAAATTCTCCAGTTCAGTTCTGCTTCTGGCTCAATTATTGAAGTCTAAATTGTAACATTTACTTTGACTTTATTTTGAATAACTGACAATTCTCATTGAGATCTATGTGTGAGCTGTTACTTTAAATCAGATTTTGACATTCGTCACAATTTCCAATTCTGGGAGTTATTCACTAAATTGAGAATTGTTTAAAGTGGGTTTCAAACTTAAAACCAAAATAACAGAGCTAGAAAAATTCTCCATGTCAGCTGCGCTTCCAGTTCTGCTAATTTTCTCTTAAATTTGAAATCCACTTTAAATTCACTTTGAACAATTCTCAATTTAGTAGATAACTCCCTGAATCGGAAATTGTGACAAATGTAAAATCCTGTCTTTAAAGTAAACAACTCACACTTAGATCCAAAACAAAGGTACACAATTCTACATTTAGCGAATGAAGTTTCATTAAATAAATATTGCACTTAAAAAAACACAAGAAACATGGAACCGAAACACAAATGTGTGCACAACAGAAAAGCAGGACTTACGTCTACATAATGACAACGGATCAAAACATTAAATTCAGGACTTCAGATGACGCTTGTTCCAACATCTGTGAAAATAGAGTAACACAAACAGTGCCGTAGGGCTGGAAACAAAACGGTTTATTTGCTAAACACTAAATAGTAGTATATTGAAATCTGAATGGTAACGTTAAGGCTTTAATAGTCAAGCTGTCATTATACCATTCAGATTAGATTTAATGGATTTGGTGTTTAGAGAATAAACCTGACTGACTATAGCGGACTTAGATAATTTTTTGAAATCTCTCTTTTTCTCTTTTTGCCCAAATTTGTCAGGGTAGGGTGGCTGTGTGAGTTACAGCCATGGGAGGTGTGATTAGGGCTGCATAAACAAAAACAAAAGTGATTTCACTTCTAAATGGCAGAGAATTGAGATAAGACGCCAGGGCCGCCACCAGAAATTTTGGGGCCCCTAACTCAGCTCAGGGTCTGGGCCCCCTGGGGCCCGCCTCCAAATACCGCCCACAGGGTCCGCCTCCAAATACCGCCCACAGGAATACACACACAGACACAAACACACACTGATACAAAAGGACACAGATACATACTAACAGACATACACGCATATAGGCATACATACTGACACACACACTGAGACATACACACATATACATACACACAGGCATACATAGTGACAGACAGACACATACTAACATACATACAGACACACATGCATGAGGACATAAAGACACATACATACAGACACCGACGACATACATACACATACATACATACATACACACATACAGACATACATTCATAATGGCATATAGACATACATACATACATTCAGACTGACATACATGCAAATATACAGACATACTGACATACATGCATACATTCATCCATACACACATACACACAGACATACGTTCATAATGATATGCAGACATACATTTATACTGACATACAGACATACATATATACATACATAATGACATACAGACATACATATATACATACATAATGACATACAGACATACATTGATACTGGCATACATACATACATGCATACATGTATACAGACAGACAGACAGACATACATAATGACATACAGACATACATTGATACTGGCAGACATACATACAGACAGACAGACGTACAGACATATATACATACATACTGACAGACATATAGACATACATACATACTGACAGACATATAGACATACATAGACATACATACAGACATGCAGACATAGACATACATGCAAACATACATACAGACAGACAGACATACATACATACAGACATACATGCATGCATACATACAGACAGACATACACATACACACATACAGACAGACATACATACAGAAATACCTACATACAGACATGCATGCATACATACAGACATACATACATACAGACAGACATAGACATACATACAGACAGACATAGACATAAATACTTGCATGCATGCATACATACAGACATACATATATACATACATACACACATACATACAGACAGACATACATACATAGACATACATACATACATAGACATACATACAGACAGACAGACATAGACATACATACATACATAGACATACATACATACATACATTGACATACAGACATACAGACATAGACATACAGACAGACATATACATTCATACATAGACATTAGACATACATACAGACATACAGACCGACAGACAGACATATACATACATACATAGACATACAGACATACATACAGATAGACATAGACATGCATACAGACAGACATAGACATACATACATACAGACAGACAGACAGACATAGACATGCATACAGACATATATACATACTGACATACACACACACACACAGCTCATTTTTCAGCCACCCTCCTGTCTCTTACCTTTTCTTTGCAGGAGGGTGGCTGGGGCTGATGGGAGTCGGCTGGTTCTCGCTCTTCACTGCCAACCGTGTGCTCCTCCCGTGCGGAGTGAGCTGGGAGGAAGTGACCACTTCCTCCCAGCAGCCCTTGCAGAGACGGCTTTTTTAAAGGGGCCCAGTCGCGCTATTACACGGCCACATTGCTGACCAGGCCCCTGAAGATATAGGGCCCATCAGCGTGCGGGCCCCGGCAAAAGTGCACCGGCGGCAGTTCAGCCACTACTGTCATGGTTGTCACCCCCTGATGGCGGCCCTGCTTGACCCTTTAGGGGCCATGATCTATACACCCATATGGCTACATTAAGCTAAAGTTGTTATGGTACTTAGAGAGTCCCTTTAACCCAAATTAATGCAACACAAAATTGTGCAAAGTCCATTTATAATTCAGGAATTCAAACAATTATTAAACACCACATATTTGAACGAAGTAATGTGATTGGTTGGGCTGTTACAGCCAATCAAATTGAGGTTTGACCTTTTACCATTATTATTATTATTGCCATTTATATAGCGCCAAGAGATTCCGTAGCGCTTTACAATATTATGAGAGGGGGGGATGTAATTATAAATAGGACAATTACAAGAAAACTTACAGGAATGATAGGTTGAAGAGGACCCTGCTCAAACGAGCTTACGGTCTATAAGAGGTGGGGTGTAAAACACAATAGGACAGGAAATAGCAATCAAATAAGGTGGGAGTGAAGCAGAGCTGGAGGACAGAGTAAGGCGCTGCCCTTTAGGAGAGAGCAAGGGACAGGTGTGTAAGGTAGAGGTTACTCTGGGAGGCCATAAGCTTTCCTAAAGAGATGGGTTTTAAGGCACTTATTAAATGATGAGTCTTAGACGAGAGTCTGATGGGGTAGGCAGGCTATTCCATAGGAAGGGAGCCGCCCGCGAGAAGTCCTGCAAGCACGAGTTGGCCGTACAGGTGCGAGCAGCGGTCAGGAGGTGGTCACAGGCAGAGCGGAGGGAACGAGGAGGGGCATACCTATGGACCTGTGAAGAGATATAAGAGGGGCTAGAATTGTTCAGTGCTTTATAGGTATGGGTTAGCACTTTGAATTGACTCCTATAGGATACAGGAAGCCAATGTAAGGACTGACAGAAGGTTGAGGTGTGAGAAGACCGACTAAAGAGGAAAATCAGCCTGGCGGCGGCATTCATTAGACTGTAGCGGTGTGATACGGCTTTTGGGAAGACCAATCAGGAGAGGGTTACAATAATCCATGCAGGAAATTACTAGAGCATGGACAAGCTCCTTGGTAGCATCTTTCGTAAGAAAGTAGCAGATGCGGGCTATGTTTTTAAGTTGGAATCTACAGGATTTGGCAAAAAACTGGATGTGTTCTTATTAGGGTGTTAAAGTACTTTTGCAGCAGAGAGAGACTGGGGGGGAAAAACCCCTGAAAAAAATGAAATTTAACAGAGAGGGCAATCAAAAACATCGGCTACAGACAGGGGAATGAACTACTGTGTGAATTATAGCATAGCTAACTTGAAGAAATTTTCCAATTTCTATATTTTTACTTAAAATTCGAAATTCACTTTGCGTTCGCTTTGACTGCATGACAAGTCACTCTTTGGTAAAGAATTTTAGGAGTTTTATAAGGAACATGTGCATTTTGTAAATAAACTAAACAGCTCATTTTTTAAATTATGTTCTATGTAAAATCGGATTACTGGACCCCCGAATCACCCATTCTTTAACAGAGACCAGAGTGGCGTATTCACTAAAGTGAGAACCGTAAGGAAAATTCAAAATGAATCCAAACGTTAAGGCCAAAGTAGCTGAACTGAAAGCCTAGTTTGGCCTGAAAGTTTAAATTAATTTTGAATTCCTGACAATTGTCATTCTAGAAAATAGCCCACCATGAAAAGTTTCTGTACACATTACAGGAAAGAGTGCTTTGTACCAGGATCATGCACTGGAAATTCCCTTTATAAAAAGGCAAATAAAGCAGACGTGTCGGGGAACATTTTCCTTCCAAAATTCAGGCAATTTTTACTGTATCCATCCTGCCCCAGACGACACTGGAATTTAACCTTTATATTCTTAAAATAAACGTAGTTACTTGTACAGTGTGAATAAAAAATAGCGTATCACGTGATGTTCCAGTGATTACAGACTGTCTGGGATTAGACTAATCAGTTTGGGGTCAGACACTCATTATCAGAGGGAACATGCAGGCACAGAGTACATCTAGTGCCCATTAAGATGTAATGTACCGCTCCTGTGCCAGCTGGGCTGAGATTGGCACACACACTCGTCCCAGACCCCCGAGATATTTTAGGAAAGTTGTTACCAAAGCATATGTATCGTAATAATAATAATAATAATAATAAATAATATTAATTTCTTAATTTCCAGGGTTACTCCAACCTAAAAACAGAATGTTAAGTCAGAATAAACATTATAACTTATTGTACGGGTCCTCCAACCCCACCAACAAACTTCCATTCCAGGTCTGGAACCAAATTCTCCTGTCTCCACATCTGCTGACATCAGTACCCCTCACTGGAGGGAAAGGGATGTCAGGCAGGATAGTGTGAAGGGGGGTCTTGGGCTGCATGGAAAAGGAGTGGTGCTGCCATTGGATTTCTGTCACCAGCATTCTGACATCAGACTTTCAATATGCACAAAATTGACATTAGTCAGCCTTTTCCTGTCTGGCCTATAACGCTGCAATGGGTTTCTGGAGGTGGAATTACACCTTCAATGGCATTGGGGTTAAACTTGGTATATGCAGCCAAGAGCGCCATTGGAGGAGGGGGAGTTACGACCCCTACACATGTAAGAGACCCATGGAGCCAGGAGGCCTGGTGAGTTTGGGCCCTATGTCCACAATATGTATATAAAGCGAGTATAACTAGAAACATAGAAAGACACAATGCATCCCTTACACACAGAAACACACACACACACACACAATGCATCCCTAAACCACACACAAAAGCACTCAATACATTCCTTACACACATACACAGCAACACACAATAAATCTCATATACACATACACAGAAACACAATGCATCCCTTACACACACACACAAACACGCAATGCATCCCTTTTACTCGCACAGCCACATACAGAAACACAAAACGTATCCTTTACACACAAACACACACACTGCATGTATCGCTTACATACTAACTCACTGCATCCAGTATACACACACTGAATCCACTATACGCGCACACTCACTCCCTTACACAGACAAACACTGCATCCCCTATACACATACGCTATAGACACTACTGGAATCCCTATACACTACATTCCATAAGCACACACTTTACATCCTCTACAATAACACACATCACATCACTTAGACACATACTCTCCACTCCTGGACTCAGGAGTGGGCCCTGTGGGTGGATTCATGGACGGGCTTAAGCACACTCTGGGGCGGGCCCTGACCTTGAGTAGGTCCCTCAGTGGATGCCCTCCATCTTAAAATAGCGGTAGTGAACCATAGCATTGAGCGGGCGCAATGACAGGGCGCATTTGCCCACCTTTCTTTTCCACTAGGAATATATTGCTTAAGACCCCCTTGGAGTCCAGAGGGGCCAGCTCTATTGCCTCCTTAACGCAGAGGGCAGACAAGTCCTCATCGATCAACCTGCGGTCTCTGAGTGAGAAACAGATCGGCCGAGGAGTTGGAATATCGCATGGCGTGCTCACAAGTTCGATATGAAAACCTTGAAATGTGTCGAGTACCCACGTGTCTGAGGTAATTGTTGACCAAACTGGGAAAAAATGTTGGAGTCTGCACCCTACACAAACAAGAGAAAAAACTTGAGGTCTATGTAAACTCACCGTATGGGCGTCTTGAAACCTCAATGAAACGTCTCAATTCACTGCAATTTAGGAGCTAAACTCACCGTATGGGCGTCTATGAAACCTCTCCACCACCATGGTTGACAACGTGATGGGAAAAAGGGGGACCGGGTCCTCATCTCCTGGAAATTGGAGCAGTACTGGAAAGAGTCTCGTCCCGAGCCACCGGACTGGATATAGTTGCGACTGGCCAGACGGCCCCTGAATCTGCCGACCCTGGTAGAGACCCGCCCCTGTAATAGCCTTCTCATGGAAGTTTGAGCCTCATCAAGGGCAGTAAATGCCCCTACGAAGTGACCCAGATCCTTAATAAAGGAATCGCCAAATAATAAGGCCTGGGTGTCTTTACCAGCTTCAGTGAGGGCGAAATGGGACAACTTGGGCTCTATTTTAAACAGGATGGCTTTACGCCGTTCCATGGACAGGTAGGCATTGACACTCCCGGCGATGCAAATCGCTCTCTGGACCCAACCACGGAGTTTCTCCGGGTCTACCATATGGCTTTTGGCTCTGGCGTCCTCCGCCAAGTCGAACAATTTTGCAAGGGGGCCAGACACATCAAGGTGTTTGTCTTGGCACGATCTAAGTGCCGAATCCAGTCCTTTGCTTAGGTTCCAACCCAATTTAGCCAGAAACTGGGTCTACCTCCAGGGTGTCACATACTTTGTTAGGCACTACAGGCCTCTGCCTTAAGTTTGTTGCGGGCTGCCTTGCTGAATGGGCACCATACCCAGTTCTCAAGGTATCGGTCCACATGGTCCGCAGTGAGCCACTTAGCCAACCTTGGATGGTGGAGCTCATCTGGGTCGAATAAAGGCTTGCCCAATGCATCTGCGAAAGGAGCAGCCCCAAGGTCGCCTCCGGACATGCCCGCCTGTGCAGAGGAAAAGAGGTCAAGGCCCAACTCAGCGGAATCCCTCTCAGAGTTGCTCACAGACTCCTCACCAGCCTCCTCACTAGACCCGATTTCTGAGTCGGAGTCACTCTTGTTTCGTGCTCTCGCACATTTCCATAGCCGCGCCTGTTCTGCCTGGTGCGTAAAAGCTCTCTTGCGTGGATTGGAAAAGCTTTCTGGGGCCCCACACTGGTCAAACTGAGCCAAATAGGGGGGCCAAAAAGGGTGCCAAAACAGTCCGGGACTTCCAGGGAGCCCCAGAAACATAGGAAAAACACAGGGGCACCAAAAGCAAACCGAGCAGGACAAGACAAAAGTAGAAAATACTCAGACGGTGTGTCCTCTTCTACATTTTGCAAAAGTGCAGATTTCAATAGAAATTTACACTTTTAAAAATTAACCTGGTAACACCCCCTTGGCAGTCAGTCAGATAGCCGGTTCTGTTACCTCCTGGTTTGTTTAGCTCAGTAGACCCGAAAGTCAGGAGACAGCAATTGCCCAGAGCACCTGCCTTGCACAGACTTCTCATTAAGCTGCATTGGGAAGTCTGTGATTGGACTACCACAGAAAGTCTCGGCGAAGGGTTTGCAAAGGCAGCAGACAAGAGATTTACAGCTTTTGCAAGCTTTTTTTTTAGATATACCACTTTATGGAAAAATGCATAATTAAATGCATACTGTTGCATAATTTGGGGTACATCTACTAAACAATGATTTATTATTCTGTATTTGGGCAGTGGAGAGTCCCTTTAATCTGCTAATCTCGATATGGTGGGAAATTGAGGAAAAAGAAGAGAATTTTATTTTTTAGTAAATACCCCTGAATAGCTGAACTGGAAAAGATCTCTAAAACAGTTTAGAAATGTGTGAAAATAAATATCTCCAAAATTACTATTTGGTTTCATTTTTATCATTGATTATCATGACAATTGTGAATGTCGACAGAGATCAATAGCCTTTTACCTAATGATTCTCTCACCCTAAACATCTAACCATAATCTTTACCTCCAACTTCTAACCAATACCCTATAAGTCTAAACTCCTATCCTTCAACCCACACTGCATTGATCCCATGTTTGCCTTAAAGGGACACTATAGTCACAAAAACAACTTTAGCTTAATGAAGCAGTTTTAGTGTATAGATCATGTACCTGCAGTCTCGCTGCTCAATTCTCTGCCATTTAGGAGTTAAATCACTTTGGTTATGAACCCTAGTCACACCTCCCTGCATGTGACTTGCACAGCCTTCCTAAACACTTCCTGTAAAGAGTCATCTAAAGTTTATCCTTCCTTTATTGCAAGTTCTGTTTAATTTAGATTTTCTTATCCCCTGCTATGTTAATAGCTTGCTAGACCCTGCAAGAGCCTCCTGTATGTGATTAAAGTTCAATTTACAGAGCAAAAGATACAATTCTTTAAGGTAAATTACATCTGATTGAAAGTGAAACCAGTTTTTTTTTCCATGCAACCTGTGTCAATCAGAGCCAGGGGATGTGTGGCAAGGGCTGCATAAACAGAAACAAAGTGATTTAGCTCCTAAATTGCAGTGAATTGAGCAGTAAAACTCGAAAAGTATGATACACCAAAACTGCTTCATTAAAGGACCTCTATAGGTGCCCATACCACTTCAGCCTAATGAGGTGGTCTGGGTGCCTGGTCCAGCTAGGTTTAACCCTTTTTTCTATAAACATAGCAGTTTCAGAGAAACTGCTATGTTTATAATAGGGTTAATCCAGCCTCTAGTGGCTGTCTCATTGACAGCCGCTAGAGGCGCTTCCGCACTTCTCACTGTGATTATCACAGTGAGAAGACGCCAGCGTCCATAGGAAAGCATTGTGAATGCTTTCCTATGGACTGGCTGAATGCGCGCGCGGCTCCTGCCACACATGCGCATTCAGCCGAAGAGGCGGAGGGGAGGAGGAGAGCTTCCCGCCCGGCGCTGGAGAAAGAGGTAAGTTTAACCCCTTCATCCCCCCAGAGCCCGGCGGGAGGGGGACCCTACACGAGTATGTTTTCCTGGCACTATAGTGGTCCTTTAAGCTAAAGTTGTTTAGGTGACTATAGTGTTCCTTTAACTTAAAAGATTTCAAATATTGGCATTGTGAATATAATGGCACCGACATTCCCAAAATATCCAATTCCAAAGATCCACCCTTCGTTTTATAGACAGCACCAATATATGGAGGGTTGATGTAGACTTGACAAACTTAAACAAACAAGGGAAATATTTATTCCCAAAAAATTTAATTAAATAAGTTTGCACTTTATAAAAAGAAGACAAGAGTATGAACTAACTGGCCATTTCATCAGTACAAATAACTAACAGGATGTAATGAAATACAAGCATAGAACGCCCTCTGCAGGTCTCTGAATAATGTTCTCAAAGGAATTAAAGGCACACAGAGTTATTTGCCAAAGTGAGAATTTAAAGTGAATTGAAAGTAAATTTCAAATTTAGGGTCAAAGTAGACTGAATGAAAGGACAGCTGATCTAGAGATTTTTTAGAGTTCAGCTATTTTGACCTTAAATGTGACATTCCCTTTGAATTCTCTCTTTAGTAAATAGGCCTGTTCGTGACTGTCCCCCGGTCATCAATCATCTTTTTTTTCCCAAAAAAATCTTCTTTTTTTTTGTCGCTAGAGGCGGAATCCAGAATCCTGACCTGGTACTGAACATGTTTGGCATTGCGCATTCTGAATTGGTTCATGCTTAGGGAAGATCTAAGCTTGGAGTTCTGGAATTTGATGGATCACCCGATAGGCCTAAATTCATGCGAATTGCAGAATAAACCTGTGAGCGATCTCCTTGCAGTTTTATCACGTGTCCTAGGACAACAAAATAAATTATTCACTAAACTCTGAATTGTAGTAAATTTGATGGAAATATTCTAGCAAGAATGATCAAGACAAACTCTCCAACTCAGTCCTAGTTACCCCAGCTTGGGGCAGGAGAGAGAGAGGCAGTAGGGGGTCCATGGCAGATGGAATTGAGAAGCCTGATAGAGGTGGGGTGATCAACACCACAATAAGTGATATATTTATCTGCCCTGCAGATCCCTTCAGTCACTCACCTGATCCTGGCAGGATTTACAGGAACTGGTTCTCTGCCAAGAGGGTGGAGGGGGGGGTGGAGGGGGGGGAGTGGAGAGAGAAGGTATATAAAGCAGGGAGGCAGCCAGGGTAGCACACATCAAGAAAACCTGCTTCACAGACACAAAACAGCACAAAGAAAAGACAAAGTATCCTTCTACCTACTGACTGTATAGCACAGTATTCTTCCTCAGCTCCGACTGACTGACTGTGTAGCACACTATCCTTCTTTACCTCCTACTGACTGCACAGCACATTATCCTTCCTCAATTTATACTTACTGCATAGCTCACTATCCTTCTTCACCTTCTACTGACTGCACAGCTCATTATCCATCCTCAATTTATACTTACTGCATAGCTCACTATCCTTCTTCACCTTCTACTGACTGCACAGCACATTATCCTTCCTCAATTTATACTTACTGCATAGCTAACTTTCCTTCTTCACCTTCTACTGACTGCACAGCACATTATCCATCCTCAATTTATACTTACTGCATAGCTCACTATCCTTCTTCACCTTCTACTGACTGCACAGCTCATTATCCTTCCTTTTTTCTGGTCCTACTTACAGTACGGCACATTATCCTTTCTCAACTCCTACTGACTGTATAGCACACTATCCTTTCTCAGCTCCTACTGACTGTATAGCACACCCTCCTTTCTCAGCTCCTACTGACTGTATCGCACACTATCCTTTCTCAGCTCCCACTGTCTGTATAGCACAGTATTCTTCCTCAGCTCTTACTGACTGTATAGCACACTATCCTTTTTCAGCTCCTACTGTCTGTATAGCAAAATATCCTTTCTCAGCTCTTACTGACTGTATAGCACAGTATTCTTCCTCAGCTCCTACTGACTGTATAGCACACTATCCTTTCTCGGCTCCCACTGTCTGTATAGCACAGTATTCTTCCTCAGATCTTACTGACTGTGTAGCACACCCTCCTTTTCTCAGCTACTACTGACTGTATAGCACACTATCCTTTCTCAGCTCCTACTGACTGTATAGCACACTATCCTTTCTCAGCTCCTTCTGACTGTAAATCACACTATCTTTTATCAGCTTCTACTGACTGTATAGCACACTATCCTTTCTCAGCTTCTACTGACTGTATAGCACACCCTTATTTCTCAGCTACTACTGACTGTATAGCAAACTATGCTTCCTAAGCTCCTAATGACTGTATAGCACACTATCCTTTCTCAGCTCCTACTGTCTGTATAGCAAACTATCCTTTTTCAGCTCCTACTGTCTGGATAGCAAAATATCCTTTCTCAGCTCTTACTGACTGTATAGCACAGTATTCTTCCTCAGCTCCTACTGACTGTATAGCACAGTATTCTTCCTCAGCTCCTACTGACTGTATAGCACACTATCCTTTCTCGGCTCCCACTGTCTGTATAGCACAGTATTCTTCCTCAGATCTTACTGACTGTGTAGCACACCCTCCTTTTCTCAGCTACTACTGACTGTATAGCACACTATCCTTTCTCAGCTCCTACTGACTGTATAGCACACTATACTTTCTCAGCTCCTTCTGACTGTAAATCACACTATCTTTTATCAGCTCCTACTGACTGTATAGCACACTATCCTTTCTCAGCTTCTACTGACTGTATAGCACACCCTTATTTCTCAGCTACTACTGACTGTATAGCAAACTATGCTTCCTAAGCTCCTAATGACTGTATAGCACACTATCCTTTCTTTCAGCTCCTACTGAGTGTATAGCACACTATCCTTTCTCAGCTCCTACTGACTGTATAGCACACTGTCCTTTCTCAGCTCATACTTACTGTATAGCACACTATCCTGTCTCAGCTCCTATTGACTGTATAGCACACTATGCTTGCACAGCTTCTACTGACTGTATAGCACACCATCCTTACCTGGCTTCTACTGACTTGACTAAATAACTTTTTCCAGTTCCCAGTAAGTGCACATTCCTCAACCTACCTGCAGCTTTCATCCCATCCTCTGTTATCATGGCAGATAATCAGGGTGAGGACCATTTCTCCAGTTATCAGGAAGCCATGTCTCAGGGTACCTTCCTGTATGAAGACTTCCCTCAATCCCCAGCCAGCAGTGGACCTCTCAGGAGAAACAGGCAAAACAGGATGAGAATCCAGCCTCTGTCCTTCAAGGAGATCCAGGAAGTTGCAGAGGAGGGGTTGTCCCCCAATGAGGAGGAGAAGGCTAGGAGGTCCTTCTTACAGTCTCTGGAGGCTTTAAGAAGAGGCTCTCACCATCTCTACCTCCAGAAGGACAAGGATGTGAGCAGCTACAGGCCCAGCCTGGACTAACTCAGATACTATGTGCTATCTCCAACTTGGGACATGGAGAACCTGAATGTGCCCAGTCACATAAAGACTTTCTTAAAAAGAGACATTTCAATCACTTCAAAACAGATACAATGGATCTACCCAGTGTAGGAGCCTTTTCATTTGTGTCTGTGATCCCAGAACTATCTCTAAATATCTTTACATGGTCCCTTATTATTGTTTTTATAGAATGTGTTTCAAGTTCTCGTCATCTTTTGACTAGGAGTCTTTAATAGGGCATACCGTCACTTAAGATCTACAAATGGACTTTTATCGGACTAACTTTATCATTTGTTTTATTTCATTAAGTGTTCTTCAGTTTAAGTACTATGTACATGTCATGTTTTGTGTTGTGTGTGTTTTTTTAGAATTGGATACATTTATGCTTATTTTTGTACAAAATATTTTTTTAATAATATTTAATCATATTTGTGTGACATACACAGAAAATGTACAAATAAACCTATGTATTAAGTATTCCAGTTTGGTCACTTGATGTACCTAATTTAAACATGGGCTGAGGGTAACACATTAGATTTTAGAGTAATCAGTTCAGGGATTGATATATAAGCTTCTTTATCAATAGGGAGCTGTGTAACATTCAATGTATATATGGTGTAAGCACTGAACACAGACATGGAGGGGCTTATTCACTAAATAATGAATAATAGAGTTAAAAAACAACAACAAACAAAACAGAATAAAAACCAAATATGACGAAGTTAGAAATGTCTTCAGGTCATTAGTAAACATGGGTTATTTGGTAAATGATTTCAAAATATTATAAGTTTGACATTCACTAGAATTCTTGAATTTAACATGACATATGACATCATCCAACATACATTGTTATGTCATTGTGTCCAAAATGTAGTTGTTGATTTAAAAAAAAATGTTTTAATTTTTTGTAATATACTTTTCAGTCACAAGTGGATGCTGTGAAATTATTATATTATATTGTAACAGGGAATGCAGAGAGAATTCACACTTAATTTTAAATTTTAAAGGAAAACTCCGACCCTGAAGTGCCATCTCTTTAATGCATTAAAAAATACTAAAGTATGCAAATAAAATAAATCCGATAAAATAATCATATCTTGAAAGTTCCAGCTGTGCTAGTGTTATTCTAACATGTTAACCCAAAGACATGTACATGTACCATACAGCTATACTTTGCAGGAGCACAGTGACAGGGGATCCCATCGCTCAATAGGTTGTTATGGTGCTTAGAGTGGCCATTTAAGATAAGGAAATACCAGTAATATATATATATATATATATATATATATATATATATATATATATATATATATATATATATATATACAGGAAGTGTTGAGGAAGGCTGCGCAAGTTACATGTAGGGAGGTGTAACTAGGGTTGCATAAACAAAGTGATTCAACACATACATGTGTTTATGCACTACACAGTTGTTTGTGATAGGTTGAATTCCAAAATGCAAAACTTAGACCAAAATAGTTGCAATGGAAAAATGTGTAAATGGACTATTTTACCTTATTATTATTATTATTTATGTAGTGTCCACATATTCCAGAGAACTTTGCAATTTAGAATGGGGATAATTGAAATTGACAACAGGAAATTGACATATACAATATAGTTGTTAATCTTTTTTTTATTGAAGCATTGTAATGGCATTACAGAAGGAAGAAATTGGAGTTATAACAGTCATAAACATATAGATAATGCAGACATTATAGGCAATGGTATAAACTCCCAAGTGAGACAAACTCTTTTTTAAAAAAGAAAAAAAAAAGATAACAGGATCGGGCACACAGCTGCACAACTTATGAGGTTTAATTAAGCACAGTGCTCGTAAGAAGGAACAGTTGAAACATCTGGATATGCTGTAAGCCCAGAGCACTAAATGTTTGTGATGATAGCTGTTATGAGACATGTTATGGAGTGAATAAAAATAAAAATAAAGCATCAATATAACTGAGTGAAACGAGCATCAGTAGACCCAAATCACAAGCTCAGTCAAGAACAATAGACACGTGATGCTAAGGTGTGAAGGCAAGGGATATGTAGATTAAGAATAACCTAGATGTGATGGAGCTCCAGTACTCCGACCGAGTACCTCCACCAAATCCACTTCCTTGTAGCTATCAGGGACCCTGGAGCACTTCAGACCCAGTTGCCGAGGCTTGACCTGGATCACTGAGAGCCTTTTCAACCCTGGACCAAACACCAGACGACACTTGGTGAAGGTTAAAACAGAAACTAACTTTAATAGACATATCACACACATTTAAGCCCCCAACAGCCTTATTTACATAAAATAGGGTACATAGAGCTCTATAGTACAAGGAATTGGTGGGTGATCCTCCGTTGATGTGGAAGATGCGATGAGGCTGCGTCTCGAGTCAATGCTCCCAGTCCAGGTGGGACATCAGGCTGATTACAATCAGGCACAGTTGGTGCACACCGAGGAGGACCCCTCCGATCTGTCTGCACAGCTTCTATGGAGAGCCTGTGCACATTTGCGGAGTATTGTCCAGAAGTTCTGGAAGATTACATCCAGCTGTAGCAGGATACATTCTAGGGAGCTGCGATGAGGAAGTGGTGGTGGGCTCAGGCCCTATTCAACAAGTGGAAGAGCTGCTGCCATCTTGAAGGTGCAACGTGGATGAAGCTCGGCTGGATTGCAGCCTGAAACCCAGGGTGAGTGTGGTGGAGATAGTCCTAGAGAGTCCAGTGGGGACCGGGATAATCCCCACTGTTCCATAAGGTAGGAAAGCAGTGAGATCGAACCTAGAGCTGGAGCACAATGGAATCATCCGCCTCCCCTCAACTTCTTCCTCTGTTGGCCACAGCAGAGAGTTTCGGGTTATCCGTAGATTACAGACCTAAGTAGAACCTATGATCTTGTCTCCAGGTACCCCAACTCAGATGGTGCTCTTTGGTGTGTGTAGCAGCTTGAAATAAGCGGATAGCACCTCAAAATCTATTTATAGTGCAGGAGTTCAAGCTCTACATGTCTACCCAGCTCAGTACCTAGGCTCCACGCCCCAACATACACAAGATAAAGAGAGACAAGAGGTGAAGACGATACTGCTCAAACAAACTTATAATATATGAGCTTTGGAATTTGTTTTTGAATTCACCACGTTTTATAGTTTAGTAAATAAACCCTTAAATGTTCTTATCTAGACAAGCTCCATCCACATTCAGCTAATCAACTCCTCTATGACGCAGGGATGATGCACTGCAACTCCTATTGTTCTCAGCTGTGTGTGCTGAGCATTGCAATCCAGATGGCCACAATTTAAATAAAAGCATTGACTCATATAGAGGCATTCTCCATGATTTAGCCTGAGATCCTCGCACTGGATAGAATGATCACATAAAACTGTATAATCTACGACAAGTACATCGTGATCCAGACCTGGGATTTTACGGAGATTTACTGACTGCCCTCTGCCTTTGCCTTCACACTGAATTGCAAGTTCACTCAAGTTCAATGTCAAGTTATACAAAACATACCTAACTTGTGTAAAACCTGTTCGCTATAGCTATCGTATTCACAGCTTTAATTTAGCATATTATTTGTTGTTTTTCAGTTGTAGATTTGCTGAATCCCTGTTGTTCTGTATTGCTATTTTCTGAGTAAAACGTGATTTTGTTATTTACTGCAGATTAACAGTGAAAAAAAGCAAGCGATTTCAAAGTGAATTTAAAATTTAATGCCAGAGTAGCTGAACTGAAAGCATAGCCAATTTAGAGAATGTTTCCAGTTTGGCTATTTTTACCTTAAACTTGAAATTCACTTTAAAGGAACACTATAGTCATCTAAATTACTTTAGCTAAATAAAGCAGTTTTAGTGTATAGATCATTCCCCTGTAATTTCACTGCTCAATTCGCTGTCATTTAGGAGTTAAATCACTTTGTTTCTGTTTATGCAGCCCTAGCCACACCTCCCCTGGCTATGATTGACAGAGCCTGCATGAAAAAAAAAACTGGTTTCACTTTCAAACAGATGTAATTTACCTTAAATAATTGTATCTCAATCTCTAAATTGAACTTTAATCACATACAGGAGGCTCTTGCAGGGTCTAGCAAGCTATTAACATAGCAGGGGATAAGAAAATCTTAATTAAACAGAACTTGCAATAAAGAAAGCCTAAATAGGGCTCTCGTTACAGGAAGTGTTTATGGAAGGCTGTGCAAGTCACATGCAGGGAGGTGTGACTAGGGTTCATAAACAAAGGGATTTAACTCCTAAATGGCAGAGGATTGAGCAGTGAGGCTGCCGGGGCATGTTCTATACACCAAAACTGCTTCATTAAGCTAAAGTTGTTCAGGTCACTATAGTGTCCCTTTAAATTATCTTAAAATTATTATTATTTTTTTCTAATTTGAATTAACATTTTTGAATTTAAATGGATGTGATGTGCACTCATTGTCATGACAAAGCACATATTGTGATATTTTCTTTATATTTATTAACTTAAAGGGTACTCCAACCACCATGATTTGAAGTGGTCATGGTGCCTGGAGTCTGCATTTTTTAGTATTCCTCTTTGATTATCAGGGCTGGATAATGTAAATTTTGTTTAAAACTAAAGTCTTATGGGGGCGTGGCCAACCGCCGAGCAACCTGGCTGCTTAGGAAATTGCTCCGGCACCCGGGCTCTCTCAATCCGCTACCATCCGCTGTCAGAACGCGGGGAAACCCCTCAAAACTTACCATGTCGCAGCCCAAGGGGAAGAAGAACAACCAGAAGGCTGAAAAACTTAGCTTTTTCAACCAAAAATCGGCGGCAGTCTCTGAAACTGATCGGAGCATAATCCAAGATGGCGCCGACGAGATACCAGCGGGAAATATTTAGCAGGCTAACTCCCATCAAGGAGAGCAAGAAAACCTGACTAGAGCACACCTAGAGGATGCATTAAACAACATGGCAGAAAAACTAGTGAAAACATGGCAATCCTCAATAGAACTACTTCGCAAAGAAGTTCAAGACATCGGGACCAGAACAGCGCACGTGGAACATAAACTCAGTGAGTTTGCCACAGCACACAACGAGGTGGCAGACCACGTGGCGGCCTTGGAACACAAAGTGGAAGCCATGGAGGCCCGCATGGCGGACGCAGAAGACCGGTCACGGAGGAACAACCTGCGGCTGCGGGGAGTTCCAGAGACTGTCCTCCCTTGTGACCTGCAAACCTATGTACGAGGCCTCCTTAGGGCGTACGCCCCCGACATACCCGTGGACATGCTCCTGGTGGATAGAGTACACAGGGTCCCCAAACCCAGGAACCTACCGGACAACGTGCCCAGGGACATCCTCCTCAGGGCACACTACTTCCACATAAAGGAAGCCGTGCTGCGCGCTAGCAGGAACAGAGCGGACCCACCAGAAGAATTTGCAAAAATCAAAATCCTGGCAGATCTCTCTGCAGCAACTTTGAAACGCAGAAAAGAATTCCATGCAATCACCGACGAATTGCGACAAGCTGGGATCAGATATCGCTGGGGATACCCCACCAAACTACTGGTCACAAAGAATGGAGGACTGACAATTATTCAAACTCCCGAAGACGGAGTGAAACAAATGCGCAAATGGGGACTTATGAAAGACTCCACTCACACGCCAGCAGGCCCAACGGGTCGTCTAACACCAGAATGGCGACAAATCCCGATGAAATCCAGGCTGCCATGAGATCCGACGATACGAAACCCACATCCGATACAACCTGGGAGCACGTGAGATAACTGTACACACCAAAATCTAGCTTAAAATATCATATTATAGCCAAGATTAATCGTTTCTGATTAGCATGTAGTTGTTACTGTTACTGCAGTGTTTATATGTGAAATGTTATTCACCTTGTACCATACATGATATCCTCACCTGCTTATGATACAGGCAAGCTTACAATCCTTAAGAAACAAAGGCATAGCCTCAACTAAGGCGAAGCAGGGACCCATAGTTAAACCACAAAACAGGGTCTCCACCACCCGAGGTACTGCGCAGCGCCCTGGATACTTCCTGTGGCGCCTTTAAAGAAGCCCCGCTCCAAGTACTACCAGTACCCCTGAGCGAGCTACCCCAGTTTTAACTACCCACTTACATACTCAGCTAAAAACGCTACCTTACCCCCCCCTAACGTTCTGACACATCTGAAAATGTGACAATATGAGAGCCCATTGGCCACACTACCAGAGACGCAACCCGAGCGTCCAACCCCCATGGCACTGAGCCTCAGGGCCAGGACCCCAAGTTGGGTCACTCTGTATATACTTTCTTTTACGTTAACCCCCAACACCCTCCCTACACTACCCACAATTCCCAGGCTACAAGTCACCGTTCTAAGACTGCCCAACAGGCAGCACGTTGATCTAACACTATCTACCAAGTCGCCCACTGTGGAAATAACAAGCCCACAAACGAGCTATCTCTACCATACATCTATAACATGAGAATATATTCACATAATAGTAGGGGGTTGAATACACCCCACAAAAGACGCATGGTACTGGAGGAGGCTAGGAAGAATAAAGCAGATATCATCTGCCTTCAAGAAACACACTTTGTCACCTCCAAGGTGCCAAAATTTGGTATAAAGGACTATCCCCACCAATACCATGCCACCCACTCCTCAAAGTCGAAAGGAGTATCGATCCTTCTTCATGCCTCACTAACTGTAGAAATCTTACGAGTTAAAACAGACAGCCAGGGGAGATATGTGATGCTTCAATGCCTACTTAATGGCTCCCCGTACGTTGTAATTAGCTTCTACAGTCCAAACGTTCATCAACGTAATTTTCTGCATAAGGTATTATCTATGATCCCAGACCACCAAACGGCTGCTACCATACTACTGCGGGGACCTGAACCATCCTTTAGATCCCAATATGGACACCACGCTAAATCCCACAGCCCCTAGACAGGCAACACTACGACCACAAAGCAAAGCCCTAAATAAACTGCTGGGGGAATACGGACTATATGACTCATGGAGAATGTTCCACCCGACCGAAAAATCTTTCTCATACTATGCGGCAGTACATAAATCCCACTCGAGAATAGATTTCGTTTTTATTGCAGGCACCCTCTTACCTAAGGTCACTGATAGCAACATTGGGGACATCACCTGGTCGGATCATGCCCCGACCATGGTAGAAATATCTGGAGAATACCAGCACAGGGGGCGACCACCTTGGCGCCTAAACGACTCACTCCTCCACGACCACACCTTCTCTCAAACACTAACGGATGCCCTGTGTACATACTTCCAAATCAATGACACCCCAGACATACACCCAACAACGTTATGGCAAGCCCATAAGGCGGTAATACGAGGCTTATTGATCAGTCGAGCGTCCTATGTAAAGAAAAAAGCCCAAGAGGAATACCTGAATCTGCTGCGCACCCTAAGAGATGCTACTGCGGCAAACATAGTGAACCCTACCCCGCAACAAGCACAGATAATCAAAGACACCACAGCACACCTCAACAACATAGCACTAGCAAAAACTGCATACATCCTACACAAACTAAAACAAACTTCATACTCCCAAGGCAACAGAGCAGGTAAACACCTGGCAACCTTACTGAGACAAAAACAATCCAACGCCAAAATACCCTACCTACTTACAAACAAAGAAACTAAAATCCACAATCCACAGGACATTAACGATACTATGGCGACATACTACCACTCACTATACAACCTCAAGGACGATCCAGACTTACACCAACCCACCCCCTCAGACATACAAGACTTCCTCCGGCAAACCACACTACCGGCACTTTCAGCTCAACAAAAAACAACTTTACAAAACCCAGTCACGACACAAGAAATCCAACACGCCATCCAATCTCTCCCTCACGGGAAGTCGCCAGGACCTGACGGCTTGACAAATTCCTATTACAAGTCACAGACCGCATCCCTCGTCCCATACCTAGAGAGGTCCTTTAACCATATTATCACAACCGACCAGATGCCCCAGGAAATGCTCATGGCGCATGTGGCCACACTGCCAAAACCAGGCAAACCCCCGACCAAATGCCAGAACCTAAGGCCAATATCTCTCCTCAACACCGACACTAAACTACTAGCCAAAATATTCTCGAATCGTCTAGCAAACATCATACCGACCATAATACATAAAGATCAGGTAGGCTTTGTCAGTGGTAGACAGGGGGCAGATGGAACCAGGAAGGTTTTGGACTTGCTAGGGGGGGGGCACGGAGGGGGGGCCCAATGTGTACTCCTTGATGCAGAAAAAGCCTTCGATAGGCTGCACTGGCCCTTCCTCCGCGCGGTCCTCAACAAATATGGCTTTCCTGATAACTTCCTAAAACTGGTAGAGGCACTATATTCCAAACCGACTGCGAAAGTCACGAACGGAGGCTTCATCTCCAAACAATTCAACATAACCAATGGAACGCGGCAGGGATGCCCGCTTTCTCCTCTATTATACATTCTATCCCTGGAACCGCTCACACAGCTCATCAGGGACAACCCGAACATACATGGTATCACTAAACAAGGCAAGGAGTACAAACTTACACTATTTGCGGATGACGTGCTACTAACGTTGGAGCAACCACATATTTCCCTGCCAAATTTTCATTCTGTCCTATCCCAATACAGCAAATGTTCACACTATAAGTTAAATGTGACCAAAACCCAAGCAATGGGCATAAATATTCCCACTGACACATTAGAGAGCCTACGCAACTCCTTTCACTATGACTGGAGAACTGACTATCTAAAATTCCTAGGAATTAACATCACACAGAAGCCAGCCCTATTATATAAAACAAACTACCAAAAAACACTGTCCGATATAAAAACAGTGCTAACAGGATGGAAAGGTAAATACATCTCGTGGTCAGGCAGAATAGCTGCGATCAAAATGATTGTTTTACCGAAACTACAATATTTATTCAGAACACTGCCAATAAAACTACCCCCCCATTTCCTTCGGGAAGCACAACAAATACTAATGGAATTTATATGGGACAAGCACAAACCACGGGTAGCAAAAAGCACACTATACCTGCCACGGGAGAAAGGGGGGATGGGCGTACCCAATCTAGATAGCTACTATCGTGCAGCCATACTGAGTCCACTCTTAGCAGCATGCCACAGAACTCACCCAACTCCATGGGAAGAGATAGAGACATACCATGCAAACAACACCCCCCTAACAATATTGGCATGGCTCCCCAAAACCCACAGACCATCGACGAGCGTGATGCTCCCAGTCACAGCACTAACACTGCACATTTGGGACACACACTGCCGTAAAATGGGCTGGACAGGGAAAACATCACAAGCCATGCCCCTAAAAACATTACAATACATAATCCCCAATTTCAACCACGCATTGTGGCATGAATACGGCATCACGCACCTATATCACCTCATACAAGGTCAGGAACTTAGAAGTTTCAAGGATATACAAGACTCCTACCACCTCAACGCACGGGTTTCCTTTTCCTATTTACAAATAAAATCCTGGTTCCACAAGCAAACTGTAAATGGGTCTGGAAATGTACAGGAACCACAGCTGACGGCGGTAGAAAAATATGCCTACGCCTCTCGCCCCCCAAAAAACTAATCTCTGAAATCTATCAATCAATGCACGCACACACTGGCCATACCAAATTCTCTTTCACAACTGCATGGGAGAAAGAATTCAAATATAACCTAACTCCACAGCAGTGGAAAGACATCTTAAAGGCGCACAACTCCCTCTCTAAATGTGCTTCACATATGGAGCTCTCTCGCAAAATCCTATACCGGTGGTATTTAGTGCCCACTCGCATTAAAGCGGCGCACCCCCAAGCATCTGATGTATGCTGGAGATGCCAGCAGCATAAAGGCACGATGCTCCATATCTGGTGGACCTGTCCCATCCTAACCCCATTCTGGGACGTAGTCTCCACCATAATTCAAGAGAGCACAAAAACTATGCTACCCAGGACACCCGAAACATACCTTCTCCAACTATTCCCAAAAAGGATGGGGTGGAAGCAAAAATACTTAATATATCAACTACTCATGGCAGCCCTCACTGTAATTAGCAGGCACTGGAAATCACCCCTACCAATGCCAACCACCGAACTCACACAATTATTAGACACCACAAGGCTATATGAAATAGCGGCCAGGCAAACCTCCCGCACAAAGAAGGTCTGGCAAGAGGCATGGGAGGAATGGCACCAATATATGGAGCGCAACAATCTCCTCCACCCCCTTCCCCCACCCCAAAAATGAATGGGAAGGAAGAAGGCTAGGACGTGTATCTGCTAACCGACAGCTGTGTTCCTAATGAGTGCACCAAGGCACAAGAATGTACAAACATGTAAAAATACGTTACTTAAAAAGGTCAATGTTAGTCACCTCAGGCCTGGGAGTGACACCTACTTCCCCGTTACCCCCCCCCCCTGTTACTTCTATAACTGTTTTCATCCTCTCCCAGTGGCACCCTAGATAGGGAATATCCGAATCACCAATGCCATATCTAGAGGAAACATGACTAAATTGTTGAACTATGTAAACTAATGTAACATGTCTCTCGAAATGGAAAATGTGAACCCAATCTGTATATGGCAGAACATACAAGCATTACTGACAACGAGGCACCACTAGTGTGCCCACACCAAAGTACAAAGATATGAAAGTATACCACTGTCCTCTAACTATTGTCCTTTTCCCCTACCCCTTTTTCTTTCTGTACCCCCCCCAAAAAAGATCAATAAAAATTGTCAAAGTATAAAACTAAAGTCTTATGCTAGGTCGCACAGCATGCTGGCACCACGCAGCCAATGAAAGCTCGCACCTCTCTGTGCATCCACTGTCTTCCCTGATTGCCTCCCTTTCCGAGGAGGAGGAGTGAAGTCAGAGAAGGATGATCAGACTTCAGAGAGAACTTGGCCTTAGCAATGGAATGGAGGTCAGTTTTCGTGTTTATTTAATTTAATTATTTAAATCTAAAGGGGATGGGGGGAGGCACAGATCACCTCATAAAGGGTTACTCTAACTAAAACCAGCATTGTATAAATTCACACAATTGGAATCTTTCTTGTATTCCTTCATCCTTCTTAGGGTGAAAGATAGATAACATTTCACATCTCTTAGTTGATATATTTTAGACAGGGTAAGAAATATTATGTACGGGCACAAATCAGATTGTTTCACTCTTAGTAGATATTTCTTCCCAATTTTTTACAAGAATGAAAATTAAAATGTATGTAGTATGTTTGAGACGAAGACTAAAACGTTTTCTACAAATGCTTTCTAAAAAAACAAAATAGTATTGGATGAAAAAAACGACCAGCATTTTAATCGTACAAGGAAATAATTTAGGATTTGTGGTAAATTACAGATCAAATTGCAATTTTAGGCCAAAATAGACAAATTGGAAAAAAAAAACAACAGAATTTGAGAATTTTTCCATTGTAATAATATATTCAGTTTGGTTCACAATTCACCATAATATTGATTTACTGTTTTGCAAATAAACACCCAAACCATCCTATCTGCGATTGTCATCATTAATGTGATTGTAAGCTGTCCTGGGTGCTGATTTGGGTGATTTATATGCAGCCAATAGATGCTGAGATTGTCTGCAAGGAATACATTGCTCCCACCCATCTTTACATATTCTCTCATTAGGATTAATTATAGGTCAGACTATTATAAAAAAATTAAAAAAAAACCTTCTGGGAGTTGAGTGCATGTCGAAATGTGTATTTTTAAATTATTAATGATGATTATTAAAAATGATACAAATAATATTCACACTTATTTATCTATATTGTATTCATAAATGCATATTGATGTATAAATTGAATGAGGAGATCTATATATTAAGTAGGTATACATTAGCTAATGTGTACCTACCTAATATAGTCTCAGTGATATTGGCTGATGTTGAAAAAGTCAAAAAGGGAACCCTAATTGTAGCAGGGGATTTTAATTGTGTTTCTGATGTGGATATCGACAAAAAGTATTTAAAAGGTACGCACACTAACAAAAATAAAATAAAGAAACGAGCGTCTATGCCTACAAATACCCTAAATGATTTTGATTTATATGATGCATGGAGAGTTTTCCATGCGAGAGAGAAGGATTTTACCCATTTATCTAGGGTATATCTTTCGTACTCCCGGATTGATTTAATTTGTTGTAATCAAATACTATTGAAGAAAATAAACTAAATTGATATAATTAATAATACCTGGTAAGATCATAACATTCTCATCTTAGAAATTAAAGACAGATTTAAATTTTATAGTAGACCACCATGGAGTCTCAATGAATTCCTATTAAACGCAAAAGAAAATAGAAGTAAAATATCAAATCTAGTATCTCTATATTTTAAAGAAAACAAACAACCCAAAAGATAACACCAGCGAACAATTGGTGCGCCTTTATGGCGGTCCTTAGAGGACATCTAAACCAAGAACTAAAATTGAAACAGGGAAAAAACGCAGCTGATCTATATAATGTTTTTTTCTGATCTGTCAAATAAGAATAAATTACTCCCATCTAATGACACATAAATAGAAATTTAAAAAAATCAAAACATAAAGTAATTCTAAACTAAGAAAAAATTCAATTAAAGCAATGAAAAATAAAAAATAAGATAACAAAATGAATAGTAGACAATGAAACTTTAATGTCTCCAGAATTGATAGATAAGGCTTTTAATAATTACAATAAATCTCTATATAACATAGAAAATCATCAGCAAGATTCAGACATAGATAAATATTTTCAAAATTAAAAATTCCAATAATTGACAGACCCCCAAATAACAGAGTTAAATCAACCTATAAATCTACAGGAAGTAGAACAAGCCATAGCCAGATTACAATTTAAAAAGACACCAGGACCACATGGTTTTAGTAACATCTTTTACAAGACATTTAAATCGAACCTAACAGATCAGTTAACATGTACATTTAACTCCATAGTACACCAAGACTATTTTCCGATCGAATTAACAAAAGCAAATATAATCCCAATTCTTAAACCCAATAAAAATCCAGCATACTTAGAAAATTATAGGCCAAAATCTCTTTAAAATACAAATATTACAATATTCGCTTCAATCCTAGCAGAAGGTTGAAACCAACTCTAAATAATTTGATTCACCCAGACCAAATTGGTTTTTTCCAAATAGATTTCAGGATCAAACATAAGGAGACTTATGGATATAAGGGATTCAGTAGAAAGATCAAGTGTTCCCCTGCTGACTCTGTCAATTGATGCTGAAAAAGCATTCGACAGAGTCAGCTGGAGATTTATGAGAAAATCATTAAAAAAAATTGGCATAGAGGGCTGGATGCATCAAGCAATTATGTCTATGTATTATTCCCTACTAGCAAGAACTGGTATTCTATTAGACTGATTCGCATTAAACAATGGAACTAGACAGGGCTGTCCACTTTCTCCAATTCTCTATGTCTTATCAATTGAACCGTTAGCAATGAAAATCTGAGAGAATCAAAAAATTTAAGGCTTTTCAACAAATCATAAACAATATAAGACAAATTTATATGCAGATGATGTCCTCCTAACATTGACAAATCCAAAGCAATCTCTAACAAACTTTATGGAAGACATATTTACATTTAGCAAAGTGTTGAATTATAAAGTCAACATACAAAAATCCACAATTCTATCTAAAAATATAGATCCTGATATAAAAATCAAATAAGAAGTCAATATAAGTTTACATGGATACAACATCGTTTTTAATATCTGGATATCAAAATCACCAAAAATCTAAACAATCTGATGGAATTAAATTTTATAGAATGGTTGAAATCTACAAACCACTTACTAAAAGAATGGAGGAAAGTGGAGCTCTCCTGGTTCGGCCAAATAAATGTAATTAATTCATACATCCTCCCGAGATGGTCCTATTTATTCCAAATGATCCCCCTGTCAATTCCCAAAATATGGTTAACAATGGTACAATCAAGCTTTTTAAACTTTGTGTGGAAAGCTAAGACCCCAAGAATAAGTCAGAAAGTATTATCTTTGAAAAAGAAAATTATATCAAGCTAGTATGTTAACACATATTTACAGAATGCAAATTTGTTCCCCAGAGTTAGAAGTTTGGCAGGAGTTAGAGAAAAACGCTACAGGAGGTACAGATTTATCTTTAATTATATGGAATACAAAAGAAAACCAGCTGATACTAGTCTTAAGCAATAAGTGTATAATTCTAAGTCAAATTATAGTTCCCAGATCTTTAACTATTTAAGAGTCAAAAACATTTTAAATAAATACCTGGTCCAAGAATATACAACTCCAATTTCTAAATCGGAAACATTATTTAATTATACAAAAATTTAAAAAATATTATCAAAATTATCAGAGCTGGTAGCAAATATAGATATTCCAAAAACAATCCCAGCTATACTTAAAGGACCACTCTAGGCATCGAGACCACTTCAGCTTAATGAAGTGGTCTGGGTGCCAGGTCCCTCTAGTTTTAACCCTTTTTTTTAATAACTGCTATGTTTATAAATGGGTTAATCCAGCCTCTAAAGCCTCTAGTGGCTGTCTCATTGACAGCCGCTAGAGGCGTTTGCGTGCTTCTCACTGTGAAAATCACAGTGAGAAGACGCCAGCGTCCATAAGAAATGCTTTCCTATGAGACTGGCTGAATGTGCGCTCAGCTCCTGCTGCGCATGCGCATTCAGCCAAAGAGGAGGATTGGAGGCGGAGAGGAGGAGGAGAGCTCCCCGCCCGGCCCTGGAAAAAAGGTAAGATTTAACCCTTTCCTCTGCCCAGAGCCCGGCGGGAAGGGAACCCTGAGGACCCCTGCCCCTATAGTGGTCCTTTAAATGAGAAAAGGATCTGTGAATAAGGATAGATAAAGAAGAATGGATACAATCATTATCTGATTCATCTTCAATAATTCATTGCTTAAATTTAATTGATATGCAATACAAAATAGCTAATAGATGGTACTGGGTTCCAACCAGATCATCCAAAATCTCCCCTAATTAATCAAATCTATGTTGGAGATGTAATAAAAAAGAAGGAGCCTATGTACATATGTGGTGGGATTGTGCACTGAATTGTTTTGTAATGTATCTAACAGAGTTAAATTGGACTTGTTACATATGAAGTGGCCTAATATGTCTAACTCAGCAAAAATGCTACTCACCCATTTGTTAATAGCGGTAAAACCAATTTTATTAAGACACAGAGGCTCCTATTATGCTGCACTCTTTCTTTATTTCCCTCAGCAGCAAAGAAAAATCTACCATTGAAATAAGACAATAATACTATAAATATATAAGTAGATATCAATCTCACAGTTAAGGAACCATGGATTCAGTGTACTTAACTGAGGGAGCAGCAAAGAAAGAGTGTTTCTGTAAGACTGTTTATCCCCCGATCAATTTAATACCTACAGTAATTGTCTTTATTATAAAAAAAAAAATCAGCAAGTAATGCAGTGATACATAGATTATCTCAAATCTATATGGCTGTATCAGTGACAGATACAATAATATACAATCTGTATAACACGGTCTGATATCAGTGTTAGATAATATACAGTCTGTATAACACGGTCTGATATCAGTGTTATATAATATAAAGTCTGTATAACACGGTCTGATATCAGTGTTATATAATAAACAGTCAGTATAATACAGTCTGATGTCAGTTATATAATAAACAGTCTGTATAACACGGTCTGATATCAGTGTGATATAATATACAGTCTGTATAACACGGTCTGATATCAGTGTTATATAATAAACAGTCTGTATAACACAGTCTGATGTCAGTGTTAGATAATATACAGTCTGTATAACACGGTCTGATATCAGTGTGATATAATATACAGTCTGTATAACACGGTCTGATATCAGTGTTATATAATAAACAGTCTGTATAACACAGTCTGATGTCAGTGTTAGATAATATACAGTCTGTATACAGTGCCTTGCACCCCCCTTGGCATTTTTCGTGTTTTGTTGCCTCACAACCTGGAATTAACATGGATTGTTTGAGGATTTGCATCATTTAACTTACAGAACATGCCCACAGCTTTGCAGGTGTTTTTTTTTTTTTTTTACTGTGAAGCAAACAACAAATAGGACAAAATAACAGAAAAAGTCAATGTGCATAACTATTCACCCCCCTAAAGTCAACACTTTGTAGAGCCACCTTTTGCAGCAATCACAGCGCCAAGTCGCTTTGGATAAGTCTTTGGATAAGTGAGCTTGCCACATCTTACCACTGGGATTTTTGCCCATTCCTCCTTGCACAAATGCTCCAGCTCCGTCAAGTTGGATGGTTTGTGCTTGTGAACAGCAATCTTTAAGTCTGACCACAGATTTTCTATTGGATTGAGGTTATAACACATTTACATGTTTCCCCTTAAACCACTTATGTGTTGCTTTAGCAGTGTGTTTGGGGTCATTGTCCTGCTGGATGTGAACCTCTGTCCTAGCCTCAAATCACGCACAGAGTGGTACAGGTTTTTCTCAAGAATATCCCTGTATTTAGTACCATCCATCTTTCCCTCAACTCTGACCAGTTTCCCAGTCCTGGATGCTGGGGATGGTGTTCTTTGGGTGATGGTTTGCGCCACACATAGCGTTTTCTTTGATGACCGAAAAGTAAAATTTTAGTCTCATCAGACCAGAGCACCTTCCTCCATACATTTTGGGAGTCTCCCACATGCCTATTCGCAAACTCAAAACATGCTATTTTGTTTTTTGCTGAAAGTAATGGCTTTCATTTGACCACACTGCCATAAAGCCCAACTCTATGGAGCGTACGGCTTATTGTAGTCCTATGTACAGATACTCCGGTCTCTGCTGAGGAACTCTGCAGCTCCTCCAGGGTTACCTTAGGTCTTTGTGCTGCCTCTCTGATTAATGCCCTCCTTGCCCGATCCGTGAGTTATGGTGGGCGGCCATCTCTTGGCAGGTTTGCTGTTGTGCAATGTTCTTTCCATTTGGTTATGATAGATTTGATGGTGCTCTTGGGGATCATCAAAGATTTGGATATTTTTTTATAATCTAACCCTGACTTGTACTTCTCAACAACATTGTCCCTTGTTCGGAGAGTTCCTTGGTCTTCATGGCAGTGTTTGGTTAGTGGTGCCTCTTGCTTAGGTGTTGCAGCCTCCGGGGCCTTTCAAAAAAGGTGTGTGTATATGTAATGACAGATCCTGTGACACTTAGATTGCACACAGGTGGACATCATTTCACTAATTATGTGGCTTCTGAAGATAATTGGTTGCACCAGAGCTTTTTATGGGCCAATTTTCTGTTTTCTAGTTCAAAAAAATAGTTTTATGTATATATTTTTTTCATTTCACTTCACCAATTTAGACTATTGTGTTCTGATCCATCACATAAAATTCAGATTAATAAAACATTGAATTTAAGGCTGTAATGTAACAAAATAGGTAAAAAGTCAAGGGGGGGTGAATACTTTTGCAAGGCACTGTAGCTCTGTATAACACAACCCGATGTCAGTGTTAGATAATATACAGTCTGTATAACTCTGTATAACACGGTCTGATATCAGTGTTAGATAATATACAGTCTGTATAACTCTGTATAACACGGTCTGATATCAGTGATAGATAATATTCAGTGTATATAACATGGTCTGATATCAGTGTTAGATAATATACAGTCTGTATAACTCTGTATAACACGGTCTGATATCAGTGTTACATAATATACAGTCTGTATAACTCTGTATAACACGGTCTAATATCAGTGTTACATAATATACAGTCTGTATAACTCTGTATAACACGGTCTGATATCAGTGATAGATAATATACAGTCTGTATAACACGGTCTGATATCAGTGTTAGATAATATACAGTCTATATAACTCTGTATAACACGGTCTGATATCAGTGTTAGATAATATACAGTCTGTATAACTCTGTATAACACGGTCTGATATCAGTGATAGATAATATTCAGTGTATATAACATGGTCTGATATCAGTGTTAGATAATATACAGTCTGTATAACTCTGTATAACACGGTCTGATATCAGTGTTACATAATATACAGTCTGTATAACTCTGTATAACACGGTCTAATATCAGTGTTACATAATATACAGTCTGTATAACTCTGTATAACACGGTCTGATATCAGTGATAGATAATATACAGTCTGTATAACACGGTCTGATATCAGTGTTAGATAATATACAGTCTGTATAACACGGTCTGATATCAGTGTTAGATAATATACAGTCTGTATAACTCTGTATAACACGGTCTGATATCAGTGATAGATAATATACAGTGTGTATAACATGGTCTGATATCAGTGTTAGATAATATACAGTCTGTATAACTCTGTAAAACACGGTCTGATATCAGTGTTACATAATATACAGTCTGTATAACTCTGTATAACACGGTCTGATATCAGTGTTACATAATATACAGTCTGTATACCTCTGTATAACACGGTCTGATTTCAGTGATAGATAATATACAGTCTGTATAACACGGTCTGATATCAGTGATAGATAATATACAGTGTGTATAACATGGTCTGATATCAGTGTTAGATAATATACAGTCTGTATAACTCTGTATAACACGGTCTGATATCAGTGTTACATAATATACAGTCTGTATAACTCTGTATAACACGGTCTGATTTCAGTGTTAGATAATACACAGTCTGTATAACATGGTCTGATATCAGTGTTAGATAATATACAGTCTGTATAACACGGTCTGATATCAGTGTTAGATAATATACAGTCTGTATAACACGGTCTGATATCAGTGTTAGATAATATACAATCTGTATAACACAACCTCATGTCAGTGTTAAATAATATACAGTCTGTACAACACGGTCTGATATCTGTGTTAGATAATATACCGTCTGTATAACTCTGTATAACACAACCTGATGTCAGTGTTAGATAATATACAGTCTGTATAACTCTGTATAACGCGGTCTGATATCAGTGTTATATAATAAACAGTGTATAACATGGTCTGATATCAGTGATAGATAATATACAGTCTGTATAACACGGTCTGATATCAGTGTTACATAATATAATATACAGTCTGTATAACTCTGTATAACATGGTCTGATATCAGTGTTAGATAATATACAGTCTGTATAACACTGTCTGATATCAGTGTTAGATATTATACAGTCTATATAACTCTGTATAACACGGTCTGATATCAGTGTTAGATAATATACAGTTTGTATAACTCTGTATAACACAGTCGGATATCAGTGTTATATAATATACAGTCTGTATAACACGGTCTGATATCAGTGTTAGATAATATACAGTCTGTATAACTCTGTATAACACAGTCTGATATCAGTGTTATATAATATACAGTCTGTATAACACGGTCTGATATCAGTGTTAGATAAAATACAGTCTGTATAAGACAGTCTGATATCAGTGTTAGATAATATACAGTCTGTATAACTCTGTATAACACAGTCTGATATCAGTGATAGATAATATACAGTCTGTATAACACGGTCTGATATCAGTGTTATATAATATACACTCTGTATAACACAGTCTGATATCAGTGTTATATAATATACAGTCTGTATAACACGGTCTGATTTCAGTGTTACATAATATACAGTCTGTATAATGCTGTATAACATTGTCTATCAGTGTTAGATAATATACAGTCTGTATAACTCTGTAAAACAAAGTCTGATATCAGTGTTACATAATATACAGTCTGTATAACTCTGTATAACATGATCTGATATCAGTGTTAGATAATATACAGTCTGTATAACTCTGTATAACTCTCTGTATAACACGGTCTGATATCAGTGTTATATAATATACAGTGTGTATAACACAGTCTGATATCAGTGTTAGATAATTGTGGCGAAACCAACCTCGCCACTGGACATTGGAGAAGCCTGTTTGCCCGCCTCATGCCTGCTGACTATGGCCCCTGGGAGATTTGGCCCGTCAAACACATTATTTGGGCATATTGTATTTTATTATGCTGCTGCTGGCCCTTTAAGAACCATCTGGGGACATACTGTGACTTTTGGGAACAATGCCCCTTTAAGACTATGGCCCTTGGAAGATATTGCCTGTTAAAGACTATTTTAGCAGATTGGATTTTAAAAGACTTGCTGCCCCTTTAAATTGTATTGGAGCAGTTCTGCAGCTTTAAATTGGCACTTCAGATGCAGCCAAAGTGCCGAAGTAGTCGAAGTGGCTGCCATTCGACAATCAAACACGTGGCCATCTTTGTTCATTCGAACGAGGTCAGCGGTATGTGTAGCCAAATCCATGGAATTGAAATCAGCCACACATTTCAACGAACACCGCTGAACCTTACCTTCTCCTACACTCAGTTTTCAGCTGCAGAGACTAAGTCCCGTTCGGCAGTTTGAACTCACTGCTATACTAAGCTAAATGAACGAACGGTCATTTTTCTGTGTAAAATAGACCGACCTCACAGCCCAAATCTATGGAACTGTTTTTGGCAGGAAAATGTGCTTGCAGTCGGTCATAAAGGACTTCCAGCTAACGTTTTATCTACTGGATGGATTTGTCTGATTTTTGAGAGTGTTTATGTTTAAAGTGTGCTGATTCTGAATATGTATTTTTTATGAAGATTGGAAGTATATTTTTAAAGTTATAAAAACTATATTTTTCCTGCTTGTGATAATTATGTTAACCCATTGTGCACCATAATTATATCACAGGCAGAGGGGAGGATTTTGTGTATAATTGCTGGGAGTGTTTTCTGTAATGTACGTGTGTTATTGGTTGTTCTGTAAAACCCTGTGGGCAGTACTAAGTTTGTGGATTGGGAATAAAAGAGGCTGTATGTGCCAGTACAGTCAGTTCTGCTTGACCTCAAAACGAAGTGTCGTCTCGTTATTGGGGGAATTGGATTGTATGCTGATTGCCAGGAGTGTAAGCTGATTGTATGCTTTTCCTGTTCAGCTGCTTACAGCATTCATATGCTTGAGAGCATTCGTATGCTTCTCCGGTTCGGTGGTTGTGGTGTCGGCTAGAGTGCTTGGAGTCCTCAGGAAGTGCTAGGAGCATCCTTCAACGGAGGTACCCAGTCGGGGTGCCCGCCGATCCGTTACAATAATATACAGTCTGTATAACAGGTCTGATATCAGTGTTAGATAATATACAGTCTGTATAACTCTGTATAACACGATCTGATATCAGTGTTACATAATATACAGTCTGTATAACTCTGTATAACACGATCTGATATCAGTGTTACATAATATACAGTCTGTATAACTCTGTATAACACGGTCTAAAATCAGTGTTACATAATATACAGTCTGAATAACTCTGTATAACACGGTCTGATATCAGTATTACATAATATACAGTCTGTATAACTCTGTATAACACGGTCTGATATCAGTATTACATAATATACAGTCTGTATAACTCTGTATAACACGGTCTGATATCAGTGTTAGATAATATACAGTCTGTATAACACGGTCTGATATCAGTGATAGATAATATACAGTCTGTATAACTCGGTCTGATCTTAGTGATAGATAATATACAGTCTGTATAACGCGTTCTGATATCAGTGTTAGATAATATACAGTCTGTATAACGCGGTCTGAAATCAGTGTTAGATAATATACAGTCTGTATAACGCGTTCTGATATCAGTGTTAGATAATATACAGTCTGTATTATGCGGTCTGAAATCAGTGTTAGATAATATACAGTCTGCATAACGCGGTCTGATATCAGTGTTAGATAATATACAGTGTGTATAACGCGGTCTGATATCAGTGTTAGATAATATACAGTCTGTGTAACGCGGTCTGATATCAGTGATAGATAATATACAGTCTGTATAACGCGGTCTGATATCAGTGTTAGATAATATACAGTCTGTATAACGCGGTCTGATATCAGTGTTAGATAATATACAGTCTGTGTAACGCGGTCTGATATCAGTGATAGATAATATACAGTCTGTATAACGCGGTCTGATATCAGTGTTAGATAATATACAGGGTGTATAACATGGTCTGATATCAGTGTTAGATAATATACAGTCTGTATAACACGGTCTGATATTAGTGTTAGATAATATACAGTGTGTATAACATGGTCTGATATCAGTGTTAGATAATATACAGTTTGTATAACATGGTCTGATATCAGTGATAGATAATATACAGGGTGTATAACACGGTCTGATATCAGTGTTAGATAATATACAGGGTGTATAACATGGTCTGATATCAGTGATAGATAATATACAGGGTGTATAACATGGTCTGATATCAGTGTTAGATAATATACAGTCTGTATAACACGGTCTGATATCAGTGTTAGATAATATACAGTCTGTATAGCGCGGTCTGATATTAGTGTTAGATAATATACAGTGTGTATAACGCGGTCTGAAATCAGTGTTAGATAATATACAGTCTGTATAACGCGTTCTGATATCAGTGTTAGATAATATACAGTCTGTATTATGCGGTCTGAAATCAGTGTTAGATAATATACAGTCTGCATAACGCGGTCTGATATCAGTGTTAGATAATATACAGTGTGTATAACGCGGTCTGATATCAGTGTTAGATAATATACAGTCTGTGTAACGCGGTCTGATATCAGTGATAGATAATATACAGTCTGTATAACGCGGTCTGATATCAGTGTTAGATAATATACAGGGTGTATAACATGGTCTGATATCAGTGTTAGATAATATACAGTCTGTATAACACGGTCTGATATTAGTGTTAGATAATATACAGGGTGTATAACATGGTCTGATATCAGTGATAGATAATATACAGGGTGTATAACATGGTCTGATATCAGTGATAGATAATATACAATCTGTATAACGCGGTCTGATATCAGTGTTATATAATATACAGTCTGTATAACGCGGTCTGATATCAGTGTTAGATAATATACAGGGTGTATAACACGGTCTGATATCAGTGTTAGATAATATACAGGGTGTATAACACGGTCTGATATCAGTGTTAGATAATATACAGTCTGTATAACACGGTCTGATATCAGTGTTAGATAATATACAGTCTGTATAACACGGTCTGATATCAGTGTTAGATAATATACAGTGTGTATAACATGGTCTGATATCAGTGTTAGATAATATACAGGGTGTATAACACGGTCTGATATCAGTGTTAGATAATATACAGGGTGTATAACACGGTCTGATATCAGTGTTAGATAATATACAGTCTGTATAACACGGTCTGATATCAGTGTTAGATAATATACAGTCTGTATAACACGGTCTGATATCAGTGTTAGATAATATACAGTGTGTATAACATGGTCTGATATCAGTGTTAGATAATATACAGGGTGTATAACACGGTCTGATATCAGTGTTAGATAATATACAGGGTGTATAACACGGTCTGATATCAGTGATAGATAATATACAGTGTGTATAACATGGTCTGATATCAGTGTTAGATAATATACAATCTGTATAACGCGGTCTGATATCAGTGTTATATAATATACAGGGTGTTAGGTTGTTAGGCTCTGTATAACCTCAGCTTGTCACTCAGTAGGTCATACATTAGTAACAAGGCTATAATGTTGGTTATGTCACAGCCATTTTAATCCTTGAATTAACATAAACCCTCTGTAATGAGATTAGTTATTTGCTGACAGAGCTGCTGTGGGTTATGAAACATATCCTGAGTTCATTGAAAGCTGTTTAATTGGCTTCCTCGTGGCATATGGTTAAGTTACATTCCATGTTTGTATCCCCTTAGGATAACACTAATGGCTAAGGTTAAAGGACCACTCTAGGCACCCAGACCACTTCAGCTTAATGAAGTGGTCTGGGTGCCAGGTCCAGCTAGGGTTAACCCTTTTTTTATTTTATAAACATGTTTATAAATAGGTTAATCCAGCCTCTAGTGGCTGTCTCTTGACAGCCGCTAGAGGCACTTGCGTGCTTCCCACTGTGAAAATCACAGTGAGAAGACGCCAGCGTCTATAGGAAAGCATTGTCAATGCTTTCCTATGAGACTGGCTGAATGCGCGCGCAGCTCCCCAAAAGAGGAGGAATGCGCATTCAGCCAAAGAGGAGGAGAGGAGGCGGAGAGGAGGAGGAAAGCTCCCCGCCCGGCGCTGGAGAAAGGTAAGATTTTAACCCCTTCCTCTCCCCAGAGCCCGGCAAGTATGTTTTCCTGGCACTATAGTGGTCCTTTAACTATAGCACCCAATTATTTTAACTTTTCATCTCCTTTGATTCCCACAAAACAAAAGAAAGAATTTCATTACCATTTAGGTCAACGTCCCGTCATAATGAATGTGTTAAATGAAGCACCTATACAGTAATCTGTAAGGTATTGGGAGAGACAAGAATTCTAATCGAGTTATTGATTTATATCCAATATTCACCTATCCCTAGTTATCGATTTATATCTTATATTCAGCTATCCATAGTTATTGATTCATATATTATATTCTTTATTTTAGTAATTTATATCCAATGCTCAGCTATCCCTAGTTATTAATTTATATCTTATATTCAGCTATCCATAGTTATTGATTTATATCCAATATTCATCTATCCCTAGTTATTGATTTCTAGATTATATTCTTTGTTATTGATTTATATCCAATTCTCAGCTATCCCTAGTTATTTATTTATCTATTTAAATTGGTTATTTTAGTTATTGATTTATATCCAATGCTCCGCTATCCCTAGTTATTGATTTATCTATCTATATTGGTTATTTTAGTTATTGATTTATATCCAATGCTCCGCTATCCCTAGTTATTGATTTATCTATTTATATTGGTTATTTTAGTTATTGATTTATATCCAATGCTTCGCTATTCCTAGTTATTAAAAAATTTTAATTCTATGTTGAGCTGTTCTGAGCTGTTATGTTTATTTATATTTCGGTATTTATATTACCTGTAACCCAGATAACAAGATATGGTCAATTCTTCACAAACACACAAGCATTCAATTAGAAACAGTTTATTTAGTCATAAAAGCAACATAAAAATATAAAGCTTATATCATTTCACATATACAGATTCACAGAGTTCATACATTAAATAATCTATTGAGAGCATATGGCCTTTTTTTAAAAATCACATCCACAGTCACATATTTATTGAAAGACTAATACTGTTGGATGGGAAGAGTATTCAAGGGTCAGTAAGTGATAGAAAAATATACATATTTATTACAAAACACCTCTGTAAACATCCTGGCATAGGGAAGGCATCAGGCAGACTCTGCCAACCCAGAAAATAAAACCACAAGTCCTATGTGCTAGATGTCCATCTCTCAATGTCACCTGGAGGAGGTGAAGTTTCCAGAACTACTCCACAGAACCCCCTGTTCTACTCAGGCATTGGGGGGTTGTTTGAGGTCTTATCTCTCAGATTGTGGGTTACAGAGATGTGTCAGAGTCACTGGAGTCCAGACTGAGTTTGTGGCTGTTCAGCTTGTCCTTCTTGAGGTGAAGATGGAGAGAACCTCTCCTCAAGGAATCCAACGATTTTAAGAATGATCTCCTAGCCTTCTCCTCCTCGTTGGGGGATGCTCCTTCCTCCTCTACCTCTCTTATCTCCTCGAAGGACAGAGGCTGGATTTTTAGCCTGTTGAGTTTATTTCTCCTGAGAGGTCCACTGGATGGAGAAGGCTGAGGCAAGTCTGCATAGAGAAAAGGACCCTGGCGTATGGCTTCCTGATAGCTGCACAGCTGGTCCTCACCCTGGTTGGCTGCCATGGTAACAGAAGATGAAGGAAGAATAACTTGTAGCAAGTGATGAGAACTCCCAGACACAGGAGCAGAGTCAGCAGAGGATGCTGAAGACTTGAAGGGTTCAAGCTTTGATTTGTAGTGGAAGCTGGTCTCTCAAGTGCTTTTCTCCTGGAGCTAGCTGCCTCCCTGCTTTATACCCCATTCTCCACCCACTCACCACCCCCTCATTGACAGTCCTCTCCTTGTAAAGTCTGAATCCGGTGACGTTGTCTGGTGACACAGATATGAGGAGTTGGGTTGGAGAGGGGATCCTGCCTGGGAAATGGATGGATGAGGGGAGGGATATCTCAGCATGGGGTAGGTGAATGCTAAATTAAGATCCCATGTGTCTGATTAACAGCTCTTCCTGAAATCTCTGCAGAGATGGATCAAGTGTTGCTACATGTATCAGGTCTGTGGGTTCTATTTGCCCCCTGCTGCTTGCTGGACTGATGATATGTCTTATCCCTTAATTAATGTTGCTATTTACACAACCAAGGTGAGCAGTATCGATACAAATAGCATCCGATCATTGCTGATTGACAATGTGGTAATTACAATCGGTTTCCTCTTTAGATCTAATTTGCCAATATTTTTGACTTAAATTAACAATATGGGGTTTGTTAGTATCACATGACTTTTCCTATAAATCTTTATATTCTAAATATCCTGGTTTTCGAGATGTTAATCATTGGAGAGTGGGTATGATAAAGGGAGTAAACTGTAAGACAGGGGAAATGCACTGAATCCAATGGATTATTATTAATAGTGGGATTTATATAGTGCTTTACAATATTATAAAGGGGGGAATTTAACAATAAATGAGACAATTACAAAATGTTAAAGGGACAATAGATTGATGAGGACCCTGAGTGTATAATCTAGAGGATTATATTATTCTTAACTACTGAACTTCAGGGCATAGATCCCTCATGCTGGGAGGAGTGACTCATATAATGAGAGCTAGCTGGATGTATGCTTGACACAGAACCGTTCATCAGCAATATATATTTTATATGGTAAATATTTAAAGAATAAAAACTGTATATGGCAAAAGAATCAAATTTATTGAAGAAAAATTGTTTCCCCTACCCCAGTAAATACTATTAAAGAGTTGAATGCAAGGAGCGAGGAATGTAGCAATGGTAAATTTAATTTAAAAAAAAGAATTGTTTGGAATTAAAGTAAATTCAAACTGAATATGTAATTTTAGGTTAAAACAGTTGAACTGAAAATATAGCTCTCTCTGCTCTGTTTACCTAAGCCTATATTTAACAAAAAAGTGTGTTTGAGATCTGAAATCTAAAACTTGCAGGGTTATTTACAAAGTGAGAATTCAAAGTGAATTTCTTCTAATTTAAGACCAGAGTAGCTAAATGAAAGGTATAGCTGACCTAATTTTTCCAGTTTGCCTTTTTTGGCCTTAAATGTGAAATTCTGTATGAATTTTCCCATTGGTAAAATATCATTATTTTATTATTTATATAGCGCCAGCAAATTCTGTAGCGCTGGACAATAAATAACCTGGACACATGGGAATCCACACTGCTGTATGCATGTCCTAGAATTAAATGCCTTCATCTTGATTCATTTTTAATCAGCATAGGTATAAGAGGAGAAATTGGTGGTGGAGATTGATCAAAGAGTCACTGAAACTTTTACAAGTTATTGTCACAAAAATAAAAATATAGAGGAGTAGAATTTATTTTTGTAATTCATCCTACGTGGCGTAAAATTTCCAATTATCTTCATAGTAGATCTTGCCAGCTGAGCAGAACCTTAAGGGGAAAATGACCATTAAATAAGTAATGCTGATTATCCAGATATAAGATACTAAATGACAGTTTTATTTTCAAAATATTCCACATCATTCATTTTTGATCCTTTCTTTTTTAGAGTAAGGGGTTGTAGTTCAATTGTCAGATTTCGACTACAGTTGAACTACAACTCCCACTAATCATTACATTATCCACAGCAGTATTTTCAGAGCAAGAAAGAAAAATGCTGTAGGCCTTAACTACTAATTAATACTTTTTATAGAGGGCAGCTGTAGTGTAACAATTTTCACAGAACGTTTCATGTACGCCCATTTCCAGCAGTCTTTTTTGGGATGTGCATGATTGCTTGTTCTGTCCATTCTGTGGTTCCTGGTTTTGTAGTGACTGTTCTTTTTGCACAGGAAACATTAACTTACTGCAAGTGGTAACTCTCAATTCCTGGCCTTCTCTCCCAACCTGCTCAGAAGCAGCCTTGTAAACCTTAACAACGTTTCCTACCACTAATTTAATCAGTAGTTATTTAAAGAAAAGATATTAGTTTTCACAACAGGTCTCTTCCCATGCAACAAGTCAGTAACATTACGAGAATAGTCTCTACACGCCTTCCCAGTCACAGACCAGAACATGATTCATATCACTTAACACCTTTACAATAGAGGTTTTTAACCCTTTAAAGGGTACTAGGAGAACTATCACCACTACACCTTACTATAGTGGTTATAGTGCAGCGAGCCTTTGTGGACCATCCTCTCTGATTTGTAAAAGTACAAGGTGTGGTTTTATAAAAATTTTAAGATTTCCCAAGACTCAAATACAGCTCCTTAGCCGTAGACTAGATGAATTTCCATTTCACGTTCAATCTGCATTATTCATTCACATTATAGGTGTCAAGTCCAGTGATCCAAAATTGGAGAGCTATGGCGTTAACCTTTTTTATTCACTAAGCAAGTCTTCATGTATGCGTGATCTCCCACTTTTTTTTTTTTTTTTTATCAATATCCTCAGGATTAGCCCCAAGTTGAGCAATAAGGCTGTCAGACTATAATTGGAATTGCAGTTCTGCATTTTGGGAACTTCTGCCTTAAAGGGACACTCTAGCTTAATGATGCTGTTTTGCTGTATAGATCATGCCCCTGCATTCTCACTCCTCAATTCTTGGCCATTTAGGAGTTAAATCACTTTGTTTATACAACCCTAGACACCCCTCTCTGCATGTGACTTGCACAGCCTCCCTAAACACTTCCTGTAAAGTCAGCTAATGTTTATACTTCCTTTATTTTAAATTCTGTTTAACATAGAATTTCTCATCTCCTGCTCGGTTAATAGCTTGCTAGACCCTACAGGAGCCTCCTGTATGTAATTAAAAGTTCAATTTATAGATCAGGAGATAAAACCTTTTAAAGTTAGTTACATCAGATTGAAAATGAAACAATTTTGTTTTCATTCAGGTTGTGTCAATCACAGCCAGGGAAGGCCTAGCTAGGGCTGCATAAACAGAAACAAAAGTGATTTAACTTCTAAATTGAGCAGTAAAACTACAAAGGCATGATCTATACACCCAAACTGCTTCATTAAGCTAAAGTTGTTTTGGTGACTATAGTGTCCCTTTAAAGCCTAAACAGGTGTGCATGGTTGTAGTGAGTTGAAATCTGGAAAAGCATATTTAAAATTTGTACTAATTCTCCAGCTCATCGCAACTCACAGCTTAGTGAATAAACCCCAGAGAGTTAACGATAGCTCGAATGACTAAATGGCAAAACCAAAGTGACATCAGAAACATCTCAAAGGCTGCTGAATGTTCTGGATAATAACAGAATTTCTGTTACAGGCAATGATGACAGAGGATTCACTACCCCTCATTGTCACAGTTTCCAAGCCGCCCTGCAATCTTCCCACATATAGCGCTCAGTAATGTTCCACGCAGGTTGCTATGGAGATGTGTGTCATTATTAGCATCCTCTGTCTGATAATTTACATGCGTTCGGCGTTACATAAGGAAGAGCAGAGAGAGCCAACATAACACTTCCAAATTATTTCATTTAACGATGAGAGGAGTGTTTATGCAGCGGCCGGAAGAAAAATGCTTGTTATGTAACCATTGAGAAAAGAAAAATAAAGTTAAACTTTATCAAGCTTCCTGTACTTTAAAAAATTAAATAGAAATCTAAACACAAATATAAATACATGCGCACATGTATGTATATTGCATAAAAACAAGCATAATGAATTTTAGAAAGATTATTGCATTCCTGGGATTTTTATGAAAGAAAATGACAAAATAATGCAAAATTTCATTATGGACAACAAACTTTTCACAAATTACAGTGTTGTACCACATATCGTTGAATGATTCTCTAATATATGTAAATTCTATAATATTCAAGTGTGATCCTGTGAGTTCAATTACCTTTCTGTCTAAAATGTTGTGCATCGAAAGAGCTTGTTAATAGCCCTAGGGCACTGAAATATAATTTTTTTTGCCCTCTTTGCAAGAAGTAAATTGTTCTAGTGTTGGGCAGTTGCTCTTAATTTGTTCTCATCGACTATCATTTGTTTTTTATCAGACCATTTTACTGTATTATCATATCAACAATTTAAATTTATTCACGCTTGTTATCATACCTGTTGGTTCCATATTTCTATATCACTATTTTGGAAATCGACTGGCTTCACTGTTTTGAAATAGCATTGCTTATTAGACTGTATTCACACTTATCAATATGAAAAGTGAACTGAAAATAAAGATTTATTAAACATATTAATTAGAATTTCAGTTAATAAATAATAAAAAAAAAAGTGTTTGTCTTAGTCTGTAGTGAAGGAGCAAATTCTGCTATGAACCCGTTTAGTTTACATCCTATGTGGGCCATGAAGATTATATTGAAAGATATTTGGCAGTAGGCAGGTAGGGTATATCCCCCTTTTAATCTGTAATGGAAAGGATACCAATAGCCACGGTTTTTCTGTTATTAGCATTATTGTAAGAGTTTACCCTTATTATTCATCAATAAGAAACATTAAATGAATTTATCTTTTAGACAGTCATAAACCCATGTTCGAAACAAATAACTGTGCAGCTATAGTGCAAACAAATAGTTACTAAATCCTTGTGGCCTTTACCAGCAAAGATGCTTCATATTATATTCATGTAAACACATCTAGACATAAATTAGGTAAATCCAAAAAATCAAAATAGTACTTGCACTCAGTCAAAACAAAAGGTGGTTTTGTAAATTAGGTAAAGGGTACCCAGCGATTGCTTTCCCATTATAAACACCGCCATTAAGCTTGTCAGTGACTGGGTAAGGGGCGATCTTTGTACAGGGTTATTTGCTCATAATTAAAGGAATCCAGACATCAGCCGATAGCCTAGATGTATAGACTCTGTATTTCTTCGGCTGATCAACAGTGTACAGCTGTGGTTTCTGGAAGCATAGTTCTGAAAGTAAGGTTAATCCGTGGTCGTCGGTCGTGGTATTCTTTGGGCACTCGATGCTGCGGAGAAATGGAGAAGCACAAACCACATGTATTAATCTCAAACACACAGGTTTGGGGGAGCTCTTACGTCCCATTTTTGGGAACATGACAATTTCTTTCCTCAATCCTCATAAGCAGGTTGGACACGTTGCAAGGGGGAGGCCAGAGAAGAAAAAACATCATGTTTTTTTGCATTATTTAAAATAAATGATCACAAGCTTTATAGCCTCTGTGTATATTATTTTGCAATGTATTCCGAGTCCGCTTTGGTTGGAAGCACCACAATGAAATTATAAAGAACCCGTCACCAATCTGAATGGTCTAATCAATATACCCCACGCTTCTCCAGATCATCAGTTAAATTCACCACAGCTTTTCCAGCACCAACATATTAGCAGCACACTGAGTGGATGCTGCACACTGCATTGAATCAATATGGGCAGTGTTGCTGGTTTGTAGGTGCAGTTCTAGAGCAGACACAATGTTTCTATGGGGTAGTCCGGGAAAAGACGATCCATGCATTGGAAAGATTTTTGTATCAGACGCTCACCTGCCAATCTTCCTGAGTAGCTCCTTCCATTAGTAACAATGTTCCATGAGCCAAAGGTATGTGAACACGCTCCACATACGTGTAGTCCCCATTCTCCTCCTGTAAGGCAGTAAATGCATAATTTACCCATATATCAATCTGCTTCAAGGATACTGGAGTGAGGGAAAAGTAACTATCACTTTCAGAGAAGAGACAGTTTCTCTTTAAACCCTCTTACCGATACCCACTAAGCCAATAATCCACGTATGTTAACATACAGTCACTTAACTGGCAAGATAGTGAAGCACAGAACGCAAACATATAAATCTTCACCAAACAGTGCATTATGGTGATATGATAAAACACTGCAAAGATATGCTACAATAAACAATTTAAAAAAAAACAAAAAAAAAACTTGGTATGTATTTTACAATTTTTTGTCAATTTGCCATAACACTGTGTAGTAAATAAGCTCCAAGGGTTTTTAAATGTGCCCAATTCTATCCTAGAAAGTTCTACTTATGTCATTGACAATGCTCCCTGTTGACTGCTTGTTTATATTACGAAATACAATTCGTGGGAGGCTACGTTTTGACTTATGTGCCGACAGTGAGTGGGTAACAGATTTTTTTGCTTCTAGAAAGCGCTGTGAGTGTTGAACCCCTCCCGCAGAGTGACCCATTTACATGCAGACAGTGACATTAACTTGTGTAAGCAGGCGGAGGGGTCCCACTCAGTGTCACAGTGTGTGCGATTGACAAATAGATGGTTTGCTACATCAGTTATGTCATACACTATAGTTTACATAATAGCAGCTCTGCTCAGGTTAGAACAGGAAGAATGAAAAAAAGAAAGGCACATTATATAAAATTGCAGAACCTGTCAAGAGATGTCTTGTTTAGGCTGTGAGAAACTCCCATGATAAGGTATAAATATGCAGCTGTTCCGATGCTGTGGATTACTTCATTATAAGAACCACTGATTCTATTACTAAAGAGGTGGTGTGAAACAACACACTATTATATAAATCAATATAATATATTCACTGCAACACATCATTTTCTCATTACACTAAATACTCAATTGTTTATCTGTACGATAAGGCATGCAGTCATCCAGTCAGGAGGATGATAATATAGATTGTAAACTCATGTGATCAGGTCCCCCCAAATTTCTTGTCCCCACCTTCACTTGTATGCCACAATTTGCTTATTTTAGTTCTTTTATTTGAGAGCTGTGAAGTATGCTGGCACTCTACATACCTGTTCACCCTCTCATCGCTATTAAGTGGAAATTAAGTTTTGGCGAGTTTAAGGTTACCCATGGCTGCTTACACCATTTAAACGCAGATTGGGAGGCTAGATGACACAGGCATTTATTTGCTCCTGGAGGTTCCAGGACCAGAGCCCCTGCCTGTGAGATGACCACTGACAAAATAGTTAAGGTGCCAAATGTTTTTATTGCCTATATTAATATAGTGTCCCTAACCCAGAGATCACTTACAGGGGGTGGCTTTTTTCTCATCTGGAAGGTACGAGTGTCACCAAGGCTGAGAGAAGCAATAACTGGATTTCTGCCAAGTGCTGGCTCATCGTCACTGTGCCAGTCTATGCTGTCCTTGTCATGTCTGTAGAGGTTGCAGAGTAAGGAGTTGAAGCTGTACCCAGTCACTTCTTCAATGCGATCTTTTAGCATCGTCAGCAGAGGATGCCACTGTTGATACAACAAAACATCATTCTGCATTAATATCAAAATCAAAAAGAAGGCAAGACAACAAAAGCAATAGGTGAGAAATTGGCAAAAGGCTTACGTGAGGGTTTGGCTGCATTGTAGAGCGGGAGTAAGTATACGGTAGTTCACCATACCAACATGTAAGCCTGGGCTCCTGGTACTGTCCATCTGACGACAAAAAAAATTAGTTAATTTGAGACCATTTAAATGATTATTTGTAGAAAATGAAAAAAACTAAAATTTCTGATATAACGGGAATGTCATTTTTAACAAAAGTGGAATCCGGTCTTTGGCAGTTGTTCGTAAGTCTCAGTACGAAGGTCATTGACATTTATTGTGAAGCCTCTTTTAAAGGACTCAGGGTGTGTGTGGCTGTTAATAGGCTAAACCCTCCCTGTGTTAACCTCAGCTGGAAGGCTATTCCATGCATCCACTACCCTCTCAGTAAAGTAATACTTCCTGATATTATTTTTAAACCTTTGTCCCTCTAATTTAAGACTGTGTCCTCTTGTTGTGGTAGTTTTTCTTCTTTTAAATATAGTCTCCTCCTTTACTGTGTTGATTCCCTTTATATATTTAAATGTTTCTATCATATCCCCCGTCTCGTCTTTCCTCCAAGCTATACAATTTAAGTTCCTTTAACCTTTCCTGATAAGTTTTATCCTGCAATCTTCAGAACTACCACATCCCATGGCTTGCAAAATGAACAAAATAGAAAAATAAAATATCAAAGTTTTGTGTGTGGTTGTTTTAAACAAAAGTTTTACGAACTGCTTAGCTGACCATATTTTCTATAGCATACAGTGAAAAAACGATATTAAGGTAATCTATAAAATGAGGCTGATAAAGTAGGAATTTTAAAAGTTTGCAACATGGACAACTAAAGTCTAATTACACAATCAAAAGTTACACAATTAAAAGAAAAAAACAAAACAAGGCAGAGAAGGATTAACTTAGACAATCAAGTTCAAGTAACAGTTTCATGGGTAAACTGCGCCATCTACTGGGAATTTAGGTGTAGGACAAAACAAAAATCACCTGGACCCATGTTAGTCTTCTGATTCCAAGGAATTTCTTGAAGTAATTGTTCAAACATCCAGCCTGCTTCTTTGGGCTCAATAAACAAAGGGACCAGTCTAAGCCTAGGAGAAAACAACATGGTTCATTAGTCTGTATACAAGAGAGGCAAGTTAAACACACGCTTAAATGGACATTTCAAGTCCCATAAACACTGCAGTTTATTGCAGTGGTTATGGTGCAAGAACTCTGTGTGTGCAGTTTTCAAGAACACACACACACGCACACGCACAGAGAGAGAGAGCCATGTACAATAAAAGTTCTATTTCCCTGGTAGGATTCTCTTAATGCATGGGGCACCCACATTTACAATTCATATGCTGTATTTCTAAAACAGCTGGGGATCTAAGTTTGGCCATCCCACCATAATGTACCATCTGTAGGTGGTGATGTAACTGATGGTGTGTTCGTAACAAAGACACAGATGCTGCTGAATAGTTCTAATTTCATTTGGGGCACTACAGTCTTTCTCACATAATGTCCAAGCAGATTACACAATTTACCGAGCCCATGACAAGTGCATCACCCTGCATATATGTGGATCATCAACATGCCACAATAAGCTGGCTGGACATACTTGTAAATGGCCACATGCACAATCTACAGTATATTGTTCAATATCATAAATCTGAGCACGGAACAGTGACCGCCATGCCTCCTGCAACTGACCACCATGTTTAATGTGCGAAAGCAGTGATGGCTTGGTTACACTTGTTCCCATAGTGGCATGGACAAACGTCTCAAGAGTTGGCTTGGATCACAGCACGTTGTTTTACCTGGAAACCCCAGCAGAGGATATGCTGATCTCATGGACGCCGGCCACACTGAGAAGAAAGGACAATACAGATCAGCACAATGGGTAAGTTGGGATTTATTAGATGCAGGTATGCACTGACTATCGTCAATGTTATTACTATTTACAGTCTTGAAGCTGAGATTAGCAATGCAAGTTTGAAAAGAGGACAAAAGAAGGGCGAAGTTGTCTTGGGAAACCAATGTTATTGTCAGTATTTTGGCCTGGATCTTGAAGGGTGCAAGAATGAAATGAAACTGTTGATAAGGATTGCAGTAACTGAGGTGGGAAACAATAATTTCGTGAATTAGTGAGCTAATACAAACAATGTTTCTGGATAGGAAATCTGGGTTTGTTGAGAGTGTGATTGTTGGGAGAAAGGGTGAAGTTACTCTCCAGAAGAACACCAAAGCAGCAAGCTGGGAGTTATGTACAATGGGGGTTCCATTAATCTGCAAGGAGCGTTACAGTATTGGGGACATTTTCAAAAGAAAAAATAAAAGGAGCTCAGTTTTTGAAAGTCTGAGTTTTAGGAAACGGGTAGTCATCTAGCTAGAGGCAGAACAGATAGTTAGTGACACGTCACAGGAGAGGTAGATCTGGGTGTCACCAGCTTATAGATGGCATCGAAAAGTGAGGCCACATGGTCATGGCTTTAACCTCTTAAGGACACATGGCATGTGTGACATGTCATGATTCCCTTTTATTCCAGAAGTTTGGTCCTTAAGGGGTTAAAGAGAAATTGCAGATAATATGCAAATGAGTAACTATGCCAGTGACAATGAAAATGTGACAAGGAACAGAGATGGGAAGTGGACTGGATGTTTACTCTAAACACAACTAGAGTAAGGAGGTCAATGGTAGGCAGGCTGACATTATTAAAATGAAATAAAAAAGTAATCAAAACTGCCATAATAACGTACAGGATGTGCCATTTTTTGATACTGTATGGTATAATGTAACATTTAGTTTGGTTCTCTTTCATTCAACTTACTCAATGACTCGTGGTTCTGGAGCCCTGCGATAAGCCTGAAAAAAATAACAGTTAGTGAGATGATGCTGGACGAGGCAGAATGTTGTTCTGGCTGGAAATGTTCACATTGAGCCGTTACCTCCGTGGGTTCTTTATACAGAAAGTTCCTCCCAGGGTTCTCAGGCCTATTCGTCTTCGGTTGGGGTTTTATTACAGGATCCACAGCTTGAAAAGCAAAAACATGAAATTCACATTGGATTAAAGCTTATTAGTGGCTCCCCATATCATTAAGAATGTTCTATTTCCGTAACCCTGACACACAGCGCCCTCCGGAACCCTATCCTTTTTAATAAAGGGACACTTCGCTTTCTTTTTGCAGAAGTGATTTATGTGTGAAGAGTGTGTCTTCTTTTTTTCCTTTTACAATAAGTGCAGATTTTAATAGAATTTGTCACTTTTCTAAATGAACTTTGTTACACCCCCTGGTTGTTTGGCTCAGTGGAGCTAAACTCAAGAGGCAGACAATTGCCCAGAGCACCTGCCTTGCAAACACTTCTTATTGAGCTGCACTGAGAAGTCTGTGATTGGACAGCTACAGAAAGTCTGGGCTGGGGTAGAAGGGCAGGGCTTGCAAAGCCAACAGTCAAGAGATCTGTAGTGTTTTCAAGTTGGTTTTAGATATACCCTGAAGAAAACAAATCCCCAATTAAATGCATACATGTTTTCATTGGGGCTAAATCTACTGAACAGTGATTCTTTTTTTATTTGGGCAGTAGAGCCCCCCTACATTGCGCTACTCTTTTCTAAAAAGCTCCTCATATATCCCTTTAAAAGATCCCTCTCTCACTGTAAAGAGTAGTTACACAGTGCCCAACATCTCTGAAGTCAGTTCTGTATGAACTACAACTTTATCCATTTGAAGAAGATGGAAGTAATTCTAGCAATGCTCTTAATGAAGGCCAGCTTTCTATCTGACTTTTGGACTGTTTGAATGCGCGCGCGGCACTTGCCGCGCATGCGCATTCGGCTCCATTTGGGAGCTGACGTCGGCGGGGGAGGAGAGGTCACCAGTGCCGAGGGAGCCTGGCGCTGGATAAAGGTAAGCTGCTGAAGGGGTTTTAACCCCTTCAGCGCCACGTGAGGGGGACCCTGAGGGTGCGGGCATGCACAGGGCACTATAGTGTGAGGAAAATCGCTTTGTTTTCCTGACACTATAGTGATCCTTTAAAGGAATTACAACAAACTTTTGGCAGCAGGAATATTTAAAGGTACCCAGGACGGACATTCTAACAAGCAAAGAGCTTTTCAGGGATTATGGTAAGTGTTTACATTAGTGAACAATGTATTATGTCTAAGGAATACAATCACTGTCCTTAGACAGACAATATAAATAAAAGAATATATTGGTTATCTAATTCTTGTGTTTTGTAACACGCTGCCATCTAGCGTTTATTTTTATCTAATTTACTTGCAACAGAGTTTTATTTGGAATGCACATCTGATGCGAATATAGCAATGTAGTTTTGCTATAACTTATTATTATATATGAAGTGCCAACAAATTCCTCAGTGTTGTACAACAGGTGGACTAATCAGTATTTGCAACAAGACGAGTTGGAGGCACAGGAATAAACGTGCTAAGGGCCCTGCTCACACATGCTTACATTCTAGAATTGCCTGTTTGTACAGAATCACCAGTTAAAATGTTTATGGTTAAGAAATGTAAGAAATATACTGTCCATTGCAGATTCTGTTCTGTTGTGACTCAGACACTGGTGTATGTAATAAACTGTTATGGTAACAATTGGCTGACTCAAAACAGGATTTTAGAGCTTTTTTTATTCTAAAATTTTTATCATAATATTGTTAAGCAAAGAGATTCATCTCTTTCCTAAAATATGTAGCACATTCATGCTTGAGACACATTTGTATATCACAAGGCAAATGCATGTTAAACAGAGTTTCCACACATATAAACCACTTCAGCTTGCTGTGTGTCAAGTATCTCTTCTTAATTCTATTTTATAAAAGAGCTGATTTCAATTGAAAATTTGCATTTTTATTACTAATTTCAGAAACGCCTCCCTGGCTGCCAATCATATAGCTGGGAGGTATTCTTCCCGATTCTATTGGCTCTATGGAGTTAACTGATGTGGCAAGCACAGTCTGCTTCAGCGCTCCTGCCTTCTACACCAAGTGTGCCAGACTGAAAGTCTGTGCTTGGTAAAAAGGAGAGAGACAGCACATCTGCAGCTTTTCCAAGCTGGTTTCAGATATATCCCCAAAGTATGCAAGTTTGCAGTTAGAGTTATATCTACTATATAGTTTAAAAAAAAAAAAAAAAAAAAGATTTTCCAGTTGGAGTTCATTTAAGGGATCTCACCTGGCCGAGAGACTGCCCTGGTGGTTCCAGCCCATGCTCCCTGTACCCGAGCTCTCCGTCTCTTGTCTTCCATGCTGTTAAACTCTGTTGATTTTCATATCTGGAACACTACTACAAAAATAGCAAAGATCAGCAAAATTGGTATTAGCAAACTGCAACATTTTGCTTTTCCCTATCCTCAGAGAAAACAAAATTTTCTTTATAATTTTATTTTAAAGGAATTGCTATTGCATACAGCTTTTCTTTCTGTAGAGATTCAGTTTCATTCCAAAGCCCATGTGTTTAAAATCTTAAGGACCTATGGCTCCTATAGACCTGGTTCAAGCACTGAAATTTAGCCACTAATTTAGTATTCCCAAAGGAACGGGACATTTCTATTTGATAAAGCATCTTTAACCCCTTAAGGACCAAACTTCTGGAATAAAAGGGAATCATGACATGTCACACATGTCATGTGTCTTTAAGGGGTTAAAGAACAAATTGTTACAATGAAATTACACAGTTATTGGTGGGGGCAGAGTTGTGTTTTTTCAATATCACACAGTATAGCAACTAGGGATAGACCAATTATTGGTTCGATATTCCAGATTTTGGCAAATATCGCTATCGGCCACTATTGATACCGATATTGCCAATAATGTGAGAGGCAGTGGTGGCCAGCACATGCAGGGCCGGCGCGTCCATAAGACCGGCAGGAAGGAAGCGCTCCGCTCTGCCAAGGCACACCAGGGAGGAGAAAGGACCACTAAGAGTGGAGGGGGCGGGGGAGGGAGGAAGCGGGACACTAAAGGACAGGGTAAGAGTGAAACACTAAGGGGTGGGGGGAGAGAGAGGGGAGAGGACCACTAAGGGAGAGGGAAGGAAGGGGAGGGGAGAGGTGAGGTACATTAATGGACAGTGAGGTGAGGGGAAAGGAACACTAAGGGACAGGAAAGGGAGAGGTACACTACTGGACAGGGAGGGGAGGTGAGGGGAAAAGAACACTAAGGGACAGGGAAGGGAGAGGAGTGGTACACTAAGGGACGGGGAGGGAGAGGAGTGGTACACTAAGGGACGGGGAGGGAGAGGAGTGGTACACTAAGGGACGGGGAGGGGAGAGGTAAACTAAGGGACACTACTGGACAGGGAGGGGAGGGGAAAAGAACACTAATGGACAGGGAAGGGAGAGGAGTGGTACACTAAGGGACGGGGAGGGGAGAGGTAAACTAAGGGACAGGGACAGGGAAGGGAGGAGAGAGGTACACTAACGGACAGGGAGGGGAGAGGAACACTAAATATTCTTGAAAACATAAAAAGAAATCTGACTGGCATGTATATTTTGTGTATTTACCACTTTATAAAAAAAAAAAAAAAATTTGCTAAAAATAATATTAATCATGTTCAGTAAACAATAGATTTGTGTAGAAATTGTTTCTTTTTTCAAAACGGATGTATAGAATATCGGTGTCGGTAAGTTATCGGCTAGTGGCCTAAAAGTTCAGTATTGGCTCTAAAACAAAATCAATATCGGTCGATCCCTAATAGCAATCCAGATTAATTTCATATGCAGGTTCTGAATTCTCGCAGATGATTTCCTAAAAATTGCCAGAGCTAGAACACATATCACAACGCGTAATCAGTAAATTTCACATAACTAAATAACAATGCAACACTACTTTATACTACTCTGCAGTTAAAGGACCATTATATATATTGTTTGAATCCGCATCGGAAATTAATCCCCACTCCCTCCCCCCCCAAAAAACCCTTTTCAAATTATTAAATACATACTCCAGGCACCCTGACCACTTATGCCCATTGGAGTGGTCTGGATGCCAACTCCCACTACCCTTAACCCTGCAAGTGTAATTATTGCTGTTTTCATAAACTGCAATATTTACATTGAAGGGTTAAGTCCTCCTCTTGTGGCTGTCTATCAAAAGTGTTTCAAGCGACGCTGGACGTCCTCTTGCTATGTGAGGACCTTCAGCGTTGCCGAAATCCCCATAGGAAAACATTGAATAATACTTTCCTACGCGGAGGTCTAATGCGCGTGCGCGGCTTTTGCCGTGCATGCGCATTAGGTCTCCCCCGCTGGCGCTGGACTCCGGTAAGTTACTGTAGGGGTTTTAACCCCTTCAGCAACTTGGGCTGGGGGTGGGAGGAAGAGGGACACTCCAAGGTCCTGCAGTGCCAGGAAAACTGATATGTTTTCCTGGCACTGGAGAATCCCTTTATTCTACAGAATTCATCATTAAAGTGTATGATGATTTTTTTTTCTATCAGATTGGAGTATTTTTTTGATGCTGTTTCAAACAAATTAAAATCAAGGTCAATGTCTGTTCACACACAAATAATTATAGAGTGAAACTGTCAAGAGTTCAAAGTGAAGTTCAAATTTTAGGTTAGAAAATCCCTGAAACATAGCTCATTTTTAATTTACGGAATTTCTCACAATTCTCACTTTGGTTAATAAAATCTGGCATTCTAAGTATTTCTGGTTGGTTTCCCAGATGCACTTTTTTATATTGGACATAAGTTAATAAAAATGTACTGTTTAGTAAAAGGCAATATTATATTGCCAAAGGAAAACAGATGAATTTGAAGATATTGATAATTGATCCGAAACATTCTGTTTTGATTAATCTCCATATTGCTGCAGAATAATACAGGGCAAAACTTTACATGTGCATACCAACATCTTTGAATTGTGTACAGGAAAACATGCTGGATTCAGCAACGCTAAAAAGGATATTGCCCCACTGATGAAAAATGGATGAAAAAGTATTGAACTGAAAATTACAGTGAACTGATATCCAAAAGGCATTGGTTGGGCTGAACCAGGAAAGTTGTGACTACCATTCTCGCTGCGGCAGGCTCCGTGGCTGAGATCATCAATTTTGATGATCTCAGCCAATCCAATGCTTTCCCATAGGAATGTGAAGTTCAAATTTGAAATAAAAAAAAATTAAAAAAAACAACTATTGTGAATAAATCAAAGCATCTCACCGGGGAATGTTCATTTCCTCCATGTAGAGCATGAAGCAGCATTGACACACGAAGCACCTCTAGTGGCCATCTGCGTGAATCCCACTAGATATGTAATTAGCCAGCAATGTAAAAATTGCCATTTCTCGGGAAAGCCAGTGTTTATAGTGCAGGGACAGTCTGTAGACATCCGAACAACTATATTAAGCTGTAGTATTTATGGTGACTAACTATAGTGTCCTTTAAACTGTGAAAGATCACATTTTAGTGAATAAGCCCTAGCGTAGTGATTTAAAGTGTCACATGCCTAGAACAATTCACTAATTTCAGTTTTAAGATGCTGCACAGCCTCTTTTATTAGCACATTATCACAGTCATGTCTGCTCCCCAAGAGGTTCTGCAGTAAGTGGTGTGTGATACAGACAGCTAGCTCACTCTGCCAGTTACTAATTGGTTCCATAAAAGCTAAATTAACATTTTAGAATTTTCAGATAATTATTGCCCCACATGCAGGGGTGTCACCCTACACCCACAGTAACATGATCCTGGCAGCCACACACAGACCATGCTCCCACCTGTTAAACTTGCATCATGTGACCTCTTCCTGTGTTACAAAAATAAATGTCCCACAGAGCTCTGCAGGAAAGGTTCCACTTACTGCCTCCAATTATTAAAATGTATTTTCAGTGGTTTAAAACGAAGAAAAATATTTTAACAAACACTGTGTTCATTTGTTTAGGCTATTTACTGAATCAGAGTTGTGTGTGGGGATTTTTTACTGTGACATTAGTCAGTGTTTCACCCTTTAACTGCTTGATTGTTCCATCAATCTGACTGCCATTCTGGAATTAAGAAAGAATTTAGAATTTTTGTTATCTAGTTTGTTGCAAAATTGGAAGTGTTTCAAACTGTTTTTTTTATTTTTTTTATTTATTTTTTTTGCTTACACATTGTAGTTGCTAAAATGAGAATTCAAAGTGAGTTTCAAATTTAACATCAAAATAGCCGAACTGCTATGTTTCCAGTATAACTGCTAAGGTCTATTGTTTCACATAAATTAACTTTCAAACTTTGCTAACAAATCCTATGAGTTAAAATCTGAATTGCAAAAGTTCGGAGATTTTATATCTTTTGCAATATAATGCATCTTGGATGTCAAAACCCAAAGGCAGAGCACAGAATATTTGATAGAGTCCAAACCTCAACATCTGAGGAAAGGGATTTAGGGGTGATTATTTGAGATAAATTAAAGGGACACTCCAGGCACCCAGACCACTTCTGCCCATTGGAGTGGTCTGGGTGCCAACTCCCACTACCCTTAACACTGCAAGTGTAAGTATTGCAATTTTCATAAACTGCAATATTTAACTTGCAGGGTTAACTCCTCCTCTAGTGGCTGTCTAATAGACAGCCACTAGAGGGCACTTCCGTGTTCATAGAACCCGAAAAGTGTGTTATAACGTCGCTGGACGTCCTCACACTATGTGAGGATCTCCAGTGTCGCTGAAATCCCCATAGGAAAGCATTGAAAGCATTATTCAATGCTTTCCTATGGGGAGGTCTAATGCGCGTGTGCCGAGGGACATCGGCACTGGACACAGGTAAGTCACTGAAGGGGTTTTAACCCCTTCAGCAACATGGGATGAGGGGTGGGAGGGAGAGGGGACCTGCAGTGCCAGTAAAACGGTTTGTTTTCCTGCCACTGGAGAGTCCCTTTAAAGCAAGCATGTCTAACTCAAACTCTGGATCGGGCCACATAAACAAGGTTTAAATTTATGTGGGCCGAAAAAAAAAAAAAAATGGCGAAAATTTTCATAGAAACATAGGTTTATTTAAAAAAATTACTGTATAAAAAAAACAGCATCCCCATCTACTAAACCACAGCACCCCCCTCTACCACCCTGTGCCAAATCTGATCCTCCCGCTGACACACACACATATTCACTGACAGACACACACACACACTCATTGACAGCCATACACACATACTCAGACAGACAGACAGACAGACACACACACACAGACATACTCACTGACAGAAACACACACACACACACATACTCACTGGCAGACAGACACACAGTGACACAGACAGACACACTTACACACACATACTTTTTTTTTATTGCTCCTTACCCTATGGAGCCGATGTGGGTCATCTCCCTGGGATCCTTCCTGCTCCTCACTGCTCCTTCGCACGGTTTAGTGATGCCGGGTGCCGGAATATGACGGCAGTGTAAGTGTTAGCAGAGTAGGCACCTGCAATATGGGGAAAGCAGGTGCCTACTCTGCTTTCACACTAGCATGTACTCACGGCTCGCTGGGCTGCAAAGATGGTCCTTGTGGGCTGCATTCGGCCCGCGAGTTTGACATGCTTGCTTTAAAGGTAGGCAAGCAATGTAATAGAGCATCAAGAAATGCAAGCAGAATGCTTGGTTGTATAGGGAGAGGTATTAGCAGTAGAAAGAGGGAAGTGCTCATGCCATTGTACAGAACACTGGTAAGACCTCACTTGGAATATTGTACGCAGTACTGGAGACCGTATCTCCAGAAGGATATTGATACTCTAGAAAGAGTTCAGAGAAGGGCTACTACACTGGTTCATGGATTGCAGGATTACATTTACCAGGAAAGGTTAAAGGGACACTGTGAAGGACTTTTATGCAATTGCCTATATGCTTCAGTTTTAATTCTCTCCCTGCTATTTTAATGTCTATATTGTTCGGTTCCAAATGTTGAGAATGAATGTATTCGTGTACCGAACGGGGACCACACACCCTGTGTAGCAAGTAGCAATTAGAACACAGAGAAAACCGCAACTTAATTGCTACTAGGTGGCCGCCATTCGACATACGAACATGTGGCGAGAACAAAGGATGGCGGCCATCTTAAAACTCACGAATGCGGTCAGCGGGGCTTACGCATGAATTGCATGGAACTATTTTCGGTACGGGAAACATGCGAACGCCCGGTCCCTCATGGAAGTCCTGGATGAATACGTTCCCCTGCACGAATCAAACTGGCGTTCGGTAGATGGTATCTACCGAATGAGGGGAACATTCACAGGTAACCAGCTGAACCATACGAACGGTAGTTTTCGTGTTATTAGATGCGAATGTAGACCGGCTCTTGCTACTGATTCTATGGAACTGTAACTCGGATACCTCCACATGGCAAGCCGGTCAAAGTTCCACACGATGCGACACGGAAACTACCCAACGGAAATTCGTGAGATTTGGATATGTGACTACCAGTATCCTCAGCCATCCAGGGATGTTAAAAGTATAATTGTATGTCTTATAGAAAGTATGTTTCTGAAATTGTTATAAATTGTAATGTTTCTGGCCAGCAGATAATTGAGCTTTGTGTATTGTAGAAACTCAATTATCTAGCCTGGCCCAGAGGAGGAGTTTTGTGTTGCTTAAATTGTGAGTTCTGTGTGCCAGTAAATCAGTCTTGTTCCAGCATTAAGCCTTGGCTCATGTTTGGGGGATTGGAGAAATACACTCTGGGGATTGCTATAATCACTATACTCCCCAGGGTATGATCACTAAGTTCTGCTAAGAGCTTGTTCCTGTTCCTGCTCTCTGGGGAAAGAGAGGTTCACCCACTGGAAGCTGGATCCTGGCCTTGGGTCCATGGTGGGTGGAGACAGCAGAGACCCCGGCGCAGTTGAATCGCTGGAAGTGGGGTCTGCAGTGCTGATGGTGTCGGTTGGAGTTCTTGGAGTCCTCAGCGAGCACTAGGAGCATCGATTGGCGGAGGTACTTAGTCGGAGTGCCAGCGGTCCGTCACAGACACTATACTCACCAGAACAACTACAGCTTAATGTAGTTGTTCTGGTGAGTAAATTTAATCATTGCCTTCAGGCATTTTTATACAAACACTGCCTTTTCAGAGAAAAAGCAGTGTTTACATTGCCTTAGGGACACCTCCAAGTTGCCACTCCTCAGATGGCCACTAGAGGTACTTCCTGGGGCAGTACTGCACAGTAGGCAACACTGCCGTTCAGCGTCTCCACGCTCTGCAGGGAGTCTCTGAATTTTCCTCATAGAGATGATTGATTTAATGCATCTCTATGAGGAGGTGCTAATTGGCCAAAACGGCAATGGATTGTCTAAAAATCGGCAATTCTGATGTCACCAAGGGGGCAGAGCTAGCGCCGGCGGACTCGTGCGGTGCTGGAATTTAGGTGTTTTAATTCCTTTTAAGGGGGTTAAGTGTGGGGCAAGCCACCTAAATGGTGGGTTAAACACTACATGTTTGTTTTCCTGACCCTATAGTGTTCCTAGGATCTTAACATGTATAGCTTGTGTTCTGTATCAGTATGTACTGTGTGTTCTATTAGACCTGCTTTTGAAGTCATGTCAGATGTACATGGTTTCTGGGGATAAAAGGGAATGATTAATAAACGGTTTCTGTTGCAGTGTGGAAAACAGTGTTTTCTATCAACATCGGATATGTAACACCTGGTAAAGAGGATTGTGGGACTTCTCCAGAGATATGTTTGGTGACTATCTGTTCAGTTGGTATGCCTGTTCATGATTTTAAGCAGTAACATTTTGATTTTTGTTCCTGCAAAATATATACAAGGGGGAATTGTTACTGTTGTACTTGCTGTAAAAGTTTTCGGTGTCACTTTTCTCCCTGTTGTAAAATTTCTGTAATTGGTTTTATAGTTATTTGATATACTTTTTGTAGCATTTGCAGAAGACCTGTAAGGACTGGTAGTACTTGATAGTTCCAGATTTTCAGAAACACACATCACCGTCATACGTTGTGAATGAAAAGTGCCCGATTCCCAGTAAGACAACGTGGTTGAATTAGATTAGATATTTCAATATAAAATTATCAGGCTGCATTTGACGAAATAAAGGGCTATAGATTGCCATCTACAAGTTTAAGTTGGTGTCTTCAAATACACATTTATTATAATTGTCGAAAGACATGGTCAAACTTTGCACAGATTCTATGGTGGCTTTTTTTTTTTTTTTTTTTCAAATATATCACTGAGTCCCTAGGGCAGCGGTAGACAACAATTTGCTCTCCAGATGTTGTTGACCACGTCTCCCATACTGCTCAGACAGCCATAATTCTGGCAAAGCATCAGGGGAGATGCAGTCCACATCTGGAGCGCCAAAGGTGCCTACCCCTACTCTAGGGCACATAAAACCACAATACCTAGCTTTAGTAGATATGTTAAGTGTGCCCCATAAAAAGGAGAACCTAGGCACCATGATCGCCTGCTGTAGTGGTTATTGTATCAGGAGACCCTTTGCCCATCCCACTGTAAGCATTCAAACCATTTTCCAATGGATTGACTTATGTGGGTCCCCTTTGCACACCTGTCAGCTTATCACTATCATCCAACGAGCTAAGCCCAACTTACAAATGAGGACACTGGGCACCACTGAAACCATAACCACTAAAACAAGCAGTAGTGATTATGGTGCGTGGAGTGTTTCTTTTAGCAAAAGTTGTTTTGGTGCTCAAGATACACTGTCCATATAGAAAATAAAAATCACAATTTAGTAGCAGTGTCAGTGCTAGGACTATGTTGTGCCCTAGGCAAGATCAGCTACTTGCACCCCCCATACAAAAATTGCCAACTTTTCATGTCTCTTCTCGCCCCCCCCCCCAGTCCCTCTGTTAGTCACTGTGAACTCAGAGTGTCTGGGACCCTTCAACAACTTATGTGTGCCTTTGTGTGTCTCTTTGCTTCCCCAATCCCTTCTGTGTGTCTTTGTTCATCCACCCTCTCCCCTCTACCTTTATGTGGCGTGGCTGAGCAGACCGCAGTAGATGTTTTTCGGTTTCTGCTACCAGGTCTGACATAAATTATGCATTTATCATTGGTGGTATATATAAAAACGTGCAAAAGTTGCAGATGTTGCAAGCCCTCAAATTCTAACCCCGCCCAGACTTTCTGTAGCTGTCCAATCACAGACAAAGCACCTCAATAAGGAGTCTTTGCAAGGCAGGTGCTCTGGGCAGTTGCTGCCTCTTGAGTTTAGTTCCACTAAGCTAACCAAACCAGGACGTAACAGGATTAGGTGTCTTATTGACAGCCAGGGGAGTATACAAATCTTCAAGTGCTTACTTGTTTTGAGTGAACTAAAAAGAAGGCAGAACAAATCCCCATAAAAATACCTCCAATTAGAAATATATTTTAGTCTTCATGTTTAAAGAGGTTCAAAATGCATTTTTGTGGGTTGGATTTAAATCCAGGCGTCGAGAGCACTCTCCCCTGCTCAGCTCCTTCACACGCACAGCAGTGCCGGAGCTGGAATATGACATCACTCCGGCATCACCAAGAGGCGTGTGAGGGAGCCGAGCAGGAAGATCACTGCTCCCTCGCTGCCTGCACTGTATGCCCGCAGGGACTGCATGCCCATCTGCCCCACAGGGTCTGTACCCCCAGCCCAGCAGACCCACTGGACTCCAGGGACATAGATACATTGTATGGGTGTCTGTTAGGGAGTTTGTATGTGTTTGTGGGTCTGTCAAAGAGTGTATATATGTGCTTGTCAGTGTATATGGGTTTGTAAGTGTGTCTGTCAAAGAGTATGTGTGTCTGTGTGTAAAGGTTTGTGTATGTGTCATTGTGTATCCCAGTGTGAGTGTATGTGCCAGTGTATATCAGTGTGTATTTGTGGGTCAAGGTGTGTGTATGTGTCACTGTGTGTGTGTCTGTATCGGTGTGTCAGATACACACCTTGACACAGATGCATACATACACACCGACACACACTGTGTGCCACTATGTCAGATACACACACAAAAGGTTCCACAGGAAAAATTGGGAACCCCTGCATTAGGTATACATTGCTTATAACTGTAAAGGGCTGCTTTTCTCTAATGCTGTCCATTTTTACTTTGAACAATTAAACAAAAACCTCACACACAAAGCCAAGTTTCAGAATTAGAATTATTACACAAAAAGGTGTTTGCACTATTAGATATTTTATTAGTATAAAAATAATTAACCATATAACACGTGACCTATTCTGATAATAAACAAGCATGTTCCAAACAGTTGAAATAGGACATTGTTTGCAATTTGTTCATACAAGTTAGCAAAGAATTAATAAAGCTCGATTGAATGCTTTCCACACAATCTAAAACGATCCCTGCATCCGTTTCCAGGAAGTAATTCCGCCACGTACAATTAAGAATTTCCTCATTACAAGTATCCAATATTTTATTTCAGTGCATTTCACAATATAAGTTACATTTCAAAAACAGTCTATTAGATGTCGATTTATTTTATAATGAAGATGGGCCCCCATCCAAAAACAGACAAGACTCTTATAGATGGAAGGGAAGTTCCTCTTTGCAGCAGCAGGAGTAATTTCTTCTTAAACTCGCTGAATAACATAAGTGGGATAGTTACGACAGCCAGGCACCTATTTTTATGATAAGGAAGTTAAATTTTTACTTTAAAGTCTGTCCTTTAAAATGGCAAGGGGTTGATTTTAGATGGGTGGTCATTTAGAAAATCCAGATTGTAAAAAATTTCAGCAAGTGCAGCAAACAGATGAGGTCCTCCTACAAAAATTGTCAATCAAGTTGTATGTGTCTGGGTACATTAGAAGAAAAGTCCTACAAAATTTCAGCTCATTATTTCTTTTTTTTGTGCAACCCAATAAAAGAAGCAACTAAAACACCCCCATGTAACGCTTTCTTTCTTTACTATTCCAAAGTTACTTTGAAATAAGCGTTCAATAAAGTATTTGATAATAGAATACTGCATTAGGAGATAAATGACAAAAAGTGCCTATATTTTAATATGCACCAGCGGACAACTCGTCGGTTTTAAAACAAGGTGCAAAATGTATAAACTTGTACCTTTTTTCACAGTGCACAGCATTTTAGCCCATTTAATGGAACACCGTGGTCACAACCAACTAATGCATTTGAGTTTTTGGTCTCATTTATAGGCTGTATTTTTACAAAATATATATAAAATAAAAATAAAAATTACTTTTGCAGATATACCCCTGATGAAGACATGTATTTAATTATGCATTTTCACTGCAGGTATATCTAAAAAGCAACAGTAACCAACAAGTATTGCCCATGTGAAAAAATGCATACAAAATATGTTTAATGCAGAATTATAAGGAATCGCTAAGCTGTGAACAGAACTACAACTTTTTGGTTTATATTGGCAGTTTAGCATAGAACAAATCTCAGTGACAAAGAGAAATATTTAACAGTCAAAGCTAAATATTTTGGTGTAGGAAATAGGATTTTTAACTGGTCACAACGAGGATGAGCCCTCCATCTCAAAAATAGGCCAACAAATATATAGTGCTAGTGTTACATTTTTCAGATTATTAGGTGTTTTCATTAAGCCAGATTTGCATATTCAACAGTACTGATGTCATAAAATTGCAACAAACAGTAAAAATTCCTACATTATTTGCTGTAATTTAGGAAAGAAAAAAAAAAATCTATATAGTTAGGGAAAACTAAATCTGAGCAATTAAAACTGGTATTAAGAGAACTCTTAAATTTAACAGAACATAAGTTGAGAAGGCAGGTGGTCAATTCCTTTCCTCGATGCAAAGTTCAGGTTCAAAATGATTTAGAGTTCAGTAGATTAGAGTGCAAGAGATCTGGACAAATTGCTTGCTGCTATAGAAGGAATTAAATACATTCTCTTTGTTCTAGTTTTTCTTCGATTTCTTAAGAAAACGAGCCCGGACACCTTTATTCATCTTCAGAGCCAAGTTGATGGAGGTGGAGATAGGAAACAGAGATGTGGTAACCCAGCCCTACAAAAGACAATTCATATTAGTAGACAGACAATGCACAGCTAGGGGCCAGCAAGACATTTTGCAATTTGTTCTGTAGGCTCCTAAATTCAAATATAAACATCCATTTCTAGGAGGACAGTGTTCTCTTAATAGAAATGTGAAAATCATTCTTCTCCCAGATTCTACAATGTTAGATCAAATTACACCCATCCTTCTCTTTATATTAGTATTAAGGATCAATGGAAAGATGCCCACCCAACTGTACAAATTACAATAAAACACAGGTAACATACTGCACTGAGGTATAGGTTAGGAAATAGACTGTTTTGTTCTCTACTTTGTCTATGTAAAATGTATGTTTCATTAAAAGATCTCTATATATACACACACACACACACACACACACACACACAAGTCCTACGGTCCAGCGACACACCTATAAACATAAGGCCTTATTTATTAAAGTGGGCATTGTGAAGAAAGGACAAGGGAATAGCAAATACTGGGCCAAAACTTTTTTTCAGGCTAGCCTTCTCCAGTACAATTGTTTATCCAGGTCAGCTTACTTTACTCCTGATTCTCCATAATGACTAGTTTAGGGAGTTAATTCAATAATGTTTCATTATCCAACCAGATTTGCCAACATTGCATAACGGACTCCAGACACACAGAGTAAGTGTGATGCTTAATATACTCCCCCACCTTCACCCCCAAAAAAAAAGTGCTCAAAGGAACACGCTGGGCGCCATAACAATTTCATCTTAATCACGATGTTATGGTGCCAGGAGGTCCTGGGTGGTGTTTTACATTACAAGTGCTTAATTAATTTACAATCAGTTTAACCACAAAGTTGTCCAGACAGTGCCTGCCAGCTCGTTCTCCAGGCTTCCAGCAGTGTTCAATGCTTCAATGAGGAAGTCTCAGACTAGGCGCCGCTGCTGAGAGCATCTGCTGACACTCTCGACCCATCACTAGCACCCCATTCACAAAACTGTGTGAGAAAGGTGTGCACTTTAAACCGATTTACGGTGTGTAAATGTTCAGTGACAGTGGCATAGTATCAGGAAAGTTAAAGTGGGTAGAATGAGAACGTAAAAAAATAAATAAAAAAAAAGGAAGAAAAACAAAAATGCTAAATGCTAAATCCCTTTCCCACTAATTTTACATACCTGCCAACATACAGGCCCATCCTGGATACTCATTACAAGATTATTAACATTTTGCATGCTTCTGAAGATAGTGTCTAAACTAATCTGAGGGTTTTTTCAGTTTATTAAGAATTGCGCAGCTTGGACAAAGTAATAGCATTTTTAAGACAAAACCAGCTATGTTTTTTTTTATTAGTTTAATATTATGGCATAAAACCTGCAATGTCCATGACAATTCTCCACAATTTGGGGTGAACAACCCATGACAGACAGTGCAATTAAAACCACAGTTAATTCCCATATTGGGAACTTGTAACCTTATTCAGGAAACATCTGCAGCAGAGTAAACCGGCACACAAGAACAGCAAACATGTTTTATACACACCAGCAAGGCATGGGCCATGTAGCCATTGGTCTGGGTCTGCAAGCCCACGGTATTAATTGCGGATTTCACATAGGCTTCAGGACTTGGCTTATCCCAGGTTGGTTTGCGGATTTTGCTCAGTTTTGTTGCCACGTAGAATGGGAGAACACTCTGGAAGGAAAAACAAAAGAACAAAACCACAAGGCTATTAAAGACTCACATTTCTAAAGCATGAAGTGGTTTCACTCAATTCACACAAATGCAAAATAAATAAATAAAATCTGTTTCAAGGAGTATTACATGAACACAAACCAACTATGTAATGAATAATATACATGACCAACGTTATCTGCCATGAAATTATATTTCTAGGACCAATAACGTATTAGGTCCTGGCATGGTACCATTTTTTAAAATAATGTAATCCAGCCAATTAGAATTACTCATCCACATACCAATAGAAAAAGATGGTATAGTGCAATGGTAGGCACTCTACATGCCATTGACTAAAACTACTCCCATAATGCTCTTACAATTATGCTGGCAAAGCATCAGGATAGATGTAGTCCACAACATCTGGAGTGCCGAAGGTTGCCTATTGCTCATGCAGTAAATGATCAGCAATAAAACCATTCAGAACTAAAAAGATATCATTCATTTTCATCTAGGATGTCCCTGTCCATGAGAATTCATTTTTTATGGGACATTCATTACCCCAATTGGAGAGGTAGAACCAAATCCCAGTAAGCCTGGTAGGCCCCGTAGAATTTTTCTGACAAACGAAGCATCAGTTTAAGCAATAAAGACCTATTGGTCACTTTCAAATTTGTTCTAAGGATGCCTCAAAACAAGAAGGCCAGGAGGTAGCCACTGCTCCAGTAGAATGGGCAGTAATCCAGCCAGTCACCAGCCTGAATCAACAAGGAATAAAATGTGTCAAACTCAAAGCACCAGAACCACTATAGCTTAATATTGTGGTTACGGGTCAAAAACCGTGTCCCTTCAGTCAGACATTTGTAAACAATATCTTTTCCGAGGAGCAGCAACTGAGGTGAGACCGGAGCTACAAGGAACAAAAGGTGGGTGGGGGTGTGCCCTGAATCTAAATTGGTAGATGCCTGAACATTAGAAATATAGGTTTGTATTTATAACGTTAGAATGTTCCTTTGAGTTCTGGCTCAAACCCAGAACCCTAGATACCCACTCACCACAGAGTGCGGTAAATGTGAGTCAAAATAATCTGCAGGCTAGTATAAAGACATTGATGAGCCCCATTGTAGTAACCATTTGAAAAAAAGAAAATTAAAAAAAAAAATTAAAAATCACATGTTCAAGCACCAGGTCGTCAAAGAGATTTCAGTTCTTGATTTCTAACTGGTTCCTGACCTGAATTTCAGGAAAAAACTGGAAGATGTGACACTGGACATCTTGAGATCAGCAAACCATGAGGCCATGTAGGGGCTATTAGGACCACTGGGATTTGTAATGACAGATGAAGGAGTTGACGGATGACCATGTCGTGCCTTACAGATGTCCACAGGAGAGGCAAATGCTTTTGCTGTCCAAGATGTAGCCAGTGTCTCATGGAATGTACCTACTTACAAATAGATAGTGATTGCCCATTTAATGCACAGGCAATCTTGACAGTCTATGACATGTCAACCCCCTGGTGATAGTTGCCTTGGATGCTACTTTACCCTTATGTGCACCTTGAAAATAAAAAAGGCAATCAAATTCTGAAAGATGTAGAACAGGAGATGTAGATCTCCAGGGCTCTCTACACATGCAACAAGAGTAACTTGGCTTCTGTAGGGGAAGAGGGTGACTGTCACAAAGTGGGAAGAATGATGTGTTGGCTAATGTCGGTTTTGGAAAAAGAAGGGTATGTGATGAAAATTAGTGAAATTTTAAGAACAGGGTAAGATGGGGTGGATTTCCTCAAATAAATTCCATATTTTATTACAGAGGCTACTCGTCCATCTGAAGGTAGAACTTCCCTTTTCTACTGATGCTATATGCCATGAAAAATAAAACTTGCAGAATTCCATAAAGTTCAACCATATTGAAATGAGGCAAACGGGGAGTTCCCGTGGGATAAGCAGGAAAGAAGAGAGGGCAACAATGCATTATGGAAATGGCTATGCCTCTCCAGTTGTAGGATGCAATATCCCAAAATTATGGATTCTTGCGGATCATTACGACATTTACATGACAAGTCTAATTAAAAACATATTAAATACTAGAGCAAACACAAACAGGAGAACTAAAGGCTCGCTATGCATCTAGGGAAATGTAAGTCACAAACATCTGCAGTGCCAAAAAGTTATTTAAGTAAAAAGGTCATTAGCCTTTGCAAATTGCCATAACAGAAAACCACGGCCACCAAGTTTCTAATTATATTATCACATTATAACCCAGATTGTGACAGGCACAAGCGAGCAGAGATGTCAAGCCAGCACTGAGGTTGCTGTGTGTACCATGTTATTTTCCCATGCATATGGGTGACACATGATAGCTGTCATGCTGTAGAATTCGTACTCTTCAGGATCTCACTAACTAATGACATGAGCTCTCTTCTGCGGTATATAAATTCTACATACTGCAGTGCAGCACTTTTCTTGCGCTCTCCATCACATTTCCCTAGTTCACATGAGCACAGGATATCATGGAGGATTTGGCAAACCTAGATTGCGCAGCTACAGTTGTAATCAAAATTATTCAACCCCCATTGAAAATCAGGTTTATTGTCCAAATGTACAGACTTTCAGCTGTTTGCAATGAGCAAATCAAACAAAAGAAACTGAAATAGCTTAAAGGACCACTCTAGGCACCCAGACCACTTCAGGTTAATGAAGTGGTCTGGGTGCCTGGTCCAGCTAGGCTTAATCCATTCTTTTATAAACATAGCAGTTTCAGAGAAACTGCTATGTTTATGAATGGGTTAAGCCTTCCCCCAATTCCTCTAGTGGCTGTCTCATTGACAGCCGCTAGAGGCGCTTGCGTGATTCTCCCTGTGAAAAATCACAGTGAGAGCACGCAAGCGTCCATAGGAAAGCATTGATAATGCTTTCCTGTGTGACCAGCTGAATGCACGCGCAGCTCTTGCCGCGCATGCGCATTCAGCCGCATGGGAGGAGAAGAGGAGGATCGGAGGAGGAGAGCTCCCCGCCCAGCGCTGGAAAAAGGTAAGTTTTTACCCCTTTCCCCCTTCCAGAGCCGGGCGGGAGGGGGACCCTGAGGGTGGGGGCACCCTCAGGGCACTATAGTGCCAGGAAAACGAGTATGTTTTCCTGGCACTATAGTGGTCCTTTAACACAATGAATGCTTTAAGTGGTTTCTCCAAATTCAACTGAAAATGCAACTTATATTGATTTCTTCAGTCACAAAGCGATTCAACCCCTTCATGGAGATTTAGTATTTAGCAGAGCACCCTTTTGCTGTTATGACCTGCTGCAAAACCAGATGCATAGCCAGACACCAGCTTCTGGCATCGTTCCCGAGGAATCTTAGCCCATTGCTCATGAGCAATGGCCTCCACTTCAATAATATTCTTATATCTTTACATGCTGCAACCTCCTTCTTCAAATCCCACCTAAGATTTTGTGGTTCAAGTCAGGTGACTGATGGCCACTTCTTCTGCAACCACACCTTGGTGGATTTTGAGGTATGTTTGGGATCATGGTCTTGTTGGAAGGTCTAATGACAGCCAAGCTTCGGTTTCCTCACAGATGGCATGAGGTTTTCTTCTAGGATTTCGGGATACTTCAATGAATCCATCTTGCCTTCCACATGCTGCAGGTTTCCAGTGCCAGATGATGCAAAGCAGCCTCAAAGCATCACTAAGTCACCATGCTTAATTGTAGTCAGAGCATTCTTTTCAGTGCATGCTTCAATCTTCCTCCAGACATACCGCTGATCCATTGGGTGGAAAAGTTCCAGTTTTGTTTCATCGCAACACAACAGCAAAACTACTGTGGCTTATTTATATAATTTTGAGCCTATTGTCTTTTCTTGTGCTGTTGGGTCAGTAGTGGTGTACGTCTTGGAGTTGTGGTATGGAAACCTTCTGAGTATAGTACATGCCTTAATGTGCTTACTGAAACCCCAGTCTGTGTTACCATCAATTTTTGCGGCAGGTGTTTTGCAGTCACTCAAGGGTTTTTCACAACCTGCCTTCTCATAAATCTGGTTGCAACCATTGACCGCTTCCTTTTTCTGCCCCATCCAGGTAGTGTAACCACTGTTCCTGCAACTTTGAACTTGTGAACTATGCTTCCAACAGTGTCTCTAGGAACATTCTGTACATTCGCTGTATTTTTGTATCCGGTTCCTTGTTTGTGAATGGCGCGCTCTTGTCTTAACTTTGTGGGCCATTCTTTTGGCTTAACCATATTTCTAACATGCAGTCAAACGTGATACCCCATAGCCAGTTCACTGTTTCAAGTGTTCCAGCTCAAGCACACCTGGTGCATCTAATGAAGCTTTTGATTAGTTGCATCAGGTGTGCTTGGGTTGACACCCGTTTTGTATGTTTGTGCTGCTGTGAGGGATTCTATTTAGGAGGTTGAATAATTTTGAGATTAGAGAAGCATTTGTTGTGTTGATTTATTTCAAATTTATTTTGCTGGGTTTGCTCATTGCAAACAGCTGGAAGTCTAAATTTTGACAATAAACCTGATTTTCAATGGGGGTTGAATAATGTTGATTACAACTGTATATGATGCAATACTTAATAGACATGACAGCAACATATTTGAACTGTTTATATTATCCAAAGCAATGGTACTACAATATTCTATGCATCATATAGCTTTATATACAAAAATGTTTAAATAAAAACGAAAAAATATCTGTCTTGCTCTATGTCACGCATTAGGGAAGTAGGTTTCTTCTTTGCATGAAAATAATAATAAAAAAAAATATTGAGATCTAATTAAGCTAGGGATTGACAGATTATTGATATTCTGGATTTTGGCAAATATCTGTATCGGTCACTATTGATACCGATGTTGCCAGAAATGTGAAAGGCAACCGTCTTAAGGTGCACCGGCTCTGGGGGCGCAAGAATTGAGTGACTGGCAGGAAGGAAGCACATAGCGCTCCCTCTACCAATCACTCAGTGTAGCGTGGTTGAGCGGAGCAGAGCAGACCGCGGTACAGGAGCTTCAGTTTCCTGTACCCAGCCGGACTGACAGGAAGGGCTCACTGAGAAAGTGAGTACAGGAAACTGAAGCTCCTGTACCGCGGTCGAAAAGAGGGGACCACTAAAGAACAGGGAGGGAGAGAGGGGAGGGGACCACTATTGAACAGGGAAGTGAGGGGAGAGGTACACTAAGGGACAGGGAAGGGAGAGGAAACATAGAATGTGACGGCAGATAAGAACCATTCGGCCCATCTAGTCTGCCCAATAATTTAAAATACTTTTAATTACTCCCTGGCCTTATCTTATAGTTAGGATAGCCTAATGCCTATCCCACGCATGCTTAAAGGCTATTCCATGCATCCACTACCCTCTCAGTAAAGTAATGCTTCCTGAAATTATTTTTAAACCTTTGCCCCTCTAATTTAAGACTATGTCCTCTTGTTGTGGTAGTTCTTTAAATATTCTTGAAAACAAAAAAATCTGACTGGCACTTATATTTTTTGCATTTACCACCCAAAAAAAATAATTTGCAAAAAAAATAAATAAAATGAAATAAATATGTTCAGCTAGTAGTAGATGTGTAGAAATTATTTCTTCTCAAAATGGTAAATGTACAGAATATCTGTATCGGTAAGTTATCCGCCATCGGCCTGAAAATTCACAGATTATTGGTATCGTCTCAAAAAAAAAAAAAAAAGTCAATATTGGTTGATCCCTAAATTAAGTTTTGATGTCTAACAACTTAAAGAAAAGAGCTTTTGACATTAATTTTAGCATAAGCTTATATAATATTTTTAATAAAGTGAACAGAAACATAGAAAAGTATTATGAAAATGGAGTGTTGATGTTGGTTATAAAATCACAGTGGGTACAGCAAGGGAGGACAAAAAGGCAGATCCCCAATTATTTTAGAACTAATGTTGGCAAACCATCATGGGCACTGTAGTTTTTAGAAACCAGTTGGGATCAACTTTTGCCCAGAAACTAGGCTTTAAAATATGAAGCCAGATCCGGTTTATAGAACATTACATATGACGCTTGCTGCACTAACACATTCTGGACACAAGGCAGTGCTAAAACGAGTGTCAAAATAAATGCACTGCAGAACAGCAGCCTGAGAACAACTGCTTTAGTAGATTGAATCAGCGACAGGAGTAACCTTTGAGGATCCAAATGTTAGACTACACACCACATGATAAACAGCTATAGAACAACAAGCAATCCCCTCTTACTGTGAACATTATTAACCAAGTGAACCATAAAGAAGTCTTGTAGTGGTATAGTATGTCGCTTGAGCAGGGCCTTCTTCGCCTCTTGCCTAATATTTTATAGGTCACCTACTTGGGAAACTTCTCCATTCTGTTACTGTAAAGCACTTCAGAATAGGTCGGCGCTATATATAGATAATATATGATCAGGAGTACTGCCATACATTTATCTAAAGTTCAAGGATGTATCTGGCAAAGTACAATGGAAACCATGTCAGGTGCCCTACCGCTGACAACCAACAAACATCTCCCCCTCTGTCAGTCCTTATATTGGCTTCCTGTATCCTATAGGAGTCAATCCACACCTATAAAGCACTGAAAAATTCTAGCCCCTCATATCTCTTCACTGATCCGCAGGTATGCCCCTTCTCGTACCCATATGGCCAACTCACGCTTGCAGGACTTCTCGCGGGTGGCTTCTTTCCTTTGGAATAATCTGCCTATGACCATCAAGCTCTACCCTAGTCTTCAATCATTTAAAAAGTGCCTCAAAATGCATCTCTTATGGCCTCCCAGAGTAACCTTTACCTCCCATACCTGTCACTTGTTCCCTTCTAAAGGGCAACACTCTACTCTCTCCTCCAGCTCTGCTTCACTACCACCTATCTTGATTGCTATCTCCTGTCCTATTGTGTTCTATACCGCACCTCCTATAGACTGTAAGCTTTTTTGAGCAGGGTCCTCTTCAACCTATTGTTCCTGTAAGTTTTCGTATTTGTCTCCTTTATTGTTAAATCTCCACCTTTGATAATGTTGTAAAGCGCTACGGAATATGCTGGCACTAGATAAATATCAGTACTAATAATATACAATTACAAAATAACCTATTTCACTGTAGGTCAAACGGAAAACCGTTGTTTCCAATTTCTCATACCCAAAGAATATATTGAAGTACAGATTATGGTTTATAATTTAAATGGTCTTGGGTGGTATTAGGGTCGCTGATAAATCTGTCACCCTATTTCCCTAGTCTGTATCAGGATAATTGGATCAAAATAAAGGCCATTTGTTTCAAAAAAACAAAAAAAAACAAAAAAACAAACAAACAAACAAAAAAAAAAACATACGGCAGCCAGATGTAAGGCAGAATATAGGAGAATGATCCAAATGTGCCTTTTGTGAATAAATTAATGGGTCCACATTATAAAGTTATGGTTGAAATAGCCAGTCGTGGACAATGAAATATGTTTTGTCAGCCTTTTAGGATTAAGTGACTAGAATCTGTACATAACACAAAAAAAAACACCAAGAAAGTCAGAGTTGGGAGTACTGAACGTCATACTCGTGAGTGGGTGAATGCGATTTCTGTGTTGCCAAGACAGCCGCTGTTGCCATGGGAACCATACAATAACATGGATTCTCAAAGCAGAAACATTCCACTCACCTGCACTATGATCCCCTTATTTTTGTACTCTGCATAAAGACCTCGGGAGAAGAAATCCACAAAAGCCTAATAAATAAATGGGAGAAAAAAAATATACGTTCAATGGTAACGAAACTAAATATTACATCAGCCCTATCCCCAAAGAAACATGAATAGGCCGTGTCTATGGAATATCTGGTTTTCTCATGAGGGGCTGAATTGCATCCCTAGAACACTGACAATGTGTAGACTACATCTCCCATAGTGCTAGCCAGATAATTATGGGAACTTTTTTTACTGCTTAAGACTCTAAGCAAGTATTACCCATGATGCTGAGCGAGCCTGCAATGTGGATGTGTAGTTAGCAGTTACCTGCCAGCTTAGGGCTGACTTAGTACCATGGGAAATGTAGTTCGGAAACATCTGGGATGACAAGAACAACCATTCCAGTCAGTCAGAGCATTCACCAACTCAGGGCCAGTCGGACATCGCTAGATCTGAGGTTGCTCATAGCTAAATCACCGCAAAGTACATTAAAACCACCTCCAGGGATCTGCCTCATGGGGAACTATCAGGATTTCATATAATCAAGTTTCAAAGCTCACTTTCTGTGTCAGGTTCTCGCTGACATCAGAGGGCACAGACTTCTCAATGCAGCTTAATGAGAAGTCTTTGTAAGGCAGGTGCTCTGGGTAATCAGCTCAGTTGAGCTAAACTCAAGAGGCAGCTAACAAACCAGGAAGTAACAGGAACGGTTCTCTGACAGCCAGAGGGTTGTAACCAGGTCAATTTATAGAAGTGTCAATTTCTAGTGAGATCTGCACTTTATGTAAAAAATAAAAAAATAAAAGACTCACTCATCACACAAAACATTTCAGCAAGCTAAAGTGCTTTAGGTGGCCATAGTGCAAGGCAGAAACAAGTGTTCTTTAGATATTGTAGCAAGCTTTTACCTACTTGGGTACTGATTTTCATCTCGGTTCATGAAATAGAATGACAGTGCTGAACTACATATCCCATAAAATCCTGCAGAGGGACTGGTACACACTTACCTTGGTAGCAGAATAAACAGTCAATAAGGGGACAGGATACATGCCACTGGCAGAGGAGATGTTCAGTATAATTCCCTTGGATCTGGGGTGGAAAAAAAAATAAATGGAATATATGCATAAAGGAAAAAGGATGAATGAATTAGAATTTTCACATTGAATTTTAATAAAATATTTAAATAGTGGGGGAGTGTGCCATGCACACAGGCGTGATAGGACATGTCTGAAAAGCTCCATGTCTACCTAGGCTGCAGCAAGTTTTTACAGTAAAGTGACTGTTACTCCACTCAAAGTATCCAAGGAGTGAGAGCTCACCCACAATAACACTCTAAATTGGTGTAGAACATAAAAAAAACCATGCTTCCACACAGGAAAGACAAAATGTGTGGAGAGGAAGATGGCGCCTATGCTTCCCTTCCCTCAACCCGACATAGCTGGGAAAGAATTTCTGATTTCTGCAGAACTTTTGACTTTGCAGGCTGACTTCAAAGTGATGACATCAGACCTCCACCTGCACCCCTTAAGAGAGTGCAAGTTAGAGGAACTGTGTGGAGCTCCTAACTAGGTAATCGACAAGATCACAGCTCAGGAGACCGACTACCATAAGCCAATGGCCAGAGTGGCGGACGCAGATTATAGAATATGGAGGAACAACATACGAGTGAATAGGATCCCAAAGTCTGGTACTACACAAGGCTTCTCAGACTCCCTATTATCCCTCTTCAAAGAAATGGTTCCTGCATCCCTGGTACCCAAATGGCGCATAGAATCCCGAAGCCCCCTGGACTATCAGGGAATCAGCCCAAGATGTAATAGTGAGGCCTCACTATTACACGTCCAAGGTAGCTTTAATGGTAGCCTCCAAAAATATGCAAAGGCTTCCAGACCCTTTGTGGACTGGCACTGTTCTCCAATTTATCCGCTGCAACGATTGCGAGGAAGAGGGAATTTGTACAGGTTGCCTAGAATCTACGCAGAAAACTTCTAGGTAAAGGGATATCCCACATGACGTCTCACCTGAGGAGGATCAATCTACTCTACAGGCCTGGTGGTCTATCTTGAGAGGAGGTGCCCTCCGAGTCCAAGCACACGAAGATTCCCACACAATGGAGTAAAGAATGTTCTACGACTTGACTCCAGACATATTGTGAATATATATACTTTTTTGTTTTAGAAAATGTTCATAAGTTTGCACAAATGCCAAAAGGACATGAATATGTCTAGTTTCCCAATTTGAAAACATATTCTGCCTTTGTTTTGGCGGTTACTGGATTCCACCTGTTCTTGCTCCCCCCCCCCCCTTATTCTTTTTTATGCTTCTCTTTCCTATACCCTACTATTTCTTTTGTCTGTGGGATTCTATTGGGAGTAATTACAACACGGGGGGTGTGTTCATTCCGCTGTACTCTGTTTAAGATTTCACAATCGCTTTATCAGTTCCCTCTTCCCCTATAAAAAAAAAAAAAAGACTCCTTTTCCAAGAAGCTAAAAAAAGGCAGCAACTTCTGTGATATGCTTACAGGAGCCACCAAAACTCATTCTGTCACTACCCTGTAGTGTACCATACCTACTTTCCAACTAAAAGCAGCAGAGCCTCTATCCTTATACACAGAGGTTGGTCATTTGGGTTACATACTTAACACAATGACAAAGAGGGGCTTCTACTCATTCTCCAAGGCCTTTGGTTCCTTTTCAAATAGTCTCCCTTTATGCCCCAAACACAAATCAACTACAATTTCTTGTGAAGTCCTAAAACGCTATGAAACAAGGTTGCCTGATAATACCGGGAGATTTGAAATGTGTCCCTAACCCTGTGATAGATACTCAAGATGTACATCATAAACATCCAAACAATCAGCTTCTATCTCTGAGCAAGAAGTTCACAACTCTACATCAACTTGAACTCAATATTTGGAGAAACTTAAAGCCTAGGGCAGGCATAGGCAACCTTCGGCACTCCATATGTTTTGGACTACACTTCCCATGATGCTTTGCCAGCATTATGCGTGTAAGCATTATTGGGGATTTAGTTCACAACATCTGGAGTGCCAAAGGTTGCCTATCCCTGGCCTAGGGGTTGTGACTACACTTTTTTTCCTCAGCTGCACACAGACAATATTCTAGAATAGATTTATGCCCAACGGACTCTAACACTGTAAATGGCATTGGAAGCAGACGTTTAGCCAGTCAGCAAATCGTCTGCAGTTCCATGTTTAGCTATTGCCGATTTGGCGAGAACTGCATGGCTTTATAAAGCTATGCAAGTCCACACAAAAAATTCCAGATCTCATAAGTCACAAAAAACAAAACAAAAAAACAATAGAATAGAGTTGAAGAAATTTGACATGTGGATTTAGTTACTATGCGACTTGAAAAAGCTGAATTTAGGCTAAAAACTTTATCTGGAAAAATGTCTATGTGCAACATAAAACGGCTGATCACTTGCTAGTGTGAGATGTTAAATAGACCTCTGGTATGGCCGTAGAAATAAATTCCAAAAAACAAAAACAAACACAATGGTTTAGCACTCTTCCAAAATAATACAGGAAGCACACAAACAGCCACCAATGTTTTGACCCATTTTTTAAAATTTACTTAAATTTAGTGAGAAAAAAACCAAACACAACCATTGGGTTTTGTTTGCCATAAGTCTCCCTAATTCACAGTTTAGTGAATAAACCCCTAGTAGAATTGGGCAGATGTAATCTCTATTACCATAGACACAGGCTTGGCAGGACTCATGCCGTGCACGCTAGCCACTCTGTTTCCGCCAGTACTCTGTTTTGCTCTTGGCTTCTGAACGGCAGCAGAATAAAACCAGGTAATCCCCGAGGAACCTTCCACCCCCAGTCTCTGTAAATTCCCCCTAAGAATAGAAAGCTGTTGAGTTTGTATTGATGACTCAGACAGATTTTTTTTTTTAATTCAGCTTTAAAAAGAAAAACCACCAGAAGAGTGGTGAGCAGAGCTGAAGGCTTCCACGATGCCAGTGACTCACCCTCCGTCCTCATGAGTCACCTCCAATCTCTCCATCGTTACCACCATGGATGCTGAACAGATTAGTCACCAAAATGAATTTTTCAAAGGAAGGATTCTCCTCATAAATAATAATGAGGTCCTGTCTGGATAAATGTTTATTTGTGTGTATGTGTGTGTGCCCCATACTGACTCACCTCTCCAACATCCCAGGCAGAACCAGCCGCGTCATCTAAACACAATGAAGGTGCAAAAGATTTAGAACACACAGAATCAACAGTGAATTTATGGGTTTACTATAATTACACACACAAACACACTACATACAATATATGTGTGGTATATACACACACACTATATATATATATATATATATATATATATATATATATATATATATATATATTTATTTATATAGCGTCAACAAATTCTGCAGTGCTTTACAGTGCATATACACCAAAAAAAAAAATAATAAAAAAAAAGTGATGAGCAATGCTCAACGACGCATTTTTTCTTGCATGTAAATACACACAAATCCCCAATTAAAGGGATGTATATTCGAGAGTCAATGTGCTTGTTTGTTTAGAGCAGAAATAAATTAAGTGCAATGTTTACAGGGTTACAGAATAAACAATTTGTAGAAAAATGTAAAATCTAATTGCAAAATTTAGGCTGCACTAGCCAAATCCCCCCCAAAATTTTACAGGCTATTTCTGGACTTCAATTAGCTACAATACAGTGTTTAGTAAAAAGGCGACGTGTGATAAAATCTATTAGACAAGTAAAAATGCATTAAAATCCAAATTATTTGATGATCTACCATGTCTCTCTCTTATTGACTAGTAATATATTTCTCCTTGTTGGTAAACTATAGTGAGATTATGCCAAACGCACTTGCTTATGCATTTTTAGTATACGTACACAGTCGGTTTGTACGTAAACATATGCATGGTATATCATCTATACGTGTAAACAAATGGAAAGATATGAAGGAAAAAAATAGCCGTGCATTCCTTTGAGCGAAGAAATGAAGGCAGTCTGGGAATGTTAGTGGAGCCAGACGTAAGGACGATGGGAGGGATGGAGAGGCACTGTGTGGGTGGAAGTTGCGTGGGCGAGAACTGGCTGCGTAGGCGTATGTTTCAGACATTCCCCTGAACAACAGCGACTAACGAGGACTTCTTAATTTTTTTATTTTTTTTTTTGAGGAAGAAGAGAGGAGAGATAAATGATCCACACGATACACTTAAATCAAATAAGCACAAAGAAAAAAAAACAGAAAAAACCCACGAAATTCAGCTTAACGCTGCATAATAGTTATAACCCCCCACCCTCCCCCCAAAAAAATAAACCACACAAAATAACAAATCCAGCATTTCATTAAGATCCTAATAGTTTGGATTAAAAGGATGCTGTGATGGCAAAACAGAAGAAGGTTTGGGGGAGAGGGGAGCAAACCAGAACGAAAGATGGCATAAACCCTACAGCTGTCCATTTCAAATCTTAAGGCAAAACAATTGGTCAGTTTGGTGTGAATACTGGTGCTTTTCATGATGAATTGCATGTAACCAGAGGAATCCTGCAGGAGGATTGTGAGATTTAGGGACATTTATAATCACACATCTAAAGCCACAAGTGGATTATAACCCTTTGGCAGCAGGATTTTATTTATACGTTCTGCGTTTAAGCGGTGTACAATAGTTTGGACTTGACATGCATTTGCTGCAACATGATGTATTTGAACAACTATTTTGCAATGTCAGTACTGAATACACAAATAACTCTAAATAGATCTTCACTTGTTAATTACAAAGATCATGGTTTGGGCAAAGTTCTAAAACTAGAGCAATCACCACAGAAGCCAAGGTAAATGTTTCTGCTGAACACCGCTCATTAAGAACTTTGCCCGGATTCTGTATTTTTAAATAATTGTCATTGCATCTAAAAGTAAAGAGGGGTTTACTTGAATTAAGTTCCAGGTTAAAGCTGGGAAGGTCAAAACGCAGATACCTGGCTGTTGCTGAACCACAACTCCCATCATACTTTCCTCACCACATCCACCAAGGGAAAGTGGAAAGACAACATACCATTAAACCCACCCATCACAACTAGTTAAAAAAAAGGCTAACTGTAGTGTGCCTCTGGTTTCCAAACTATTTTTCAATTGATGCTTCAGAAACATAATTAAAGTTAACCACGAAGATTTGACGATTACTTTTTTTCCTATGCATCAACAGTTTTTTGAATTATAAAATGGGATTCTGCACTGTTAACACTTGCTATATATGTTGGTAGGCTTCGGAGGTATCAGCTTGTCCGCATTATGCAGTTCAAAAGCTGAAAATAAATAAATATTAAAAAAAAAAAAAGTCCTATACAGGTTACCTACTTAGATTTAAAATGAATAAATATATTTCTGATTATTTTTCTTACCTTCCAATTTTGTCAAAAAGTAGACCTTCTAAAGCATTTGCCAAGAACAATACATTTAAAGACATTAATTACTCAATATACTGTGTAGTGTGCGGTACAAGGTGAGGGACCCTTGGCACGAAATTTGAGAGACGAAGGCTGTGGGATGTGTATTAATGCTTCGGTCACTAATAATGGGGGGGAGGGAATATTCACTAAACAGTGACTGACAAGAGGGTGGCAATGTAGGACGAAATAGACTTGGAAATATTCTTTACCTTGGATACCTCGCCACTTTGACAATGAAATTACTAAATTATAATCAATGATTCACCAATTAGTGAACACTGCAACCTTTTATATTAAAGAAAACAGATAAAGGATGCATTGCTCTTAATGTTCCACGAGGACACAGCTAAGCCTATGGACATTCTGAAAGGATTAACAGAATAAAGCTTATACTGCGCCAAAGATCATACGTACATACAGTTGTAGTAAGGGAGACTGTATGTACGTATGATCTTGGGCGCAGTATACACTTTATTCGGTTTTTGCTTTACTGTCACACAAGGTCTTGGGAATCCTTGTATTGTATACAGCAGCCCTCACTTATTTGTTGTGTTATAGAGAGCGCCTATTACTTTGTTTCTGTATATTCTGAAAGGATTGTAATGTGCTGTATACTTAAACCCTTAAGGACCAATCACAGTAAAGGCATGTAATCATAATGGTCCTTACTGGTACAAACTGGTTGAATTGTCCCTTATGTCCGACAAAGAGTTAAATCGGGATGTCCAGTGTGCCTATAGAAAGCTATATTTTAATACAGCCTTGCTTTCCAGCATAGTGTGGCCTGTCCTTCACAGATGATTTGTACGCCTGTAAATACAGCTGAATGTTCTGTGCTATTCTTATACTGTGCGTAGCTGGGAAACGATTCTTGCAAAGGCTATCAACTCACTAGATTCCCATTCAGATTAGTCCTTTAGTGCCTCTTCCAGCAGCCAACGTCATTTCAAAATAAGTGGGTTTCTCAGAAACAGAAACAGAGGGGGGTTGATGGACCAAAGACATTAACAGGGTTGACCAAATAATGTCAAGCTAAAAGTTAGTACATGAAAAGTGCTGCCCTAGAGGAAGGAAATTAAAGTGGGGAGAGTGGCACTTAAAAGCACTAGCCTCAAAAAAGTAAATTCCTTCCTGCAAAGTTAAGGTCAGAAAATGCTGCGTTTCAGTAAAAATAATATTCTATTTCTACATTAGGAAAATTTTTAATTTTAATCAAAGCAGAAAGGCACAGGTATTGCGTATGGATTAGTTTCTTAAAACCTGCTTGAAGACGTAATGCTTGTCCAGGAGACATGGATAAAGTGACCCTAGACCTGGATGATTTCACTGTATATTGCGGGGATATGTGAGGATATACACTCATTTAACAGTTTGTGTACTATAAAGGATGAACAAAGGATCTGTACTGCCTGTTACAAAGCTAGCGACGAAGACGTTAAACAGCGCTATAGTTGTTTCAGACAAGAATCCCTTTGTGCTTCACTACTAAAATATTAGGGGCAAAAAGGAAAGTTTAAATTAAAGTGCATCATTACAGTGACATTGTATTGGAGCCCCATAAACAGTAGCACTTGCAGTTAACCCTGAGGATTTGCATCTTCTGCAGTAAGATCTCATCAGGCCAGCAAGTGACTATGAAGACCTTAGCCAATCCTGGTTCTCTGCTAGCTTTCATATGGGGTGCTGCCCTGCATGCCTCATGTGATTTGTAGTTTCTCTGACAGGTTCCTCCAGAAAGAATTACAACATGCTTTAAAGCTGGCATCAATTAGGATAATTTCCCAGAAACGTGAATTACGTTTTTTTTATGCAAACTAATAGAGGTCTTGTTATGGCATGTTCTGAAACTATACATTAGTTTCATGTAGTTTCCTTTGTTGAATTGTTGTTACAGAAGTTTATCATCTGGACTGAACACAAGCAGCAGTATGAGCTTGTATTGTAAAGGTCTATACAATGATGCTGAGAAATGTTGCAAATTTGGAGGAAAAGGGAAAGCTGTCTGTCATGTAATAAAACAAAAAAATTCAGTGATCATGAATTTATAATTTGGCCAGATTTATTTTTTTAAATTGGCGTCTGAAGTATCCTTTATATCATTAAGATACCGCCTAAATCAAGGCTCGACAAAACCCAGGCGCCAGGTCATGGAGCATACGCAGCCATCTGATCGAGAGTGTGGGTTGTGCGCATGGGGGGAGGTTTCTGGAGGATTGAGACAGACAGACTCTGCTCCTTCGCACGTCCTCCAGTGATGCCGGGAGCCGGAATAAGACGCCATTCCAGCCCCGGCATCACTAAACAGCGCTCTATGGAGCAGAACAGGGAGATGACTGAAGCCCCACTCGACCCGAGGAAAAGCCAAACCACTCCAGCTCCAGGCAGGGAGGCTGGGTGGTCACCTTAATGTGTGTTATTGCGGTGACAGTAAAATGAGTGAGTGTGTGTTTAGGTGATTGGTCATGTAAGGGGTTTTTAACTCACCTTTTTCCCCCAACGCTGTGCTGGTCTCGTCGCAGCTGGCCCTGTCTCCGTGACTCCGATCATAAATCTTGATGATCTCAGCCAATCCAATGCTTTCCCATATTGGGAAGCTATTGCGCATGTGTGGCAAAGCGCCATTCAGCATCTCCGCATAGAGATGAATTGAATGAATGATTCATGCATTCAGCGCGTGGAGACGCTAAATTTAATTTTTTAATAACAATTTTTAATAGCTGTCCTGGTATAGGCAGGACATATAATGCAAATTAATTTAACTTCCATGGTGCTATTGGCAGCAATGCTAGGCTACATGTGCTTGTATTACACTAAGTAAGATATGCTTGCGTACACATGCTAACATTATGCATGCAGATCCCCAAGTGCTACTGGAACATCATGGGGGAATAATGTCACCTGCTCCTGGAAGTGCTGCAGAGGGGTTTTATACTTACCTATGTTGCACTAATAACCTGAGTATATACTTTAATAGTCTTCATTGGAGTGGGGGGGAAGAATTAAAACTCACTTCCATAAAAATGACATTTGGTTGGTAGCTCAGCAGAGGTAAGCAGGTAAAAACATACCCATTATATAGGTGACATAACGGGCAAATTTACATAAATTAGTGGAGCACTAATCCTTGAAAATCAATAAAACGCATTTTACGAAAACAATGCGCTTCTTCAATCAGCTCATTGTTTGATTGAAATGCGTTTTGTCAAGTGCAATATTATATTTTTAGCTATACTCTAATTTTAACGTTTTATTTTTATTGTTTTAAACTTGTTACATTTTATGCACAAGCACTTCTGTGTGTCCTGTGGAGTTCCAGGAACCTCTTCCAAGGGGTTAGTCCCACATTCCCTAAACTGGCACCAAGTTGATTAACCTCAGAACCAGGTGAGCTCAATACTCTATTGAACATTTACTCATGAAATACTACACTATTGCCTTTGCCGTGTTTTTGATTGGAGGTGCACCTTCATCAAAAGAAGTGCTGTGTTGCTTTCCTAATAGCACAGACACGTTCATTAGAAACATAGAACGTGGCAGCAGATAACCATTCGTCCTGTCTGGTCGGCCCAATTTTCGAATACTTTCATTAGTCCCTAGCCTTATCTTATAGTTAGGAAATCCTTATGCCTATCCCACGCATGCTTAAACTCCTTTACTGTGTTAACCTCTACCACTTCAGCTGGAAGGCTATTCCATGCATCCACTACCCTCTCGATTAGTTTAGGCTCCTGTCCATCTGAGTGGATCTGGTTATTACTCATACACATATATAACAATCTGCAATATATTTGTTTTGTGTTCTCTTTATTTTATTTTTTATATATGTGGTGTTTTATATAAGGGGGTAAGCAAAAAAACTAAACAAATCCAAAAACAGATTGATTTTCACAGTTTAGCGCTGCACTAATATATGTAAGTTTGTCACTTACACTCTAAGTACTATTATATACGTGACACGGGGAAGAGGGTATTCCCACACAAGTATTTTGGAGCTGCTGTTCACTTTAAGCACTTAATGAGCACACGCCCCCCTATTGGAGTTTTGTTATAAACAAACCCAAGCTGCAAGTTCCAGGTGACCTGACTATATTGCCTTCATGTCCTGTGCTGGGGATTTTCCCATGATTCCCAGCACGTGTATGCTTGTTCATGTGATACTTAATTTGCATTGGTTGCCAGGCTGTGCCAGTACTGCCTTGCAGTTGATGCAAATAGAAATGAAAATTAAAAGAAAAAAAAAAAACTGCACAACAGCAGGCTATTTGAGATTTTAGAGAAACTGACAGGTAGGAGGTAAAGACAAGTTTACATGAACTTTAATATATCAACTTCTGCATGAATGTAAAAGAGCTGACAGCACTGCATCTCAATTTCCCACGTACCTTGCACACAGAGACAATGTTGATGTCGATTAATTTATTGATTGTCTGCAGAAGAATACAAAATACATTAGTGAAATCCAACAGAAAGAACATCAGCAAACAATATATGCATGTTTCAGTATTACTTGCTATGGCCAAGTTTGAAGAAGGCCATACACACTGGCTGGGAATGGAATGTAGGATTAAAACCAAAGGGAAGAAAATGCCTATTCTCAACGTTCTTTATTCCATTTTTAAATTATTTTTTTTTTTTAAAAAATTTTTTACAAGTTACTTACGGCTGATTTTCCCTACACACTGATCTCATCCAGATTGCAGACATATATTGAAAACAGGAATTCACTCCCATGCCATTATTTTGAATTTGGACTACCCTTTGGGGTGGGATCCATAACTGCACAAGTGTTGAGCCAAAACTTGTCACCAAATGGCAAGCTGACTTTTATCCATTCTCTGTATTCTCTTGCCCACTGTTTGCTTGGTTTACAAATTTCCAAGGGCCTCCCTGCGGTAAAAAAGTTGTCTAGATTTGGACCGATGGCTTACTGCACCAAAAGGGGCATCAATCAGCCATGATGATTAAGTCCAACAAAGGGCAAAACAGAAGTCTGGTGTCCCAGTATGTCTTGTGGAGAATGCGCTTGGCAGCATTTTGGATCTGACCTGCCTTTACATTGGTTTAACATATGCATTCTCTATGATCTCTCATAGGGAGAAACGTTTATATGCTACAGGAAATTGCAATTAAAAGGAACACTCCAAGCATTATAACCTGGTGCTGTCCTAGAGTAATCTGTCAAACCACTTTACACAACTTTTTTTAAAAACACTAGAGGGGAAACTTTCATCTATACAATGTACACCAAAAAAAAAAAAAATATAGAAAAAAAAAAGAAAACCCACAGGCAAATGTAAAGATTTTTTTTTTATTTTTTTTTAAGTATAAAACAAAGTCCCTCCTTTTGTTTGAAAATGCTCTTAGCCGTGCTGAGAAAATCCTCTGGCCAGAGCAGATTGCACTTTGCTAGAGGAATAAAGGAGAAGAGCGGCTAACAACCCAACACATGCCTGAACTTGGTTGAATATTGTACAGGTCTTGTATTAACGCAGACTATATTTCACTGGCTCAACTATTTACTGTAATGAACCAAGTGCTGGTTACAGCAGTCAGACAGGGTCACAATGGGTAACACTCCCCGAACCCACAGATTAAGAAGGAACTTACATTATCCAAGTCTGGGATGTCGAGAAAATATTCAGGGAATTCATAAGCAATGCCGACATTGTTTACTAGAAAGAGAGGCATCAAATATCATAAATTAACAATGTTACGTCTATGCGTTCATGATGTGTATATATATATATATATAATGCATAACAGCACATGGTATGTTATGGGAAAACCACCATCAAGACATCACCAAAAAGAGATGGAAGGTCTCCAGAACCCTAAGAAAGCAGGACTTTACCAAAACACAATAGTTATGTATATTTTCAGATTACACGATTTGTAAGACATATTCTACAGCAGCTGGGGAGCTGGAGATTAACACTTCCCAGTCATTCCAGCTGACACACCTTACTTATATACTAGGATTACAATTTCTACTTGCCATTTAGCTACTGGAGAGGGAAAAGTTAGACTTGGTAGAAATTGACCCCAGTGTGCACTAAATCATACTATATATTTTTATAAGACTTATGTCTGAGGGAGAGGGAGAAGGACTAGCCACTAGCCAGTCCTTGAAAGTTATTAGTCACTGCACGTCTGGACAGTCAATGGCAGTCATTAGGGATAAATTTCTACACACCAGGGCTAAAACCTTTCCCTCGGCATTGGTTGGTGGTAATTTTGTGCCCCAATAAATATCACACACATTCACATACAAACATAAAATGCATTTAGTGCATTTTTATTCTATAAAAAAATACAAACAACATCAAACATGATCTTCTGCTATGGTTTTGGTCAAGCAAATACAAATCTGTTGGGTTTAATACCATGAGGTTTATAACTCTGGTTGAGAAATGTTATATAGCGAATACATTACTTGCGCTCTTTAAGCTAGCATTTTGTAACCGTATTTAAGGCAGAGAATTGTTGTGTATTGTTTAAGTGGACAGTAAAGCCCGCCAGACTGGTGTACCAGTGTGCAGCCAATGGAAGACAGGATTTCATCCCTGCTGGTTTACCATCTGCTAGTATAGGGTTTTAGTTTGCCAATGCAGGATAGGACAGGCAGAAATAACAGTTTTAAATCTGAAATGAAAATCACTTTGGTGCCCAGGACAATAAGCATAGAAGGTGAGAATCTGCGAGTATTGATAAGGAAGCCATACAAAGTCTCTACTATTAAATAATTTAAGAAGAGCAACAAGCTTTCTTCTTTTTTTTTTATAGTGCATGTCATACCCATACTGACACTAGATGGCAGCAATAGCTAAGACTCTAAATCCATTTTTTTTCCCGCAGGAAGGATAGAATTTCTGTAAAACTAATGATAGCCAATCCTTGTCACTACAGATGCTTTGGACTGAGTGTCACACCGTGCTCAGCTAGACAGTATAATAAAATGCACAGCTTAGAATAGCTAGGATAAGGGACATGGGTAACTAGTCTAAACTAAATGAAAGGTCCTGAAACAAATATAAAATTGTAAAAAATACACAGAAGGTGTGTGTAATGGTTTCAGGTTTACATATATTACAAAGTGTATATTTTTGTTGTTAATAAAAAGTATTTAATAATTCGGAAACAAAATAGATTTGACTGTACTTTGGAAAATGTATTTCCAGCACTAGAGGAACGAGTTGTTTTTAAAGACACAAATATCTGGCTATTTGTTTGTCATGCAACTCACAGTGGATGAGTAGACTGAAACAGACTAAGTACACAGATGTCTCAACAGTCCTGCAGCAAGTGGTGCTCTCTTGGAATAAATAGGATGAGTATCAGCCTATCGCTGCTGTCCAACTCTGCATGCAATCGATTTTGTTAATTCAGATTCGCAATAAATAAATCCTTTATTCATATTAGCAATAAAGGAGCAGGGGGATCAGCAAGCTCCAATTTTGGTCAAACTGAACGACTCACACAGGAGGACGGTGTATGAAGTCTAACAGCACCAGAGCCATTACAACGGCAGGTAGTGGTTGAGTGACTGTCTCGCCAACAAATACATCCCTAGTACCAGTCAGGGTAAAAAAAAAACAAAAAAAACCACCTTATACAAAAAAAACCCCTGAAAATAAATGGATTTTTATTTACAGGCAGAATAAAAATATGCTGCTTTAAAAAAAATTAAAAAAAATAAAAATTATTAAAGTCTAGTTACTAATTCCTGGTTTACTTAATAAAAACGTTTGATTTACATACCTGCCAATGTAAGCAAGCATTAATGACATGGAGATAAAAGGGCGATGTTTTTGTTCTCATCACAGGAGTGAGGAGACATTACTGGCGGAGGGACATGTCAGCAAACCACGTTCAGTTTACACAAAAATTGCCAGCCATATCACATGTAAATGTGTAAAACTCTGCAGACATGCTTGTGTCCTGTGGTCGTTGCACCTTTGTGAAGGTGATCTTTCTGTGAAGTTTTAGAATGGACTCCAAACATGGACTGTCCCTCCCGACTGGAATTACTTGGGCGGTATGGATTGTAACAGTGGTGGTTTTCAAGGCAGTCTTTAACTCATACCAATGGCACAGGTTTATTCAGTATTCCTATAGGGACGGTATTGGAAAATGCCCAATTCCTAAATTGGTGGTGTGCCTCGAGGACAGGGATGGGAACCACCGAATTCTCAGATTATAAGAAACGTGATGAAGTGTGGCCAATGATAATATCCCTACAATATGGGTAGTCTGCACAAATTTCTCCATATAGTATTAGAATTCAAGTGACACCAAAACAACTTTAACCTACTGAAGTAGTTAAGATGCAAAGTCCCTGCCCCGCATTTATTTTTAAAATGTTTTAACTCCAGAGATAAATACTATTTTTCTATGTGTGCGGCTGCCTACCTGGGCTCTCAGTCAGCCAGAATACTAACTTTCTGGCTGGCAATAGGAGTTACATGCAACTTCTCAGACCCAGAAGCATTACAGGCTGTCCATGACTGGGCAAATTCCATACACTGTGTCAAAGCACCTGCTACCAGTTCTCCTTCAATTTAACTATAACTCTATTATAAATAAAAAATAAAAAAATATATATCTTTTCTGGTTTCTGAAATCTGCCTTTCCTATGTGCAGAGGCAAAAATAAAAACCACACGCCACTCAGTCAAGAACAGATGTCCTATTAAATTGAGCGCAAAAAGTCGCCTGCCCCTCCTGCAATACAACTCCTATCATGCTCAGTGACATTTTGGCAAAAGTGGGAGGAATTTGAACTATACAGGAGATGTAATGGGATTTTGAGGCAAATCCATACTAAACAGTTCACATGGAATACAACTCCAATCGTGCCCACCCAATGGCTGGCTGAGCGCAATAAGAATTTTAGTCTACAGTAGCTTTATACAGCAAGTTACCATTTTCAATGACAAACCATTAACACCTAAAATTTGCACTTGACCCAATCGTCAAGTGTAGGTTTATTTATGTTTTTACACAAGACTGCCCAACTGTATCTAAAGCTTTAGATTGGAGTTTTGGACAATCCTCTGACCTTACAAACAAGTTCTGGATAAAAATGATGCTTATGTTCCTAAGCTGCAGATGGTAATGTTGCAGCTAGTGAAAGTTAAAATTTTAGAGTTTAGGAAATCTTTGTTCAAATTTTAGTAAATACTTTTTTTGCAATGCATTTTTGGATATAGAGTTCTAAATTTGGCATTCCACTATTTGTTCTCACTGTGTGTTGCAAATTAGTAACTTACCCAAAACACCAATTTCTAACCCTGTCAGTCCAGACTGGATCTTGTCATAGATTAGATCAGGTTTTCCAAAATCTGCTGCAATGATCTTCGTCTCCACGTTAAATTTCTCTCCTAGAAAAAAAACAAAAAAACACACCAGTATGAGACATTATTCGTTTTAAAAGCTACACATAAAACATGTTTTTTTATTTGAATGAGCGAGAAAAAAACAAAAACCAACAACCTCTTTTTCAATTCTATGACACTGGTGGTATAGATTGTTGTTCTTTAACTAATTAGGGATGCACAGAAATTTAGGCTGCTGAAATTTTCTGCCGAAAATGGGCCTATCCCATTTCGGCCGAAAATGGGACATATCTGCTTAAAATCGAAAGGAGGCCTGGTGGCTTGCCCTTTAAAAACATTAAATAAGACATGTCATAAGACAATCAACTTTTTACTGCAGTAAAACAATAAAGCTTTGGTTTGAAAAGGATCAATTTTTATTTCTGTGTTTTGACTGGCCTCTGGTTTTTAAATATTCTGAATATGGCTAGAATAAAAATTTACAGTTACCAAGCACAAAATGCATAATGGTCCCCGTTTTCTGGAAGATGAATAATACAATTAAATAAAAAGACAAATATGCAATTCTTATAACGCTTGTATTTAAAGTTTGTTCTCCACATGTGAATCTTTAAGCAAGACCAACATGTACTTAAACACTATAGGGTCAGGAACACAGACATGTATTCCTGACCCTATAGTATTAAAACCACCATCTAGCCACCCTGGTCCCCCTTGCCTCCCTAAATATAGTAAAATCTTACTAAGATTCAAGTCTGCAGCTGCTGCCTCTGCCCCTGACCTGCCTACTATCTACTGACATCAGAAGTGATTCTGTGAGCCAATCACAATGCTTTAACTTTGGATTGACTGAGACAGTCAAGGGGGGCAGATCAGGGCAGAGCCAGCAACACCACCCTGGCCAATCAGCACCTCCTCATAGGGATTAATTGAATCAATGCATGAAAGATCAGTGTCTGCATGCAGAGGGTGGTGACACTGAATGGCAGTCACACTGCGCAGCACTGGCCCAGGAAGCACATCTAGTAGCCATCTGAGGAGTGGTCACTGGAGGTATCCCTAGGCTGTAATGTAAACATTGCCTTTTCTCTGAAAAGTGTTTACTGCAAAAAAGCCTGAAGTGAATGATTCTACTCACCAAAACAAATGCAATAAGCTGTAGCCATTCTGGTGACTATAGTGTCCCTTTAACAATTATGATATCTTTAAACTGAGCTTGTTAAAGGGACACTGTAGGCAGCCAGACCACTTCTGCCCATTGGAGTGGTCTGGGTGCCTTGCCCCTCTCCCTTTTGGAGAAACCGCAGTGTTTTGATTACAGGGCTAATCCAACCTTTAGCCGCTAAATGGTGCTTCCATGTTCTTGGAGCACGAAAAAAAAAGTGTTTTAAATTACGTTCGACGTCCCCAATCTCTGCATGAGGACATCTAGCGTCGCCGGAATCCCCATAGGAAACCATTAAATATGGGCCTTGACAGAAGGGGAAGCTATAGTGCCAGGAAAACAAGTTTGTTTTCCTGGCACTATAGTTTCCCTTTAAGAAAAATGTATATATTTTTGTCTAGAAGGCAATTCAAGCTAGTCCAATGGAAGAGTATTACAAGAAACAGGCATGAACGGTCGCATAATACAGTGACAGTTTGATAATGTAGTATTTGCAGTCAAACGCAAAAATTGAAACAAGCAATCATGGCTGTCCCTAAGTTGGGGCAAACTGGGGCAGCTGTTTTGGAAGCTGTGATTTTTGGGGCCACATACACAAGTTGAAAAATTTAAGTGAATTTAATGTGTTAGGTCAAAATAGCCAAATTAAGCACATTTTTTTCTACTTGAAGAAGCCTATTGTGGCGAAACGCGTCTAGAAAATTCATAGTTTTTATCAAATATTGTAATAAAGGAATTTTGGCCCCAAAAAATATATTGGTTGTAGCCATATTCCTATTTTATATTTAATCTTTATTTTTATTTTAAGTTTTAACATTCACAACCTGACTGTTTGGACCTTCATCACTTTCAAGAAACGCCAAAGAATCCTTAGGTGGGGATTATACCACGCATACGCTACTATCTGAGCAGTGATTTTCTGTTCAGAATATTGTAAGTACATTTCATACTCTCTACTTATTATATTCACGATATTCAGTGAGCACTATATGTTTTTTTCTTTTTAATTTCCGGTCGGAACTCCTGGTGATTCATTACTCCATATATCCTTGAGTGGGAATCAATCCACTTCACACGCTTTATACCAGAGCTGGATTCTAGCTCTGGAAAGTGTGAGTATATTATATGATTTTATACACATACTTCCATATAAACTGACGTATTGCACTATTGGATCCTTTCTCCTCTCTTTCCACATATGGCTGACTTAAAATTCAAGTTTCCATTGGGAAGAACCCCTATCCACTTACAAGAATCATCTCCGTGCATTGTGGTCTTTTTATCTTAGACTTGTAATCTTTTCTTAACATTTAATTATATTTTACTTATTTGATATTTTATTCATTTGATATATTTTTATAAATTATATTACTTATCCTTATTATCTTTTTATCATAATTTTAAGTGTGTACTCTTAGTGATACATACTACATAATAGGCACACCCTTTTCTTTCTTGTTCTTTATGTTCTAATCTATTACAGGGGATAGAAGGGTTTTTCCCCTTTTATGTGTGCTGCCTTTACACTATTACATATTTTATTAGAGGTATTACTAGCGTTGATCCTATTTTGATTTTTCTTCTAAATTAAGCACAAATGGCTTTTTCATTTCATCTATTTTGGCCCAAAATGTAAGATTATGTTAGCTTTAGTATATTAATCTTAATAATGACAGGAGGCGAATATTTTGCTCATCTTTCTTTACTAACTCCATATAGCAGCAAAGAAAAGTAATGAGAAAACTGAAAACCAATCAATGGATATAAGAGGCGTGTATTATTGAAGCACTCCCTCTTTCTTTGCTGCTCCATCACAAGTTAAGTACATAGTTTTGGTTCTTCTCTCTCTGTCCTTACTCATTTTCTTATTATCACTATTTACCATTCTTCTCCTCCTACCAACTAGATTGCCAAACTTTGCAACTCACTTCACTGAGAAGATTTCTACAATCAGGGAAGAGATCTCATTTCTCTCCATCCACTACCAACTTTTCCCCTAGCCACTCTCCCTCCGCTGTCCTATGCTCATTTGCACCTGCTTCAGCAGAAGAGGTCTCTGCTCTGCTCCATTCCTCCCGCCCCACCACCTGTTCCCTCGATCCCATTCCTTCGCACTGTGTCTCCTTCTCTTGCTCTGCCTCTCACTAAAATTTTCAATCACTCCCTTTTCTCTGGCACATTTCCCTCACCCTTCAAACATGCAACCGTAACTCTGATTCTGAAAAAGCCCAACCTTGACCCCAATTCCCCGTCCAACTTCCGCCCTATCTCGCTACTGCCATTTGTCCTTGAGAGAGTTGTGTATGAGAGATTGACAGACTTCCTCGAATCAAACTCTCTGCTCGACCCGCTTCAATCTAGATTCTGTGCTCATCAGTCTGTTGAAACAGCTGTGACCAAAGTATCCAATGATCTTATCACTGCAAAATCCCATGGCCATTACTCTATCCGAATTCTCCTCAACCTTTCTGCTGCTTTTGACACTGTTGATCTACAGCTTTTTCCTCATACTCCGTAATCTCGGTCTACGAGATACTGCTCTCTCTTGGTGCTCTTCCTACCTTTCCCAGCGCTCATTCAGTGTTTCTTTCTCTGGCTCTGCCTCTTCTCCTCAATCACTCTCTGTTGGTGTTCCAAGGGTCTGTCCTTGGTCCCCTAATGTTCTCAATCTCCACTGCCTCCCTTGGTAAACTCAGCTTGTTCGGTTTTCAGTATCATTTCTATGCGGATGACACGCAAATTTAACTGTCCTCCCATGATTTCTCAGCACCTCTCTTGACTCATGTCTTTGACTGCTATTCCATCTGGATGGCTGCTCATTTCCTTAAACCGGTCTATAACAGAACGTCTGGTCTTCCCTCCCTCAAGTGTTGCTACTCCCTCGTCTGTGTCCCTCCAAGTCAATGGCGCTACAATCCGCTCAACCTCTAAGGCTCGCTACCTAGGTGTTCTCTTGGACTCTGACCTCTCCTTCACCACTCATGTCTGACTAAAATCGGCAAATCCTTCCATCTAATATTTATTGCGCGCATCTGACCCTATTTAATGCCTGATACGGCAAAGGTGCTTGTCCATGCCGCTGTCTCTCGCCTTGACTACTGTAATCTGCTTCTCAGTTGTCTTAAGTGCTCCCAACTTGCCCCGTTACAGTCTATAATGAATGCGGGGGCAGGCTTGTCTTCCTGTCCGCCCGCACCTTCCATGCCTCCCCCCTTTGTCGGTCCCTACATCGGCTTCATGTAAGATATAGGACTCAATTTAAGATCCTGATACTTGCTTACAAATCTCTACACAATGCTGCTCCAACTTACTTATCCTCACCAAAACACAAATATGTCCCATCTAGGCCCCTATGCTCTGCTGGAGATCTGCGTCTAACCTCTGATGTTTACCTTAAAGACTTTTCTAGGGCTGCACCGTTCCTATAGAACGCCCTTCCCCTCTCTGTTAGACTTTCACAAATCTCCACTCCTTTAAAAAAAAAAAAAAAAAATTATATATATATATATATATATATATAAAAAAAAAATACACAATAAAAAAATAATAAAAATTATATATATATTATATATATATATATATATCCTTTGAAAACTTCTACTTCTTTAAAGGAAGACTTAGTATAACTCCAGACCACTTCAGCTTAATGAAGTGGTCTGCGTGCCAGGTCCAGCTAGGATTAACCCATTTTTTTTTTTATAAACATAGCAGTTTCAGAGAAACTGCTATGTTTACAAATGGGTTAATCCTTCCTCCAATTCCTCTAGCGGCTGCCTCATTGACAGCCACTAGAGGTGCTTGCGTGATTCTCACTGTGAAATTCACAGTGAGAGCACGCAAGTGTCCATAGGAAAGCACTGTAAATGCTTTCCTATGCGACCGGCTGAATGCGTGCACAGCTCTTGCCGCGCGTGCGCATTCAGCCAAAGAGGAGAAAAAGAGGAGATTCGGAGGAGAGCTCCCCGCCCAGCGCTGGAAAAAGGTACGTTTTTACCCCTTCCTCTCCCCAGAGCCAGGCGGGAGGGGGACCCTGAGGGCACTATAGTGCCAGGAAAACAAGTATGTTTTTCTGGCACTATAGTGGTCCTTTAAGAAAGCATATCAATTAAACTGAACAGCTTTCCCTCCCCGCACCCAGATTCCTCTCCTGCAACGGTCATCAAAACAAAACACTAAGCCCTCAATGAATACTATCCTAACCTTACCTTTTGTGTCACATTACCCCACGCTCTCTAGCATTTAAGCTAATTGAGCAGGGCCCTCAATCCCTCTGTTCCTGTGTGTCCAACTCGTCTGGTTACAAATGTGTGTTAGTACACCCATTGTACAGCGCTACAGAACTTGTTGGCGCTTTATAAATAATAATATACACATAAAATATATTATTGTATGATTGTTATTCATTGTATTCCCCCGTTTTGGTTATAATTATATTTTCTTCTGTTTGGTTATTAAAAAATTTATAAATAAAAACTATTTGAAAGAAGAACCTCGCAGATATCATTGCATCGCCTGGTAAGCTCATGCTGCCAATGCCTGCATTCTTCCTTAAACTCAGTGTGACCTAACATTCCAAATCTACTTTACCAATTCCAGCATTATCCCATTGCCAGGTCAGAATGACCTACCAATCACAAACTGCCCTACCAACAGTTCACAGCCTGGTTAGAATCTGCTACTAATGACAAACTCCCCTATCAATAAAGTCATTATTCCACAGCCCGGTTAGCATCCACTACCAATCACTAACTGCTCTACCAATACCAGTATCATACCAGATCCGTATTCCCCATCAAACCTCATGTCCACCACACCCTGCTCCACCATCCAAACCCTGTCTATCCTATCTCAAACCACCCTGTCCAGACTCAATGGTCCTCAGAACACACATCCCATGTCGAGCCTTGTCTTGTCCCTGTCCAAGAAATGAACGAAATCCATCCTATAACTTACTAAACCCTTGTAACCCAAACCCATCCATATGTCAAACACGACAACCCAACCATCCAACCAAAACAAATCCAGCCCACCCATGACAAAACCACAACCTTCACACCTGCCCATCCTGAAACCATCACATCCCAAACAACCAAAATGACTCAAAACACACCAAAAGCCTGGCAAGCAAAACAACAAAAATAAAAATAAAAATATGGCTATTCATACTACTAAAAAGAAAACCTTAGATCTCAACTACTGACACGAAACTCTACAGTTCCTAAAAAGACTCTTACCCATGAGACTCTTAGTATGGAAAAAATGCTTCAATAACTTCCGCAAACATCGAAAACAGATTGTTTTCATACTGCAGTATGACTTGCAAGCATGGGGACCAACAGTCAATGGGTGGGAAAGAATTAATGTACAATCCTATTGTAAAGACAAGAGGATGCAAAAGATACGGCAAAAATTATACAGTTACTAGCGTGTTCTGCAAGAAATGGTTGCTACAGAGGTCTCGTTCTTGCAGCTCAGAATGTACTTTCTGTACACTTATTTATAATCTAAACACTTTTTTTGTGACATGCATTTGTAATAAAAGAATGATTGCCCTGGCACATTGACATCTGATGCAAATTCAGAATGCTACATAATACCCTTACAGTGTGGCCCTTGGTCATAAGAACATGCTCAACACACGCTCAGTGTACCTGCAGAGGTAAGTGTGCTTTGTATCTACCTCAGCTGCATGCCTTAACTTTTCAGCATTAACCAGTGAAAAAGTTAGATTCTCTTAACAGTTTATTTTCCTGCTTAAAGTTAGCAGTTTAGCATTTCCCAGCTCGAGTCACTATTTAATGAGTAAAACGCAAGAAATATTTAGAAAGTAAAAAGTATCAGTATTTGCCGATCTTGTGTCATCTGAGGTAATGCGGTTTATTATCTGTAGTGACAATCAGAGCGAAATCTCCAGGTCATGTAATGTTTTAGAAGCTGTCACAAGATGGCAGATTAAATAATTTAATATCACATGATGAGCACCTTTTTAATAAAACAGGTACAATTAAAACGATTTCCACCTGCTTGCTAAAAACGTAATTCTTCGAAACAGCCAACAATGGAGGCGTAAAAAAAATAAAGAATTTTGCAATTCTCCTTTTAGAACAGAAACTATTAAAACACAAATATAATTTAAGGAACAAAATGCATTAGGTTTGTTCTGTTGTATTGTCCGATAAGGCATTAGTCGCCAACGTGTTTATCACTAACCGTTGCCATTAGGGTCTGTTGTCCAACTGCAAAGCCTCCCCATCAGTGCCTGGTAATTAACGGCTGATATTACGGTTAATGGCTCTCAGAGTATAATGGGAGGCATAAACAACTAGTTATTTAATAATTACAATTTTGGTTGCTGAAGTTTATCAGCTGCCTTTATCACTCCGTTTAAAACCTACCCCCAGCCTAGACTAGCCTAGCTGCCGGAGGGGTAGCTCTAGCGATGTCTTTAGCCGGGCTGGCACCTGTCTTCTGCGGCTCTAAAGTAACCAAATGCTTGTGTCTAGCCATTGCAGGAGGCTCGGCACCTGGAGGGAGCCCAGGTAAGTGTCAAAACTGTTACTAAGCGGTTTGCGCCCTCTTAATGGGGAAAGGCACCAGGATACTCCTTGAAAAAAACAAAACACTACAGTGGGCAATTGTAGTTAAGATGCATGGTAAAAAACAAACTATCTATTCCCTTAGTATTGTTTATGAGTGTACTTGAACAATTTTTCCCCCAAACTATTGGAGAATACTTCTTAGTGTAATATATTGGAAGCATTTTCTCCTGGTATAGGAGAATTCCAGAACACTTTCTACTAAAAGTACTAGAATAATTTCTTTACTTAGTATAGGAGAACACATGAACCATTTCTTCCCCCAGTTTAGTAAAGCCATGGACCAATTTTCCCCATAATATAACAATTTACTGGAACCCTCGTTTGTGGATTTCTATTAGGAATAATACAAAAAAAAAAACAAAAAAAAAAACGCAAAAGGACATAGCAAAAAACTCCTACGATTCCATTGGTCCTGAAAAGGTTAAGTGACCAACCTATATAGATATTCCTGCAAACAAATGTGTTCTTGAATTTATTAAATCAAAACGGCTCCAACGCTCTCATTCCATGATTGTAAAGACACACACCTGCTCATACGCACTCGCCTCACACGATTATATGCCTGCATCCACATGACACACAGTCAGCTATTTTCGTACAATTAAAGTGATTCCAGATTATTATTAGAAGGGATTAATTTGGCAGCCAGCATGAAGAGGATCTTGCGTAAGAAGCTTGGTGCTGGAAAAGCTAATGCAAAAAACTAGGCTTCAAATCATTCATTAAAAATATAAATAAAGACTGCGGACTTCCTGCAATCCCATGATCCTTCTCATTCACGGAAAGGAAGTAGAAAAGCTCCACGCATTGTATTGTATGGCCCATTCATGAAGTATCACAAATCCAATGCACATGATGGCTTCTAGGATTGTTTCAGCTTTAATATCCTTCGTGACAGATGCTTCAAAGTATACTATTCTGGATTCATCTTCCAGGAAGAGGTGGATTTGGAAAGCAATAAACTCAAATAATCTCTGCAAAGACTTTACAGTTAAGCCCCCGCTCGCGCTAACGCAAGGTCATTAAAATACGTACAGGGCTGAAGCTGCAGTAAAGCTGTTTTGGGAAGGCGGTTACAGTGGTAGAGTTGGGATATTTTGGGATCTAGAAGGAAGTCATAGCTTTACACGTCACATATTAGAGGGTACAGATGTGCCCTATGATTGTCATTGGTAGTTATTAAAATGGGAAAGAGTAAGTGCAGACCGACATGACTTAACAGGGATAGACAAGCCTACAGCACTCCAGCTGCTAAAATTGTTGGCTGGATGAGCTTGACTGGAGTTATAGCAACAGCTGGCATGTTTTGTACTCAACAACAAACGATTTTGTATTTTTGTTATTTGTGTTTCTTCAACCGTAATTTTTACCTCTCTCATTTATTGCAAACTTTTTTTTTTTTAAAGGACAAAAAGGGCTTTAAGAAGTGCTTACATTACTGCCTAGTAACATCTCTAGTGGCGTTCACTCAGACAGCCACTAGAGGGGCTTTCTGAGTCACGGAGGCGCTGAACATTCCTCATAGAGATGCAACTCTATGAGAAGATACTTATTGGAGCTATAGTGTTCTTTAAAACTAAAAGAACTACGAACAACACACATCATAAGGTTACTTTCATGTTTAGTTGGAGTAGAACTTCAATATAGATAAAACTAGCAGTTGCAGAGGAAGAAAGCAGACCTGTACACGCACTCAATGCTCAACATGGCAAACAAAAAGTGTATGCCTGCGGGGCCGTGGCAGACTATGAAACTTACTAGACGTGTTCCAGAAAAGCTCCATACCGGCACCGCAATAAAGACGGTTTTAACCAGCCGAACATACCCTACGGAGACAGCTACTATACTGCCCCCACCAGATGACAACATAGGCCGCAAGAATAAGAGAACCGGGTTCCTGAGAGCCCAAGATTACCGGACATTAGCCTCTGCTTCGATGGGCCTACACCACAAGTGACTCCCAAAACTGCAGTGGAGGAATCGGAGGAGTCACAGGAGGAACTGGAGTCTCCTGCATCTTCCCACCATAGTGAAGCTGAACATGAGAGAGTCTGATGACGACTTTACACCCTCAATAAAAGGAGACATCAAGAGGCTCTCCTAGATTTGTGTAAAGACTGAAAAACAGATCTCCAAGAAACCCAGAAAGAGCTAGGCATTGAGGGAGAGGGCGCGCCCGCGGGAAGAGAGGTTGCAAACAAATGAGTACCAAGTGACAGATCTCATCCGTCAAGTTTGGCAACTCAGAGCCATGGCATCCAGACACATGCGCCGGAATGTCCGCCTGAGGAGTCCCAGAGGTGGTTAGTGGAGAGGCTTTATTGCCTTACATCTAGAGGCTGTTCACATCCATGGGCATTAAGGGAGGTGTAGACTCATTTGTGCTATCGGCTTTCCCGGATCCCAAAAGCTGCCACAGCCTCAACTAACACTCCCAGATACATTATTGTGGTCACTAGAGATGTTGCGTCTCGCTTCCCGATCCTGGCCCGTTCCAGGGCAACGGGCTCTGCAAAGGCAGCATGGTGTCGCTGTATGGGAACCTCTCCATGGCGTTTCTCACAGAGAAATGAAAACTGGCCCCAGTCGCAAGAATCTTCAGGGACAGATCAGTACGCTACAGATGGGGCTTGGATGGAGCCTTGCTGGTCCCGCAAGGAGAAGGGACTCTCTCCTTAACCTCAGATCAAGATCCTGAGACACTATTCAGGAACCTACAGCTTCCACGCGCTGGCCCAGTGGAGGTAGCATCAGCTAGACAAGACACAAAGGCAGCAGGAAGACACCCAGATGAAGGCACTACATTGACCCTGTCCACAGTACGAGTCCCCACATGAGTCAGACATGACTATTAGTCACGAAACAGCCTGCACTGTTAATGCTACCAGAGCCCCCAATTGCTTTACTCAAAGCCATGTTTCAGCCCAGCTGGGTGCAATTATTTACCTATGACCCACCACAGCACACGAGATCAGCTGTGGCACACACCACAGCTTCTCTTACATTATTATACTGTACCATGTGCCTTGTTTTCCATTGCTAATTTCATAGTCATGTTTTCTTTTTATTCCCAGTTGTTGCCAAAATGTAATGCTTATGTACACAAAACCAATAAAAATCCCCCCCCCCAAAAAAAGTGTATGCCTCCGAATTAAGAATACATTTTAAAAATAACTGTCAAATGCAAAATAAAGATTCAGATTTTTCTTTATCTCAGGAACATATGCTATACACCTGGTCTCTGCCCCTTTGCCCACGCAGGAGGAACAAAAGTCAGTTTGGCAGCGTTACATACTGTTTGCATATTGACTAGCCATTCCATACAGAACAAGCCAGGAGGAGAAAATGTATAGGGAGAGTTGAACAAACACTATACTGTATTCCCAAGTAGATCCACTCACTGTGAAGACAGACATGTGCTGGAGGATTAAAAGAAGAGACATGGATGGCATTGATAAAAGTGAAAAATAAAAAATAAATAAAAGTGAAACCAAATAGGGGTTTACTTCGTTTATATGCCAATTCTGAATACATACACTGGGCTCATTTTTGGCCAAGATAAGTGTTTATGATTTCATGTCATGCATGCGTGGCTCATTCTCGTATGACTCAGGACCAACTATGGGGAGGCATCTGGGCTCCTGGAAGACGCACATGGGACCGACAATGGATTAGACAGGCTATGGCAGTCATACAAACCAAGACTCAAATTTAATACACTGTAATTTTTTTTTTTTAAATATAAAGACATGCATGACTTTACTTAGAACACAAACCACTGAAAAGATCAGAGCAGAATCTAGATGTGCATTAAATGAGAGACTTTTTGTTGCGGCACAAAGAGTTAAATCTTGACCTAATTCAATAGCTGGGGGGTAAAATCCAAAAGCAGTGTTTCGGGCAGCCCTGGCACAATGTGGGACATCAGACTGATCAGCGCACTACCAATAAACCCATTATTAATATTAGCCTTTATAGAGTGCCAACATATTCCGCAGCACATTAGATATACGCTTTCTATAATTGTAGAGGTGAAGGAGGGGTCCCAGTTTCAGATTTTGTTGCCTTCAGTCTACCTGCACTAGAACTTCCAGCTCTTTAACTTTCTTTTGCCATTTTCGAGGTGAAGAAGGCCCTGCTCAAACAAGCTTACAATCTATGAGGATTTGAGGTAGGCGGTTTCATATCCTTAGCCGTCGTGCTCAGTGATATTTACCGGCGAGATGGTCTGAGCGAGAATGCAAACATTACTACTGCTCTAATCAGCCGATATACGTCAAGTTAGTAAACCCAAAGATACAAAGATAATATTTATAACAATGTTATAGGTGGAGTGGAAATTAACTTGAGAGAACATGTAAAATTATTTCTTCTATTCCAACCACGTAAACCTGTTGGGAAGATGAGACCTGCTAAATTATATAGATATAGCAGTAAACAGTGCACAGAGACTGTCAAGAGGAGTGTGGGCCTGCTGGTATCCTGATGCCATGTGACGTGATCCTGCTGCTATTTGAAACTTTTTATGTCTCCTTTGTTACTCAATAGCAGCAGAGTGCTACCCACTCGCACGTGTACATATGAATATATATAACACACTAATCAGTGCTGAAACCCACACAAGGGGATTAAAGGAGCACTCCAAGCACCATAACCACTGAAGTGTGCACTCATGCACAGCCCTCCTCCCATTTAGTGGGTATGGTACTTGGCATGTTCCTTTAAGCTTGTGTTGCAATATTTCACAAAAATAAGATTTATATTGCAAGATCAATATAACAAAACTAAAAAAAAAAAAGAAAAAGTAAACTCACTTATCTGTTTGGCAACATCTTCAAGTTTTTCTGGTGATCTACTGATAAGAACAATGCTCATCCCCCGTCTTGCCAACTGTAGTGGAAAAGGTCTCAATTAGATTTTATGCCAGGTGGATCACAGTATAATGGCAGTTACAAGTCATATATAGGCAGGGTGACCAGATTCACCATGTTTTCTGGGACACATTTTCCATACACATATTGATGGCACATGAAAAGGGTAGCCCTATAGTATGTAAAATTTTAGAGGACAGTGTAGGCTATTAAGCAATAAAGAATCCTGCAACTAAACAATTATGCAGTAGGCAATAAACCAGAATATGCATTATACCCACTGCAGGGCAACCCTTCTCTTGCGTTTTCATAAAAATTATAAACTGTATGTGTCATGCTTGACAAAGGCCCAAAGGGGTCGAAATGTTTTCTGGTGCTTGGGTCCAATAAAATTGCCTATTTGGTTTGGAATATCTTTGAGTGCCTGGATTACTTTTTACGTTTATATTTGATATTTGGCCCTTTGGTACTGGGGCTTATCCAGTTTGAATTGCACCCAGGATTCCAGGACGAGGGTTTGAGTGCAATTTCACTACCAGTAATAGAGTTCCAGACATTTGTAGAACATAAAAGGACTGTAAGGGGGCGCAGCTTACAAGCAACCCGATTCATCGCCATTTATAACAGCTCCTCACAATTGGCCGCAAAAACAAGCAAAATACCCCTTAATCCCTACTCAACAAGCCTGCCAAACAAGGTACCTTGATTCTCCAGGCTGGGGTGCATCACTTGATGCCTTTTTTCCAACTAAACAGCCTAGGCTGCGCTGAAACTCCAAGGCCTATTTTCCGCCACCAATCCTCGGATTGGAAGCAATACTTGGCGGACTAGCGGAGAGCACAGCAGCTGACTCACCAGCCCTGCCGGAACGAATGCAGACCATGGGCCGCCGATCCCAGAAGCCTAGCAAGGCCTCTGAAGACAGGGATATCGGGATCATGCTTCAATGCCCAGCGCAACCCAGAACAAGTCTCGCAGACAACGCGGGCAAGGCCGCTTCACCACCGAGCTAGAGAGCCTGACAGCGGAAGCACCAGCAACCCCTCGAAATAGAAATACTCAGAGCCCTATGACTGCTCAGCTCCCAATACAAAAAGCGACCTTAGGGTCCTGTTGACAGACATCCAAAAAGTCTGGGCAGCCGACAAATCTCCTCAAAACGGAGATCCAGGCGGTGCAAACTCATCACAGCAAACTCATCCAACAATTACATAATGCTAAAATGTCCCAGTCACTCCAAATGACCACCATGGAGGACAGGCAGCGCCTAAACTATTTAAAGATTCGCGGCATACCAGCCAATATTTCCTCCGAGGTGTTACCACATTACATCCGGAGACTATTGGGCACGCTCTTACCTCACTCAGCTGCAAAAAGAGTGTCCATTGACGGAGCCTACGGGGTAGCAGGACCCATTAAATCCTCACCTAACATGAGCAGAGATGTCATTCTGCGTTGCCTGACCTACCAGGATAAAAGTCAAATCATTTCAACCGTAAGAGGCAAGACACCATTCACCGTTGAAGACCCGAGCTACCCTCCAGTGGCGCAAATCCTTGGGACCGACCACATCAAAACTACGAGCTGCGGGGATAGCCTACCGATGGGGACCAGCTGGAACTATGGTGGCTCAACACAAGGGAGCCACACACACTCACCTCGGAAGAAGAGGCATCCACCTTCCTCTTATTACTTGGACTGACAGATAAAACCGCAAGCCCAACTGTGACAGCTACAGCTCCAGCTCCCACGGACACCTGGAATCCAACTCCGCAATCCCGTTGATATCGAGAGCTGAAGGGTTACGCAACACAGCTACCTGACTCCACTAGGAGCAGGCGCATACCAAGAATGGTCACGCAAACAGCCCAATGTAAACTTACACCTGCTAATACGTTAAAGTTTATTTAGTCGAAGTTTCTTTCTTTTCTATGTTTATAAGTTGGCTTACGACCTTAGACCTCACTGGCGACTGATTTATGCACTATGTTAAACCTTAGAGGGGGACCCAGACGGTAGCCACACAGTGGATTTCCACTCTCCCCATCACTCTCCCCCTTTTCTCTCTAATTCACCCACACTCCTATCATGACTCGGGAGTTCTCATACATGCCCATCACCTCACCAAACTGATCCTTAGATACCCGGGCAATCAGTCCGGCGTTGACTTCATAGATATGCAGCACCCACCTTAGCCCCACATGGAAAGTATCAGGCATATCCCCAATTTAGAAACTAGGGAACCTGAGAACCGACGCCCACGGACCCTAACTGCCATTGACACATCAGGCAACTCCACGTTGGGTTTACTAGTATAAAAAAACTAAAAAAAAACCTGTGCTTTGTTCTCACCACCTAAATGCTAACTATGTATACCACGGACATATTATGGTTTGTCTTATAACATGTTTGTTGCAAAGCACTGCTAAAATAAAGAATAAAAAAAAAAAAAAAGACTAAGGGCACATTTTCAGAATGACCATCACTTAAATTATGTCACAGGCATAGACTTTGGCACCTGGGAGTTCCTCCTGGCCTAAAGAATGACATACCAATACACAGTACCTACAGTTTTAGCATCAAACATGTTCTTCAAAATGAATAACATAATAGTTTATTGAAATGAAAGGCTGGCATCCTGCAAATAGAAAACATTGGGTATTTTATTAGACCTGCATTGTATATTTTATTGCAATGGAGGAGTCTTATACTTGCCTCTTCAGCGTAAGCTTTTCCAATTCCATCTGTGGCACCGGTTACAACTGCAAAGACAAAATAAAAATGGATGCTGTGTCAGTTAAAAGCAGGCCGCACAATGATTGGTAACCTTGGTATATAATCAGCACTTAATTAAAGTGGCATTGCCACCAAGTTACTAAAGTCATATAACTCCCTTTTCTATATAATAATCCTCCTGTGCCTCCACCGAAAATAAACTAAGCAATTTACCTAAAATACAATGGAAATTGTATTGTATTGCTTTATTAAAGGATCACTATAGGGTCAGGAACACAAACATGTATTCCTGGCCCTATAGTGTTAACACCACCATCTAGCCCCCCCTGGGCCCCTCATGCCTCCATAAATATAGTAAAAAAATCTTACAGTATTCAAGCCTGAAGCTGTAAATCTTCATGCTGTTAGACTCAGAAAATACAGTGTTTACATTAGAAAGGCTGCAGGGAGCTATAGTTCTCACCTGAACAACCTCATTATGCTGAAGTTGTTCAGGTGACTATAGTGTCCCTTTAAAAGGATACAAACCGCACAAAAATTACGCCGTCATACAAAGAAGCAGTAAAAGTTGATGCAGTGTACATTTTGTGCTCCCAGTAGAGATACATATACTAGATCTATGCCAGTGCAGAGGGTGTATGGGTGTCCCACAATACTTTGTGTGCCTTCACATGCTAGGTATCATGTCAATGATCATTGTGCATTAGGGGAATAGGCAAATTAACAGAGTTTTTTTTTTGGGGGGGGGGAAGCACAAAGCAGGATTCACCTCTCAAATTCAGGTGTTTTGATCAAATAGCATGATGGCTGTCATTCATTGGTAATTCAAAGTGAATTTAAAATTCTAGAGTACAGGAAAACTAAAAACGGCAGACAATGAAAGTTTACCAATAGACTATTAAGGCCTAAATTTGATATTCATTTTGAATTCCGAACAGTTCACATTTTAGTGAATTTATCAAAGTAAATAAATAATTGGGGACAAAAATGAACACAAGTGTGTGAAATAAACGATGGAGCTTTGAGCACCTGGTTCCTTTGTGTTTGTACTCACTCCTTAATACAAAGGAGTTTATTTTGTTTTTATAAGCAAGTGTAATTGGATTTAATAAGCAATTTAGTAAAAGAAAACTGAAAACATCATTTTACAGAAACATTTTGAGTTGCATTTAGCATAGAACTCTGTAAGCAATGCCCACTCTGTCCTGAAGATGCACTGACCGCCAAACCCGTCTTTCAGCTAACAAATCATTTGCAGTCAGGACCATAGACTCCTACCTGCATAGGTTACAAATAATCTTACTCCCTTTGTCCTCAACTTTCTAAATAGCTATTTTTAGCTGCTCTGCAATCAACCATATCTAAAAATCAGACATCAAAAATAGACTAGACCAGTGGACACAAAACGGGACGCTAGTGGTGCGGTCTCATCGCCACTTAGATCTAAAGGCACAGACTTGTCATTTTAAAGCAAGACCCACCCTGTGACCCTACACCCCCCAAAAAAACACCTGAATGCAGAAAGCACTCGATTGATTAAAGATTAATACTGCTGCAAACCGTGACAGCTGCCTTTCCTATCTGTTCTTTTGGGGAAGGGAGGGTTGGGGGGCAGAATGGGAGGAGGGATGACAGAGAACTTGCATCAGTATTCCTCTTGGGGATCCATTACATGGAAAGAAAATTGCTATTTCAATTCCCTTTTGTTGCTAAAAATAGCAGCCCCAATTGATTCAGGCAAACAGGGCACCGGCTTAGCAGAGACGAATTTAGAAAGCTGAATTCCCTGAGACTGAATGCTAACGCAGTCTAACAGATGCCAGCTCATATTTAACAAAGAACAAAAGATGAGAAATATGCAGGCTGCACGTTAATAAGACGCCAGCAACTCTCTGCATCTTTATGAAAGAGACAGAAAAAAAAAAGAATATGGAGGCAAAGGATGGAGACAGAACCCCAACACTAATCAAGCAAAACAGATCTTCAGAAAAGTAAAAAAAATAAAAATAAAATAAAGCGCTAGTCAACACAACAATATACTAAGAAATGTAGGCTTGGTCCACCTTAATATGAAATATCACAGCCCCAAGAATTACTATCCATTTATGCATTACAGAGACCTCATTCAACTTTACAAAACTGAAGTGGTAAAGCAGCAAATCATTGGACTCTTCCTCCTTAGGATCCATATTGCTATCGAGGAACTGTGTTCGGTGCGCATGTTCAATTAAGGCTCATTCAAGAGAACAAGAGATGATTGCGCATGCAACCCAAAGCTGTATCGCATTCTGCTGAAGGAAAATAAGTAAAAAAAAAAAAAAAAAAAATGTTTAAAGGGACACTATAGTCCCCAGAACAGCTATAGCTTAATGCAGGGCTCGACAAATACCAGGCGCCAGGGCGACAAAATATCACCCTGGCACCTGGGATGTGCCAGCTCATATGTGCCACATATTGCAGGCGGCCGCCCTGAGGAGCATGGAGGCGGGCGGCTGCCCACGGGAGTAGTACTCTGCCTGCAGCTGCTCCCTGGCGCTGTGTAATGATGTTGGGAGCCGGGATATGACGTAATTCCAGCCCCGGCATCATTACAAAGCACGAGGGAGCAGAGAGCAGCTACAGGCAGAGTACTGCTCCCTCGCACACAGGAAGAGTGCAGCCCCACTGGACCCCAGGAAAGACCTTCTCAGAGCTCTCAGAGGTAGGGAGGCTGAGTGGGTTTCAATTAAAACAAAAATGTGTGTGTCTGCCAGAGTGTGTATGTGTGTGTGAACACCTATATGTGTGTGCGCAAGTCTGTTGTCAGCGTAAGAGTGTGTGTGTGAGCGAGTCTGTCAAGAGTGCGTATGTGCCTGTCGAGTGTGTGTGTGCGCAAGCGCCTATCAAGAGTTTGTGCGTGCAAGTCTGTTGTCAGTGTGAATGTGCTCGTTTAGGTACTACCCCCTCCGATAGTTACATTACAACATAGGGATACCTCCAGTGGCCACTCCTCAGATGGCTACTAGAGGTGCTTCCTCAAGCAGTCCTGCCTAATGTGCAGCACTGCTATTCAGTGTCTCCACCCTCTGCATGCAGTCACCGAACATTGATTCAATTCATCTCTATGAGGAGATGCTGATTGGCCAGGGCTGTGTTTGGCTTGTGCTAGGTCTGCCCCTGATCTGCGTCCTTGACAGTCTCAGCCAATCCAATGGGAAAGCATTGTGATTGGCTCAGACCACAACTTCTGCTGATGTCAGCAGACGGGGTAGAGGTAGCAGCTGCAAACACAAGTAGGATTTTACAATATTTAGGGTGGCAAGAGGTATCCAGAGGGGGTAAATGGTGGTTTTAACACTACAGGGTCAGAAATATATGCTTGATCCTGTTGTGCTCCATTAATTACACACAGGAGACTCCTGCAGGACGACGACAGACAGACACACACACACTTTGTGCTCCCAATGGTTTTTTTTCTCCCAAACCCTTTTCTGTATGCAATTTTAACCTATCACTAAATAAAAGTTAAGAACAAATAGAACTCAATCAAGTATACCTCATTTGGGAACCAGAATAAGTCCTAGCGAAAGAAAATTGGATCTACAAAATTTAAAAGGACAAAATCTAGAATCCACAGTCAGTAAGACCCAGCAAATGATACTCCATCATGGATCACAAGGCATTAAAATCAAGTAAGTGGTGCCTAAGTTATGATACAATGTAAGCAAGACTCAGCTAATTATACTTCAATCAGGATCAAGTGTCTATGAGACCCAGTCAATGACACCTAATATAAGATGCATAGTAAGTAACACTTGTAGCCAATCGTACTCCATTCATAATCCACAAAGTTAGCAAGTGAAAGACACCTTCTACAGGACCTACACAATAAGCAAAACCCAGCCAATGACACCACGTGTAGGATACCAAGGGTGAGCAAAGCCCACCGATGACACCCCATTAAGAAATCATACTATTATAACTACTTTTTAAAAAGAAATTCTGAAGTTTTGCTGGCGTTCCGTCTAAGTGACAGGACGTTCGCGAATACTGACAGGAAGCATCGCGAGATCACGGATCAAAAGTGAGAATTGTGGGGAAATTGCTTTGATCACCGGAAACGAAGCACACTGCTCCTCCACTGGTCAAGCGTAGGAAACCTCCATAAGACAAAGTAGTACCTACTTTGTCTTATGTTTTAAAGAAAACTACAGCAGACAAAGAAATGAATTACAGATCCTGACAGAGGGAGAGAAGAGGAATCGATTAAATGAAGTTAAGTTCGGCATGACTGTGCCACTTTAAGCACAGTGGCAAGGAGGAAATGCACTTAAAAACTTACATTTCTATACAACGGTTGTACAAAGAAGCAAATCAACAACCTAGCTACCATTTACACCTCTAAACTGACGTAAACGGTAAATAAAATAAAAACAAAAAACCCACATATTATATATTTATTATTTATGATGTCAGCAAAAATATAGCTCAAAGCCAATCTTTAATGTGTGAGCGCAATATCTGCATGACAGGGGCATATTAGGAATAAAAATAAAATAAAATTAAGAAGCAGCACTTATTAATTTTCCAAAGAAAAAAAACCCCAAAACATAATAGTTAACTCCATGGGAAAGTACTTTATTCCTCTATACGAACCATGAAATTGCACAGCATATCATATTTTCATGTGTATGTCAATGACCAGTTTAAAGGTCTTTTTGGAGGTAGGGTGATATTTCGATGGAAAATTACTCCCCTCCACTCAATACCTAATTCTTAACGAACGCAAAAGCATTTTTGCTCGTGAATAGTTCACGCAGAATTGACAATGAATAGATACGTAGGCAGCTACATAAGAGAGCATGAATGAGCGGCGTGACGTAAAACATCTGTGAACTGAAAGATCCAATAAATACGTGTATAACCTCTTGCTCCCCGCCCCCCTCTATTCAAATTCAGGTCTAATTCAGGGAAAGGAAGAAATTAGTGAGGGGGAAATAAATAGAATCTTGATGGGTGCACATGGGTTAACATAACAGAAGCTAGCAGGTCTCTGAAATATTTATTATATATAAAATGTATAAAAAGAACGGCCTGTCACACAGACACTGATGAATATTTTTACAGGATAAAAATGGCAACAGAAAGTCTAAAAATAAAACACTCTCTTGCAGACCTGTCTGGCTAAGCAACACTGCAGGAATACAAACACACTATGGCTTGCTCTACGCTGTACAAAGGATTTTGCAAGAAGAAAAAGAGAATTAGCATGATAAATTATGTTAAAAATGTTTATATATAGAAAATAAATTCCCTGCAATTCTTGTAAGAATATCAATCTGCTCAGATATTGTTAGACTCAATACAATGATACAGATTCAGTACAATGTATGTCCCATTAATAAAACAAAAATAAAAATAAAGAGTAATTTAGTACATGTAATAGAGCTAAACAGTAAATCGCATAGATAAAGTATACTGATCTTTCAAAAATGAACGGGTGACACTTCTAGAGAATGCGTGGTAACCTATACATCCATGTGGCCGATTAATTTAAAGATATATAAAAGAAAATAATCTAGTACTGAAAACAACTGGTTATATCAATTGAGAGACAAGATACAGGTATGGTCATCAGTAAGATCAGTGAAGTTGATTAATTCCAAAATGTATGAAGCTTTCCAACATGGAGCCAATAACATAAGAAGTGTGAGAATATATGGGACAGATCCTTATGTAAAAGGTTAAAGGGACACTATAGTCCCCGGAACCACTACAGCTTAAAGTACTGGTTCTGGGGCATATGACCAGTCCCTGCAGGCTCAACGTTGTAAACGCTACCTGCCTGCAAGGTTTCTAGGACCTTTGTTCGGCGTCTCCACACTCTGCATGGAGATGCTGAATGCTCCTCAATGCATCTATGAGATTGGGGCAGCACGGTGATTTGCCATGTGTGCCCACTAGCCTACGAATGGTTCCTAAGATTTACTTGCCTTTCTTCCCCAAGAAGTCGGGGCTGTCGCAAGGAGGCCGACCCCATAGGGGAAGAAAGGCAAGGAAATCTTAAGGGGCGGACACTATAGCATTAGGAATATATATATATATATATATGTATTCCCAACACTATAGCGTTCCTTTAAGTATTTACATGGAACACATGGGGTGGACGGCAGCATTGTAACATAGCTGTGCGATACAAAAATGAATACGAGTACACCAAAATAAGTCCTGCACTCAAACTCCCACTACCCTTGGGCGGCAGCAACGACCATAGTACACATCAGCACCAATACATACAGTAAAAACCCAAAGAAAAAAAATAAAGTTACCTGCGCTCTTCCCAAATTACCTATGCATATTTAAACTATTTAGTTTCTCAAATGGCCATAAGAGGAAATGCCCACCTGAAACGTCAAGGCAAACCTCTTAGGTGGGTCCTACACTGACTATTCACTTTGCTTTCTTAAGCTTTAGGCAAAGAAATATCTAATGAGACAGAGAGGGGTATTATTCTAAACCCCTACATACTTATTAACCCTTAATATGGAACATTGGGGTGGGTGGCATTTAATAGCCATTGGAGTTACTAAATAACCCTCACATTTAAATATGTATAGGGATTTGGGAAGTGCGCAGGTAACTTTCTTTTAACTGTATGTATTGGGGCTGATGTGAACTATGGTTGTTGCTGCCGTCCAAGAGAAGTGGGAGTTTAAGCGCAGGGCTTTTTTTGGGGTATTTGTATTCACTTTTGTATCACCCAGCTATGTTACAATGCTGCTGCTCACGGGTCACCGGGTAAGTACATGGGACGGCTTGGGCGTGCGATGCCGCCCGCCTTTACAGTCGGTCCCCAAGGACGGCATAGAACGCCCACAGTCCTTAAGGGGTTAAAGATTTGCCTGAAGCTCAAGGAAGCAACGCGAATAGTCATTGTAGGACCCACCTAAGAGGTTTGCCTTGACGTGACAGGTGGGCTTGCATCTAATGGCCATTGGAGTTACTAAATAACCTCCATTTCATTAATTATGCATAGGGATTTAGGAAGAGCGCAGGTAACTTTTTTTTTTACGGTTTGTATTGGAGCTGATGTGTACTATGGTCATTGCAGCCACCCAAAGAATAGTGGGAGTTTGAGTGCATGACTTATTTGTGTGTATTTCCTTTAAGTATAGTTATCCAATTACAGGTTATTTTGCTAGCACAATGTAGAATATACATAAAGTTCTTCAAACTGTCCTATAGAAGTCATTACCAAGCCAGGATTTTACACTGCCACCAACAGTGCACAGCTATTACATAAAATAACAGCCACAGATAAAGTCAACTGTGTTAATGCAGGGACACAATCACCTTCTGACATTTAGAGGGTCCAAGAGACAGACAAATTTTGAATTAAGTGATTTTTTTTAACCAAAGAGGTATGGTGGGCCTATTTGAGAGTGCTTATCCCAGTAATGTCCAGACCACAGCTTTGTAAAATTTGGGCTTATATTATGTACATAATAGGTCCTGATCAATAAATAGAACCTAATCCATACATTATGTAGTGGAAATAATCAAATACACACATGTATACGAAATACATGCCTAATAAACACATCTGCCTCCTTTGTGATTGTCCAAACAGTGTTCTGACAGATCCAAAAAGTAAATCGGAAAACTATTTACAAAAAGGGTCATTCAGGGTTCCAAGATTCTTCTCTAATAAACTGCAAGGGCTACTAAATGGTTATCTGGATTGTAGCAAACACGCACAAGGTTTCAACAGAAAATATTAAAAACAATCAATCCACTTCCTGAACGCAACAAATCTTGAACAAGCACTGCTCTAAAACCCAGCGTCTGTTAGGCATGTTCAAATTCAGGTATAATCTTCTGCACTGACTAGAGTTTTTGAAGTTTATCCACTAAACAGTGAACGTAAAAACAGTTAACTGCAAAATTTCTCACAAATAAAGAGTTTGAAAACTTTTCCAACTCGACTAATCTTTTTTTTTTTTTTTTTAAAAGAGACATGCCATTTGATTTTCAATTTCAACAATTCTGTTTAGAGAAAAACTATTCTGGAAGAGTGCCCTAAAAGGTTAAAAACATTTTTTACACTTGCCCGATTCCAGAACCAATGTTCCTTGGCGTTTAGTTGTGCTCCTCTGTCAAACGTCAGCCAATGGGTGGGATCCCAATGCGCAGAGAGAGCACATTGGTCCTTCCGCAAAGGAAAGCATTACCTCAATGCTTTTCTATGGGGATTTTCTAGACACTGGACATCCTCATGCTGTTCAGTGTTGTTTCATGAAGTCAAACCGTCAGACTGCAGGAATCATCTAGACCGTTCACTAGAGACAGTCTTCACATCTTCACATTGCAGTTTGTCAAAAATGGCAATGTTTTTGCAGAGTTAAGGGAACAGGGACACTGCACCAGACTACTTTAAATGATATAAACCAGTCTGGGCACCTATAGTGTCCCTTTCATAAATCCTAGTGTCCGGTTTTAAATTCTAATCATATTCCATCACTATCTGATCCGTGCAAGAAATTAACTCAAGAGATTTTGCCATGTAGCTCCATTTGAGAGTTTTAACAAAGCAGTGTTTGGTATCACTATACAAAAACAAATGGCCCTACATTAAAATGCACAACATTAACAGTTGACAAATCTAAATCCATTTAAAATAAAAAAAATAAAAAGCGCTAAACATTTTGCACATCAATGCCAAGAAAAGCATAAAATGTTGCAAAAAATGCTGCAAAAAAATGCCTGCACTCCCAGTTATTTGGAGCATTTTTTTGTATTTAAAAAACAAAACAAAAAAAACAAAAACACACATCTCACAATGTTAATGTAATTTAGATGCATATATACCGTAGGGAACATTCTTTGTTTCACTTCTCTTTTGTCATAGAGGGTAACATGGCGTATGTTTCATTGATAAATCAGGGAGTTCTTTTGCACCTGTGCAAACTGCAGAAAAAAATGAGAGGTCTTCATAGGCCACTGTGCTCCAATCAGCGCTGAGCGTGAAGTCTGCTTCTGTTGTCAAGGCAGGATTTTCCTCTGCTTGTATCCAGCACCCTCTATTCTGCAGAGAACAAGCTTTCTATTTTTTTTTTCTTTGGGAAAAGAAGTGTCTCCGAAATCCTGGAGACTGGATCATTCATAACTAAAAATGTGCTGGCTTACATTTAAAGGGCAGGCTACATCACCGTGGTTGTATTTTTTTTAAATTAAAAAAATGCCAAAAAGAATCCTTAAACAAAAATGTTTAATAGTGTCAGTAAATGTAAAAAAGAAAATAAAAAAATGTATAAAATAAATTGACACAAAGCAGGGAGGGTATTATCCACAATTAAAAACAGTTTAACATGCCACATAGGTTTCAAATGTTTGTTTTTATGTTCCCTATAAGGGGGGTAATTTTATGAAGCCTCATATTTCAGCTACAATTAGTTAGCTAAAACCTGGAGCAGATCAGAAGTAAACGTGATACAACTTTGAATTTAAAGTTCCCAGAAATGTTCAGAGCCTCTCAAAGTGGAGCTGCAGCTTACTTTAATATGTACTCTAAAGCACACCTTATAAAAATGTCAAAAGGTTTACCTAATAACAGATAGAAAAAATTAAACCCATTCGAGGCGTCACCCCGACATTTCTCCAGTAAAAAGTTATGTAGAAGTGAGGACTGGATATTTTATTAAAGTGCAATGTACTTACCCAAGTGCAAATTTTAACCTAGTTTGGGGAAAAGAGATGCATGTAGAAAATAAAATGGGAAGTCAAGTTCGTAAACAAATGAGTTTGTGGCATGTGTTTTAACATTGGTCCTGATGCTTTCTAAAAAGTAAAGAACCTACAAATGTAGGACAAGGCTGCACTGGGTTATTTTCCACACATTTGTATGGAAATTGGTCTGTATGCATAATATATACATACACACGCACTTAAAGGACCACTATAGGCACCCAGACCACTTCAGCTTAATGAAGTGGTCTGGATGCCTGGTCCAGCTAGGTTTAACCCTTTTTTCTATAAAACATAGCAGTTTCAGCAAAACTGCTATGTTTACCTCTAGGTTAATCCAGCCTCTAGAGACTGTCTCATTGACAGCCGCTAGAGGCGGTTGCGTGTTTCTCACTGTGAAAATCATTGTGAATGCTTTCCTATGAGACTGGCTGAAAGCGCGCGCATGCGCATTCAGCCGAGGAGATGGAGGAGAGTCCCCCACCCAGCGCTGGGGAAACGAGTATGTTTTCCCGGCACTATAGTGGTCCTTTTAACTACTCGTCGGGTTAGTTTAAACTGATGGGTTGCTTAACTTTGTCAAATGATACAAGGACCCACTAGCGGTAAGATTCAGTAATGCACACTTCTCAATTTTGGTCCTTTGACTTAAACACACGAACAGTTGTACAAGTGGAATGTAGCTTAACGGGTTTATGCCCCATTTAGCTACACTAGCTGTGCAAAATGTATCAAAATAATGTTTGCCACTTTCCATATTTGTGCGGCAGCCTCGTATGAGAAAATGAAACTTAACATATATGCTGAAAAGATAACAAAACATGGATTAAAATGGGTCACAAATTAGGTAACTGACAATTACTGGCCAGGGGTGACTAAGGAGCAGGTACATTAGTCGACACTGCTTTAAAGTATATAGCGTGCAAGAAAAAAAGAAAAAGAGGAAAAAAACGCATTCGGAATAAGATTCATAATAAATGTTTCATTCAATTTCGCGCAACAAAAAGGTCTGTTCAACCTAAACCACTTCCACGGTTACGACTACTTTTCCCAACATACTCCGTCAGATGCTGGCTGAGTGAAGGTAATAAAATGTGTCATATAAGAAGAGCTGGAGAGAGTGCAGGTGCCCCAAGCCTTGTTCTAAGTGGAAAAGTACAAAGCCTTTTTGGATGAACTATGTTCCCAGAAAGAGTGGAGACACAGCATGCGCCAAGGGGCATTAAATGGCATCAGTGTTCTGTATTTTAGCGCATCTCCCTCTTGCTCCCCACCTATCACCCCCTCCCCCTTGCTCACTGCACGTGTACAACCCAATGACACAGTCACATGACTGTACATCTCTAGGGCCTAGTCACATCAAGTAACTGTTCATACGCAATGCTTAATGCTCAGTGCAAGAGAAAAAAAAATAAAATAAATAAATTAAAAAATAAATCAATGTTCCCAGTGAATGAATTGCACCCAGTCCAATTGATAAAATCTGCGCTAGCCAATTCACAAATCTCAGCTGAACATACACACATTATATTATATATATATATATATATATATATATATATATATACATACACACACACACACACACACACACACACACACACAATATATGAAGAGAGACTCCTTTAGAACAAAGCAATAAGGTGAAAAAAACAACAACGCATGTTAGTGTTGGTCGGAGAGCGAAGATAGCGATTTGTTTTTTTACAGAATGTAGATAGCAATTTTAAAACGTTCCTATAAAACACAGCCCAGCTGTTAGCAACAGTAAATAAACTGGAGTGAAATGCTTAAAGATTATACAATTCTTACAAAAAGCAATAAAAAGTTGTTCAGAAAAAAAAAAACCAAAAAACACATTCACATGAAAATATTTCAGAGTTAAAACGTACAACTCCTTTTACGTAAGAGTATTCAGTAATCCAAAAAAGTTGCACATTAAGTGAATGCAACATTTACAAAATCAAAATATTTTTAACTCTGGTGTAGGTTTACAATTTTTGTAATACTTTAATATTCAATGTTACCTAGATTAGGAATCTATTTTATTCCTCATTAATTAAAAAGGTGATGTTCTAATGCATGGCAGTGATACTATACGACACGTTATAGGTGCAGTCTGTCCAGTTTTTCACACAGTTAATATGACAATAGTTGAATTCCTGACACCCAAAGCAGACTCCCATCATCAGCCTGTGTTATCATTCGAGTTAGTTTCTTCTTGCTCATTATGTGGCCAAAATATCTGTATGAGTAAGAGGAATTCACCTGTCCCATATCACATAATCACAGTTTACCTTGTTTGGCGATGCTGAATTGACACAAACATCGTATTACTTATTCAACTTGCCAAATTATAAAATGTACCTTTTCTTGCCTTGATCTGCTTGAGTTTAAAAAAAATAAAAACCAAATGCTTGTAGAAATCTTTGAAACATGCACTGTCTTTAACATGCTCAGACACGGACCATGCAAGCCAAACATGAAAACTCATGTAAATGAGTCTTGATAACACCAGTACATGACTAATACAAACATGTTTTTAATGAATAAAATTAAATCTATAAAGTGGAGATAAGAATGAAGACCCAAAAAGGTGCTCACCAAGCTCAAAACACCTAATTCCTGTACTGTTCGTGGGAACTACCTCTACTGGAAGGTTTCTGCAGGGATCCACTACGGAGGAGTATAAAGATTTTCCATTAAACATAACTTAGTTTTCAACCTTCCAACTTTAAAGTTAGGGTCAAGACAAGCCATCATTTTCCTGTTAATCAAGAACCTTGTCCGAATCTTTCCAGACGTTCTCTCAACCAATCCAAGCACACTAGCTGTCACCTAGTCAGCTCCCAAACCAACCTTTAACAGAACAACACTCTCCATCGATTCTGAAGAAGCATTCTTGGCAAGCTTTAAGACAGGAATGACACTAGACACATTTTTACATTAGAAAATAACACTGCAAGCAACTGATCCACAGCGGTCCTAAGAAGATGTCCACATTTCTTAGCATACAACCTAAGGTGACACTTTAGGCACCAAATCAACTTTAGCTTAATGAAGCCATTCTGGTGTATAGATTATGTCCCTGCAGTCTCACTGCTTAATTCTCTGCCATTCAGGAGTGACATCACTTGTTTATACAGTATTAGCCACACCTCCATGCATGTGACTCTTACAGCTTTCGTAGACACTTCCTGTAAAGAGACACCTAATGTTTAAACTTCCTTTACGGTACATCCAGTTTAATTTAGAATGGATTATATCTTACACTGTTAACCAGAAATTTTCCGTCATTGCTGCACTCCCCATAAGGCCGCAGGATGGAAAATTTCCGTCCAATACTAAAAATTAACCCCAGATTGCCACAATCTCACTGAATGGGATTTGTCGAGCCCTGATTTAACTCCTACATTGCTGAGAATTTAGCATTAAGACTGCATGGGGCATGATCTGTACACAAAAACTACTTCATTAAGATAAAGTTGTTTTGATGCCTATATTATCCCTTTAAGTCAGCTGCATTGTGCAGACAGATACATTAGAAAATGTAGCCCATTGTGCAAAGATCGGGGGCCCTGTGAGTTCTGGGGCACACGAAAGTTTCCCAGTTTGCCCTGCTTTAAAGACAGCTCACCCACATCCATTAAACCTTGACTTTGCTTAATTAAAAGTAAAAAAGTGAAAATATATACACAAAACCAGATATGAAAACAGGCGGCCGTGTTTAAATGGGATACTAATTAACATTCAGCTAAACTTTCTGATGCAGAATATGTCGTGAGAACAAATGAATAACAATGAAGACCCAAAAAGGTGCTCACCAAGCTCAAAACACCTAATTCCTGTACTGTTCGTGGGAACTACCTCTACTGGAAGGTTTCTGCAGGGATCCACTACGGAGGAGTATAAAGATTTTCCATTAAACATAATTTAGTTTTCAACCTTCCAACTTTAAAGTTAGGGTCAAGACAAGCCATCATTTTCCTGTTAATCAAGAACCTTGTCCGAATCTTTCCAGACGTTCTCTCAACCAATCCAAGCACACTAGCTGTCACCTAGTCAGCTCCCAAACCAACCTTTAACAGAACAACACTCTCCATCGATTCTGAAGAAGCATTCTTGGCAAGCTTTAAGACAGGAATGACACTAGACACATTTTTACATTAGAAAATAACACTGCAAGCAACTGATCCACAGCGGTCCTAAGAAGATGTCCACATTTCTTAGCATACAACCTAAGGTGACACTTTAGGCACCAAATCAACTTTAGCTTAATGAAGCCATTCTGGTGTATAGATTATGTCCCTGCAGTCTCACTGCTTAATTCTCTGCCATTCAGGAGTGACATCACTTGTTTATACAGTATTAGCCACACCTCCATGCATGTGACTCTTACAGCTTTCGTAGACACTTCCTGTAAAGAGACACCTAATGTTTAAACTTCCTTTACGGTACATCCAGTTTAATTTAGAATGGATTATATCTTACACTGTTAACCAGAAATTTTCCGTCATTGCTGCACTCCCCATAAGGCCGCAGGATGGAAAATTTCCGTCCAATACTAAAAATTAACCCCAGATTGCCACAATCTCACTGAATGGGATTTGTCGAGCCCTGATTTAACTCCTACATTGCTGAGAATTTAGCATTAAGACTGCATGGGGCATGATCTGTACACAAAAACTACTTCATTAAGATAAAGTTGTTTTGATGCCTATATTATCCCTTTAAGTCAGCTGCATTGTGCAGACAGATACATTAGAAAATGTAGCCCATTGTGCAAAGATCGTGGGCCCTGTGAGTTCTGGGGCACACGAAAGTTTCCCAGTTTGCCCTGCTTTAAAGACAGCTCACCCACATCCATTAAACCTTGACTTTGCTTAATTAAAAGTAAAAAAGTGAAAATATATACACAAAACCAGATATGAAAACAGGCGGCCGTGTTTAAATGGGATACTAATTAACATTCAGCTAAACTTTCTGATGCAGTATATGTCGTGAGAACAAATCTTTACAATACCTAAAAATAGCTCTCAATGTTTAACCTCAGTGAAAATTGAGGCGTCATTCATACTAAGAACACCAGCAACGTTTCTTTGCAATGAAAAAGTTTCTAGTGGTATAAATTGGGTCAAGTCATGAAATGGACAATAGGTGGCACTGCAGAGCTCTGTGTGGAGATAACCTTAACTATCAGCATTACCAATATCTACAATGTAGTCTATTTAGTTCTACTGTACACAGACCATCGAGCAAACTGCATAGAACGAATATGCTATAACTGAAAATAAAAAGCACAAAGACACACTACAGATACGCTTACATACATCAAATGGGGATATAAATCGGCAATTAAAGTAGGCAGATCTAAAGGTGGGACAAATGATGACAAGCGTTATACTGGAAAAAACACCTGAACGTGGCTTTATTTTTGGGGTGTAATATGCACCAGTTACACAGAACTGCAGCCGGTTATTTATTAAAAGCAATTATACAGATCAATAGATGCAATATCGGAAGACCACAAAGATAATTCAAGGGCCAGCAGCCACCTAACATTGGTCAATAAGAGGTTAAATCAAACTGATGGAACAATCTAGACACCATAACCACTACATGTGGATGTAGTGTTTATGGTGCCATGTGACTTTGGACAGTAGCCACTGGTTCTTGGCCAAACCATTTTCATGCTGTTTGACAAAGATCAGGGATCCCTGAGATAACCTTTGTCAAACATCCGGCTCAGCTATTGCTGATGCCGAAGTTCCACTACTTCCCAACTTTGGCTTATGTCATCGTTGGACTGTGTTGGAATTTCAATGACATTCCAAAACAGTCGATGTATATATCTCTAAGGTTTTAGTTTATGGGTAGGTGAAAGAACCTCTATAGGATCACTTACATGCACCATAATAACTTTTGCTTGTTGGTTAGGTTATAGTGCAAAGTGGGCCATTATTACTCACATTAACCACTGATTTTGCCATCAGCTTAGGCAGCAGTTCTACACTTGCCACAAAGTGCTGATCAGAGATTTGTGGAATATGAAGAGTGCTCTTAGTAGAACTGATGAAAATGATTAGATTGTCTTATACATGTCAGCCACTTTAGTTTGGGCAGAGCTCAACATAGAAAGATGGAAATCTTGAGTATTTGTAACTTCAAAAGATCTCTTTATTTTTAATTTCTTATAAATACTTAGAATGGGAGTTGACTCAAGTCTGGAGTTTTCATTAAAAACAAGTATATCAGAGAAAAGAGATTTATTGGTAAAATAAAAAAAGACTGGAGTCAATTTATTGTTTGGAGAGGTGAGGGGTCTTGTGTTGTTGTCACTGTTTTGAGAATGGAAACTTTAGTTAGTATATTTATTATCCTTGCTACAAAAACCAAAACAAAAAAAAGTAGACCTCCAGTCATTACACAAGCTGGGTTTAACTTTGTCCATGTGGGGTTATTACTGGAGGTTATTAGAAGAAAGAGGTTAGTTCCACTCCATGCATGTTAACAGTATAGGATAGCAAAATATTGTAGTACAGCTATACAAAAATGGCTGTTATATGAGTGCTGCAAGAAAAAAAAAAAAAAAAAGCGATTTCGACACGGACAGAATTAAATGAGAATTGTTGTGAATTCCAAATCTTACACCACAATAAGCAAAATCGAAGCATAGCTATTTTGACCCTAAATTTTTAAATCACGACAATTCCCACTTTACTAAAAAAAACAAAAAAATAAATAAAAAAAAATAAACCTGTGACAGTGTTAAAATTGCCATTAAAATTACCTTTACTCAAGCTCCTTGTTTGTCTCTTTCCTTTAGATTCACCCCATCTCCTGTGAAATCATTACTGAAAATGTATGTCCAATAATAGAGAGACAGTGGGACACTAAGTGTGTAGCAATCCTGCAATTTGCCAACAATACTTCTCTATGAGAAGCAGTAACTAACAGTTCAAAGTGAGGCAGGAAACGCTCCTGGCTGCCTGCTTGCTAGGAGAGGGTTCATAAAATAAAATTAAAGACAGAGCGCACATGTAGTTAAAGGAACACTTCAAGCACCATAACAACTACACTGTGCTCTATAGGACCCCAATGTAAGTAGTCATACCCTAGGTACTGTTTACCTAGGGTCTGCTGGATGCCACTCACATTCCACCTTGCAGCAGGAAATAGGAACCAAAACTTCCATTAGATTTCCTGAGCTAAACCCTCTGACGCCCAGCTAGTTTGTTGGCTGAGAATATTAGCTGACTGCTCTAGGCCAGGGGTCCTCAAACTCCAGCCACCCAGATGTTGCTGAACTATAACTCATATGATTCCCTGGCTATCAATGTAATTCAATCATGGGAGTTGTAGTTCAGCAACATCTGGAGGGCCACAGTTTGAGGACCCCTGCTCTAGGCCAATGAGCTAGCTTTTGGCTAGAAAAGAGACAGGAAGCAGCCTTCCAGGTACGAAGGCTTTTTGCCTACATCCCACCTGGTAAAGCCATGCAATATCTAAAATGTTATTTATTTTCTGTCTAGTTAGGTCGCATAATAGACCTTCATATTTTATTTTTTAGGATTTGCAGAGTCTGCCATTTGGGACTTTTTTCCACTAACACATCATGAAGTAGCTATATGTAGGGCCTTCTGTAACAATACTATATATATACAGATAATACAATACCGGTCTCTATACGGTGTTCTTTATCCAGCCCAATTATACTGAACTCATCTCTAAAGAGCAATCTTATATGGTCTCTTCATACAGAACCTGTATTTATAGAGCCATCTTTATCCGGTTATATCATGCATTACCTGTCCCTATAGGGCCCTCCTTATCCAGTCATCTTATACAAACACCTGTGCCTAAAGGGCCCTCCTTATCTTGTCAGGCTATACAACACGTGTGCTTATACGGCCCACCTAATCCTGACCGATCATACAGTACCTGTCCCTGTAGAGACCTCCTTATCCTTTCAGGTTATACAGAACTCATCTCTATAGAGTCATTCTTAGCCTCTCATAGTGTACAGATCACTAACCTAACTTGTCAGATTATACTTAACTTGTCTCGTTCCCTTTACACGTTATCAGTGGATGCAATTATCCTTTAATTCTCTCTGGCCATCACCTCCAAGCCCCCCCCCCCTCCATCTTTTCTTATCTCCCCATTTTAACAATTACACCAGGGGTGCAAATTAGAAGTTGTGGACATCTCCCCTGATGCTTTGCTAGAATTATGGAATTATGGCAGTATTATGGGAGATGTCATCGACAACATCTGGAGTGCTCAAGGTGTCCTACCTGTGTCTTAGATTGGAGTCTCAGGGGCTATATAACCAAGCACATTGAATAAAAGAGCTAGATCTCAGCTCACAAACAGGGCCCTTTTTTCCTTTTCAATTGGTCTGTGTATACTGTATGGTCTATTCCCCTACTTGCACAACAGTGCTGTGGAATGTTAGTAATAATATAAGGCCCTCCTTATCCTGTCAAGTTATACAGTGCCCTCCTTATCCTGTAAGTCTATAAATTACTGTCTTTATAGAGCCCTCCTCATCCTATCAGTCTATATATTCCTCTGTCTCTTTAAAACCCCATTTACCCTGTCTGTCTATATATTACTCTCTCTCTATAGGGCCCTATTTATCCTGTCAGTCTACATATTACTCTGTCTCTATAGGGCCCTATTTATCCTGCCAGTCTACATATTACTCTGTCTCTATAGGGCCCTATTTATCCTGTCAGTCTATATATTACTCTGTCTCTATAGGGCCCTATTTATCCTGTCAGTCTACATATTACTCTGTCTCTATAGGGCCCTATTTATCCTGTCAGTCTACATATTACTCTGTCTCTATAGGGCCCTATTTATCCTGTCAGTATATAGATTACTCTGTCTCTATAGGGCCCTCCTTATCCTGTCAGTATATATATTACTCTCCCTCTATAGGGCCTTATTTACCCTGTCAGTCTATATATTACTCTGTCTCTATAGGGCCCTATTTATCCTGTCAGTCTACATATTACTCTGTCTCTATAGGGCCCTATTTATCCTGTCAGTCTACATATTACTCTGTCTCTATAGGGCCCTATTTATCCTGTCAGTCTATATATTACTCTGTCTCTATAGGGCCCTCCTTATCCTGTCAGTCTACATATTACTCTCCCTCTATAGGGCCTTATTTACCCTGTCAGTCTGTATATTACTGTCTCTATAGGGCCCTATTTACCCTGGCAGTCTGTGTAAGACCCTGTCATTACCCTGGCAGTCTGTATATTATTGACCCTGGCAGTCTGTATATTATTGACCCTGGCAGTCTGTATATTATTGACCCTGGCAGTCTGTATATGACCCTGTCCTGGCAGTCTGTATATTATTGACCCTGGCAGTCTGTATATTATTGACCCTGGCAGTCTGTATATTATTGACCCTGGCAGTCGGTACATTATTGACCCTGGCAGTCGGTACATTATTGACCCTGGCAGTCGGTATATTATTGACCCTGGCAGTCTGTATATTATTGACCCTGGCAGTCGGTATATTATTGACCCGGTATATTATTGACCCTGGCAGTCGGTATATTATTGACCCTGGCAGTCTGTATATTATTGACCCTGGCAGTCGGTATATTATTGACCCTGGCAGTCGGTATATTATTGACCCTGGCAGTCGGTATATTATTGACCCTGGCAGTCGGTATATTATTGACCCTGGCAGTCTGTATATTATTGACCCTGGCAGTCTGTATATTATTGACCCTGGCAGTCTGTATATTATTGACCCTGGCAGTCTGTATATTATTGACCCTGGCAGTCTGTATATGACTCTGTCCTGGCAGTCTGTATATTATTGACCCTGGCAGTCTGTATATTATTGACCCTGGCAGTCTGTATATTATTGACCCTGGCAGTCTGTATATTATTGACCCTGGCAGTCTGTATATTATTGACCCTGGCAGTCTGTATATTATTGACCCTGGCAGTCTGTATATTATTGACCCTGGCAGTCTGTATATTATTGACCCTGGCAGTCTGTATATGACCCTGTCCTGGCAGTCTGTATATTATTGACCCTGGCAGTCTGTATATTATTGACCCTGGCAGTCTGTATATTATTGACCCTGGCAGTCTGTATATTATTGACCCTGGCAGTCTGTATATTATTGACCCTGGCAGTCTGTATATTATTGACCCTGGCAGTCTGTATATTATTGACCCTGGCAGTCTGTATGTGACTCTGTATCTGTTTACAGGTGTGTGTGTATGTGTAAATTCCCCTCCAGGCCCTGGTAGGGTTAGTAATAGCTCGTGCCGTGCCAGGCCCTGCCAGGCCCAGTCTGCCCCGTTGTTTTGCCCCCGGGCGGTGCTGGGGACAGACTCACCTGCCCATTTCCCGATGCCGGGGCCCACCCGGACTCCACTCCCCAGCACCCACAGCCGCAGCGCGCTCAGCAGGGCCCAGACCGCCCTGACACCCCACCAGGCGGCGGCCCCGACCCCCAGGTAGAAGAAGCAGTCGGAGCAGGCCATGTCCGGGATACACAGTGACAGCACTGAGCCGGACCCGGAAGAGCCGCAGCACACTGACTCCCTGCACCTCCAAACCACGCCTTCTCACTACACTGCCCTCTGATTGGCCACACACACCGTCAATCTCCTTCTTCCCGCCCTCTCCCCTAACTCCGGCCTGGGGATTGGCTCGGTCACCTGGTCACTCCATTGGTGGAAACCTGTGTCATTCAAGATGTCCCGCCCCTGTCTCCCGCTTTGGTCGCTCATTGGGCGGCTATTGCCATGGTTCTTCAGTCTGGCAGCCCCGGAGCCCACGCGATGTCCCCTACAATCCTATTGGTGGGTAAAGTCTGGTTGCTAGGCAACTCGCCCCCACCTTCCCCCGCACTGCTGTGACTTCGTTCACAAAAGCACTCAGCGAGCACGTCTTCTGATTGGCTGAGGGATTCCTGTTACTATGAAAGGACTGCCCTGTGATTGGTGGAGAGGATGACACCAGACTGAATGGGCTGACAGGGGAGGGGGGCTGGGGGGCAGAGAGATTAGAGAGGGAAACATGGGGTAACAAGCAATGTATACAGCATTAGTCTACCCCTCCCCCAGCTGGGGTAACAAGCAATGTATACAGCATTAGTCTACCCCTCCCCCAGCTGGGGTAACAAGCAATGTATACAGTATTAATGTACCCCTCCCCCAGCTGGGGTAACAAGCAATGTATACAGCATTAATGTACCCCTCCCCCAGCTTGGGTAACAAGCAATGTATACAGCATTAATATACCCCTCCCCCAGCTGGGGTAACAAGCAATGTATACAGCATTAATGTACCCCTCCCCCAGCTGGGGTAACAAGCAATGTATACAGTATTAATGTACCCCTCCCCCAGCTGGGGTAACAAGCAATGTATACAGTATTAATCTACTCTCTCCCCCAGCTGGGGTAACAAGCAATGTATACAGTATTAATCTACTCCCTCCCCCAGCTGGGGTAACAAGCAATGTATACAGCATTAATATACCCCTCCCCCAGCTGGGGTAACAAGCAATGTATACAATATTAATCTACTCTCTCCCGCAGCTGGGGTAACAAGCAATGTATACAGTATTAATCTACTCTCTCCCGCAGCTGGGGTAACAAGCAATGTATACAGCATTAATATACCCCTCCCCCAGCTGGGGTAACAAGCAATGTATACAGCATTAATCTACCCCTCCCCCAGCTGGGGTAACAAGCAATGTATACAGCATTAATCTACCCCTCCCCCAGCTGGGGTAACAAGCAATGTATACAGTATTAATCTACCCCTCCCCCATAACAAGCAATGTATACAGCATTAGTCTACCCCTCCCCCAGCTTGGGTAACAAGCAATGTATACAGCATTAATGTACCCCTCCCCCAGCTGGGGTAACAAGCAATGTATACAGCATTAATGTACCCCTCCCCCAGCTGGGGTAACAAGCAATGTATACATAGGCGTGCGCAGCCTATTGCATTAGGGTGTGCACCCTAAAGCACAAGCACACGCCGCATATATATGTGTATTTATGCATATATATATATATATATACACACACATACATACACATACATACATACATACATACATACACATATATACACACATACACACACTGCTGTGTGTGTTCTGTGTGAGGGTGCTGTTAGTGTGACGGTGCTGGTAGTGTGCTATGTGGGTGAGGGTGTTTGTGTGCGTGCTTGTGAGGATGCTGTTAATGTACTGTGTGTGAGGGTGCTGTTTGTGTGTGCGCTTGTGAGGGTGCTGTTAATGTACTGTGTGTGAGGGTGCTGTTTGTGTGTGTGTGTGCGCTTGTGAGGGTGCTGTTTGTGTGTGAGGGTACTGGTAGTGTGCTGTGTGTGTGTTTGTTAGGGTCCTGTTTGTGTTTGTGAGGGTACTGTTAGTGTGCTGTTTGTGTGCTGTGTGTGTTTGTGTGGGTGCTGTATGTCTGTGGGTGCTGTATGTCTGTGGGCGCTGTATGTCTGTGGGCGCTGTATGTGTGTGGACGCTGTATGTCTGTGGGCGCTGTATGTCTGTGGGTGCTGTATGTCTGTGGGTGCTGTGTATGTCTGAGGGCGCTGTATGTGTGTGGGCGCTGAATGTGTGTGGGTGCTGTATGTGTGTGGGTGCTGAATGTATGTGGGTGCTGTGTATGTCTATGGGTGCTGTGTATGTATGTGGGTGCTGAATGTATGTGGGTGCTGTATGTGTGTGTCCTGTGTATGTGTGTGTGCTGTATGTGGGTGGGTAAGTGTGGGTACATTAATTGCTATCCCCCCTCGCTTCTTACCTTTTGTAGGGAGGGGGGATAGTGCTGCTGCTTTCCCTGGTGGTCCAGTGGAGAGTGAACTCTATCCCCTGTGGCGCTAGAGTTCACTCTCGCGAGATTTGAGCATTGCCGAGGCAACGCTCATATCTCGCGAGAGGAACCCGGCGGAGCAGCCGGCAATAGCTCCACCGGGTCCTCTCCTGCCTCCCTCCATGCCTGTGGGTCGGTGGGGAGGGAGGCTGAGAGCAGAGCCGGCGCTCGGATAGCGCCGGCTCTGCATGAGCCGACAGGGGAGATCCTGAGATCTCCCCTGCCGGTCTCAATATGCATAGGCGTGCCGAGGGGATTAGGGTGTGCCCAGGCACACCCCGTGTGCACGCCTATGAATGTATACAGCATTAATGTACCCCTCCCCCAGCTGGGGTAACAAGCAATGTATACAGTATTAATCTACCCCTCCCCCAGCTGGGGTAACAAGCAATGTATACAGTATTATCTATCACTCCCCCAGATGGGGTAACAAGCAATGTATACAGTATTAAACTCCCCCTCCCCCAGCTGGGGTAGCAAGCAATGTATGAAGTATTAAACTATCCCTCCCCCCAGCTAGGGTAACAAGTAATATATAAAGTGTTAAACTACCTCTCCTCAGCTGGGGTAACAAGCATTGTATAAAGTATTAAACTACCCCTCCTCCAGCTGGGGTAACAAGCAGTGTATAAAGTATTAAACTATCTCTCCCCCAGCTGGGGTAACAAGTAATATATAAAGTATTAAACTATCCCTCTCCCAGCTGGGGTAACAAGTAATATATAAAGTATTAAACTATCTCTCCCCAGCTGGGGTAACAAGCATTGCATACAATATTAAACTATCACTCCCTAGCTGGAGTAATAAGTAATATATAAAGTATGAAACTATCCCCACCCCCCTTAGCCCCCCCTGCTGGGATAACATACAGTGTACAAATATATTTTTTATTTCTTGATATTCGTTAAGGTCTTTTAGAAGGAATTGTTTTCAAACAAGGAAAATGATTAAAAGTTTTGGTCTCATTCCCCCAGTCCCCCATGTGTCGCATTAACCCAGTGTCCCTATGTGTCCCATTCCCTCAGCCCCTCCATGTGTCTGTCTGATTACCCCCAGCACCTAATTTAATGTGTCTCATTTGTCCAGTGTCCCCCATGTGTCTCAGTCCCCCGCAGCACCTTCACTCATATGTCTCATTCCCCTAGCTCCCAATATTTCTCATTCCCCTAGCCCATCCATGTGTCTCATTCCTTCCAGCGCCTCCATTTATGTGTCTCATTCCCCTTGTGTCCCCATGTGCCTTATTTCCCCAGCACATCATTTCCTCCAGTGTCCACCATGTGTTTGATTTCCCAATGTCTCCATGTGTCTCATTCCCGAGCCCCCCGTGTCTCCATAGATATGTCTCATTCTCCCTGCCCCCCATGTGTCTCATTCCTTCTCCAGCACCTCCATTCATGCGTCTTATTCCCCAGTGTCCTCTATGTGTCTCATTCTCCCTTGTGTCCCCATGGTTCTCATTCCCTTAGCCTACCCATGTGTCGCATTCCCTCCAGCACTTCTATTCATGTGTCTCATTCGCCCAGCACACCATTCCCCCAGTGTCCTCATATGTTTTATTCAACCAGTCCCCCATATTTACTATTGTTACAGTGTCCCCATGTGTCTCATTCCCCCAGCACCCCCATGTGTCTCATTCCTCCAGCACCTCCATTCATGTGTCTCATTCCCTTAGTGTCCCCACATGTCTCATTCCCCCAGTGTCCCCAGGTGTCTCATACCCCCTAGCACCTCCATTCATGTGTCTCATTCCCCCAGTGCCCATATATGTCTTATTCCCCCAGTGTCCCCTTGTGTCTCATTCTTCAAGTGTTCCCATGTGTCTTATTCCCCCAGTGTCCCGCATGTGTCTCATTCTTCTAGTGTCCTTATGTGTCTCATCCCCCCATTTCCCAATATGACTTATTCCCACACTGTCGCCATGTGTCTAATCTCCCTGTCCCCTATGTGTCTGATTCCATCACCAGCACCACCATTCATGTGTCTTATTCCCCAGTGTCCCCATGTGTCTCATTTCCCTAGCCCACCCATGTGTTGCATTCCCTCCAGCACCTCTATTCATGTGTCTCATTCCCCCTGTGTTCCCATGAGTCTCATTTGCCCAGCCCCCCTTGTGTCTCATTGCCCCCGGTGCTTCCATACATTGCCCTGCCCCCCATGTTTCTCATTCCTTCTCCAGCACCCCCATTTATGTGTCTTATTCCCCAGTGTCCCCTATGTGTCTCATTCTCCTTGTGTCTCCATGGTTGTCATTCCCTTAGCCTACCCATGTGTCGCATTCCCCCCCAGCACCTCCATTCATGTGTCTCATTCGCCCAGCACCTCCATTCTGCCAGTGTCCTCATGTGTTTTATTCAACCAGTCCCCCATATTTACTATTGTTACAGTGTCCCCATGTGTCTCATTCCCCCAGACCTTCATGTGTCTCATTCCTCCAACACCTCCATTCATATGTCTCATTCCCCTAGTGCCCCCATGTCTTTTCCCCCCAGTGTCCCCTTGTGTCTCATTCTTCAAGTGTTCCCATGTTTCTTATTCCCCCAGTGTCCCGCATGTGTCTCATTCTTCCAGCGTCCTTATGTGTCTCATTCCCCCATTTCCCCATGTCTCATTCCCACACTGTCCCCATGTGTCTCATCCCCCTGTCCCCTATGTGTCTCATTCATGTGTCTTATTCCCCAGTGTCCCCTATGTGACTCATTCTCCTAGTGTCCCCATGTGTCTAATTTCCCAAGCCCACCCATGTGTTGCATTCCCTCCAGCACCTCTATTCATGTGTCTCATTCCCCCTGTGTCCCCATTAGTGATGTCGCGAACTTGCCGCGAACGGTTCGCCACGGATCGCCGCGAACCGGTCGCGGCGAACTCCGGTCAGCTGACACATCCCTGCCAATCTCCGGCAGACCCTCCCTCCCAGACCCTCCTACTTCCTGGACAGCATCCATGTTGAAGTTCGCAAACGGTTCGCGACATCACTAGTCCCCATGTGTCTCATTTGCCCAGCACCTCCATTCCTCCTTTATACTTATGTTTTTCTTATTTTTTGCAGCCTGCTCCATTTAAAGCAGACATCTTACATTCTGACCCTCAAATGTTGCTGAACTACAACCCCCATGATTCTCTGCCTATCTACTGGATTCAAAGAATAATTCACGAAACATCACATTTTTTTCCATCTGGACAAACGTTGGTGAAAATGACCAAAGTCCACCAGACTGGCAATACTAACATTTACTAACGCCAAATCTGTTTGGAATTCGGTCTCCCTGACCAAATCTGCACCATTCGCCTGGATGCATTCGGTGTCTAATTTAATGGGACACTATAGTCACCAGAACACCTACAGCTTAATGTAGTTGTTCTGGTGTCTACAGCCTGTCCCTGCAATCATTGTAATGTAAACACTGACTTTTCAGAGAAAAGGCAGTGTTTACATTACAGCCTAGGAACACCTCTACTGGCAGTCACTCACCCTAGAGGTGCTTTCTGGGTCAGTGACGTTCAACGCCTCTACACTCTGCATGGAGGACCTGAACATGGAATGGATTGATTCAATGCATCTCTATGAGAAGATGCTGAATGGCGTAGTGGAGCGTTTTGCTGTGCCTACGCAATAGCCTCCCAATGCACTCCTATGGGAAAGCATTGGATTGGATGAGAAGTTCAAATTTGATTAACTCATCCAAGGAGGCCGAGTGGGGCAAGCTGTGATGAGACCCGAGGGGCACTGGAAATAAGGTGAGTTTTACACCTTTTTAATGGGGGCAAAGGGGCGAAAGGGAGCCTAAACAGAGCATTTAGAACTATAGTGTCAGGAATACGTATTTAGTGTTCCTTTAAAATCAGTACATTTCTCATCCAAATCCTGCGGAAAGTATGGGTTCTGGAAAAATCAGTACCAAATGCATCCAGTAGGATGCACATTTGTAAACTATCATTCACAGTGCTATTTGCCTGTTGGATGCACTAGAAACCAGCAGGGAAATAGTAAAAAAAAAACCTGAAAGGAACAAGGGTTAACCTACAGTGAGGGAAAAAAGTATTTGATCCCCTGATGATTTGAACATTTGCCCACTGACAATGAAATGATCAGTCCATAATTATAATGGTAGGTGTATTTTAACAGTGAGAGACAGCATAAAAAAACAAAAAAAATCCAGAAAAATGCATGTCAAAAAAGGTTATAAATTGATTTGCATGTCAATGAGTGAAATAAATATTTGATCCCCTATCAATCAGCAAGATTCCTGGCTCCCAGGTGTCTTTTATATAGGTAACGAGCTGAGAATAGGAACACTCTCTTAAATGCAGTGCTCCTAATCTCAGTTTGTTACATGTATAAAAGACACCTGTCCACAGAAGCAATCAATCAGATTCCAAACTCTCCACCATGGCCAAAACCAAAGGGCTGTCCAAGGATGTCAGGGACAAGATTGTAGACCTACATATGGCTGGAATGGGCTACAAGACCAACGCCAAGCAGCTTGGTGAGAAGTTGACAACAGGTGGTGTGATTATTCGCAAATGGAAGAAACACAAAATAACTGTCTGTCTGTCACGGCTGCTAGTGTGGTCCAACACGCAGAAACTATGTAAACATATACATAAAAAAGGAAAGGAAATAAAAGGACAGAGCGTAAACCGGACCTTAGAATGGCCGGACTAATACGCTAGAGATAGAGAATGGTCAAAGGGAAGCCAGAAATACTCAGATACCGTTTAAACAAGCCAAGTCAGGGGAACAAGAATTTGGAATAACCAGGGAAAAGCCAAGATCAGGATACCAGGAAGTAATATTCAAAGATAAACACACTCTAGGGAACCAGGAACAGGAAACCACGACAGGGCAAGGAACTGGAGTGAATTAGGGATTTAAATATCCCTCTCTGGGTTCTGATTGGTCAGAGGGTGACCTCTGACCCCAGAAAGTGCACGTGCGTTGACGTCATGACGTTGCACGCACGTCAGTATAATTTTGAGGGGCGGAGCTTGTGATGCGCCCGACCACGTGGTCGGCGCCATCTTTGATTTGGGTGCACTGCCCAGAAGACGCGGAGGAACGGTTCCCGGCTCGCCGACGGGCAAGTAAGCTCGCTTTATCTGCGAGGTCATGCCGGTTGGGCACGGATGTACCACGTGGCGGGCCAGGAACCACGACAATACCCCCCACTCGAACACTGCTCACCGGGCAGGAAGGAGCCGGCTTGTGAGGGAAGTGTCAGGATCGTGACAGGGATCCAATACGCAGAGTGCGGACAGGAGGAGGTACGTATACCGGACCTTAGAATGGCCGGACTAACGTATAGACAAGACAAGAATGGTCAAAAGGTAAGCCGAGGTCGAGGGAGCCGAAGGACAGGTAAGCGAAGAACAAGCTGGGTCAAAGGAGAGGAGAGAGCAGCAGGACAAAGGTACAAGCTAGGTCAAAACCGAAAAACACAAAGAGAGAGAACGCGCTGAGTGACTAGCAAGCTAGAACCACGACAGAGCAATGAGCAGTAGTAAAAGCTTCCCTTAAATACCCTGTCACCTTAATTATGACCACGCCCCCAAAAGGTCCGGAATTGCGGTTCCCGGCGGTTCACGTGATCATGACGTCGACGATTAGCCGTCGCGTCATAAAAGGGGGAGGAGCTAGCGCGGCCGGCGTGAAAACGGCCGAAAAATGCCGAAATGCTTGGGCATAGGAGCCCCTTTGGAAGAGAGACTGACCTCCTCAGAGGTTGAATTTACAGGTAACCTGACAGTACCCCCCCTTTTAGAAACGCCCACCGGGCGGATGGGAGCGGGCTTAGATGGAAATCGAACGTGGAAGGCTCGAAGAAGACGAGGAGCATGCACGTCTTCACAAGGAACCCAAGATCTCTCTTCAGGGCCATAACCCTTCCAGTCTATGAGGTATTGTAACTTCCCCCTGGAAATACGAGAATCAAGAATGGACCTGACAATATATTCTTCTTGACCATCAACTTGAACCGAAGAAGGAGGAGCAGGGTGTGAAGAAAACCTGTTACAAACAAGAGGTTTCAATAAAGACACATGAAAAGAGTTAGGGATAAGTAGAGTAGGAGGCAGGTCCAGCAGATAAGAAACCGGGTTGATCCTCCTCAACACCCTGTAAGGACCTATGTAACGAGGAGCAAACTTCATGGAAGGAACTTTCAAGCGAATGTGTCTGGTACTTAACCAGACCCTATCACCCGGAGAAAAGATAGGAGCGGGCCGTCTACGCCTATCAGCATGCATCTTAAACACCGTGGAACTACGAGTAAGAATTTGTGGAGTCTGATCCCACAACTTTCTCAGGTTGGCTATATGGACATCAACCGACGGTAAACCATGAGAAGGTGATACTGACGGAAGAATAGTAGGGTTAAAGCCATAATTCAAGAAAAAGGGGCTATTACGAGTGGAACCACAAACAAGGTTGTTGTGAGCAAACTCCGCCCAAGGAATCAGACCGACCCAATCGTCCTGGTGTTCAGAAATAAAACAACGTAGATATTGCTCAATTTTCTGGTTAGTGCGTTCGGCTGCCCCGTTAGATTGAGGATGATAGGCAGAAGAAAAATTCAGCTTGATGCCCAACTGGGAACAGAAGGATCTCCAAAAACGGGAAATGAACTGGGACCCCCTGTCAAACACAATCTCATTGGGAATACCATGTAAGCGAAAAATCTCCTTAGCAAATATCACGGCCAATTCGGGTGAGGAAGGAAGTTTAGGCAAGGGGATGAAATGAGCCATTTTGGTAAACCTGTCAACAACCGTGAGAATAATTGTGTGTTTATTGGAAACCGGCAAATCAACAATAAAATCCATAGCCAGACTAGCCCAAGGTTTGTTGGGAATGACTAAGGGTTGCAAAAGACCACAAGGAAGGGCCTGTGGTAGTTTATTCCTAACACAGATATCGCAGACCTTGACAAAGTCTTCCACATCCCTCCGTAAACTAGGCCACCAGAAGTCTTTGGAAATCAGACAGTAAGTTTTGTGGATGCCGGGGTGACCGGCAAACTTGCTATTGTGAAAGCATCGAATTATGTCCATTTGGAATTTGGGAGACACGAAGAACCGTCCCTCAGGAGTACGTTCGGGAGCAAGAGATTGTTCGTTCATTATATCTGCGAGCAATGGAGAGTGTATTTTGACATTGGTGTTGGCGATAATGTTATGTTCAGGAACAATAGGAGACAATGTGTCTTCCTTGATGGTAATAGGTTCGTGTTGACGAGATAATGCGTCTGCTTTGGTGTTTTTAGAACCAGGCCTGTAAGTAAGTATGTAATTGAAATGTGTAAGGAACATAGACCAACGTGCTTGCCTGGCAGATAATCTTTTGGCCTCTCCAATGTAAGATACATTTTTGTGATCAGTCAAGATGGTAACCGGGAGAACAGTGCCCTCTAACAGATGTCTCCATTCTTTTAATGCCATAATAATAGCTAAGAGTTCTCTGTCACCAATATCATATCTCCTTTCTGTGTGTGATAATTTCTTGGAAAAAAAAACGCATGGGTGTAAAGGTTTATCTAAACTTTGTCTTTGGGACAATACCGCGCCTATCCCTGTTTCAGAAGCATCAACTTCAAGTAGAAAGGGCAGAGAAGTATCAGGATGAACTAGTATGGGTGCTGAAGCAAAAGTCTGTTTGAGCGTTTCGAAAGCAGATAAAGCCTCAGTAGACCACATTTTGGTATTGGCTCCTTGTTTAGTCATATTAGTCATAGGAGCAATAACAGAGGAGTACCCTTTAATGAAGCGTCTGTAATAATTAGAAAATCCAATAAATCTTTGTATGGCTTTGAGTCCCTTGGGTAAAGGCCAATCTAAAATCGATTTTAGTTTAATCGGGTCCATCATAAACCCGTCCTTGGAAATTATGTAGCCTAAGAAAGTTATCTGGGATTGATCAAAGCTACATTTCTCCAATTTACAATACAATCCATGTTGTAAAAGTTTCTGTAACACCCTTCTGACTTGTCTGTGATGTGAGTCAAGGTCCCTAGAATGTATTAGTATATCATCCAAATATACTATCACGCATTCGTGTTGAAATTCTCTGAGGACCTCATTAATCAAGTCTTGGAAGACGGCCGGGGCATTGCATAGCCCAAACGGCATTACGGTATACTCATAATGTCCATAACGGGTATTGAATGCTGTCATCCATTCGTCTCCCTGTTTAATTCTCACCAAGTTATATGCTCCTCTCAGGTCAAGTTTGGTAAAAATACTGGAGCCCTTCAGTCTGTCAAAGAGTTCAGTAATCAAAGGAATGGGGTAAGCATTCCTGATGGTAATCTTGTTCAATCCCCGATAGTCTATGCAAGGACGTAAGGTACTGTCTTTCTTTTCTACAAAGAAAAAACCCACCCCCGCTGGAGATGAAGACTTTCTAATAAATCCTTTGTCTAGATTTTCCTTGATGTATTCCTCTAAAACTAAATTTTCTTTGGTAGACAGAGGGTACACCGTACCCCTAGGAGGCATAGTACCAAGCAAAAGTCTAATAGTACAGTCATAAGACCGGTGGGGAGGTAAAGTATCAGCCTTACTCTTGTCAAATACAGACTTGAGATCCAGATACTGAGATGGTATCTGTAAGTCTGTGGATTGAGAAGAGTTGGTAGAGGAGTTTACTGGGCAAACAGAAGTGACTCTCAGCAAACATTTCTCCCTACAACCAGTTCCCCAAGAAACGATCTCTCCACATTCCCAGTCAATCTGGGGGTTATGTCTCTTGAGCCAAGAATATCCTAGAACCACTGGGACAGCCGGGGAGGATATTAACAGGAGGGACATCATCTCCTCGTGGAGGATACCGATGGTTAGTTTAACGGGTTTAGTCTCATGGAATATTACTGGTTCAGACAAAGGTCTACCATCTATGGCCTCAACGGCCAAGGGTGTGTCTCTCAGTTGGGATGGGAGACAATGCTTATTAGTGAAAGCTTGGTCTATAAAGCTTTCTGCTGCTCCAGAGTCTAACAAAGCCATCGTAGATATAGCGCCACTTTCCCAAGCTAAAGAGACAGGAATCAGAAGCCTATGGTCTTTATCATTATACATAGAGGACAATATAGAAACACCCAAGGCCCGTCCTCTAGGGGAACTTAGGTGCGAGCGTTTCCCGGGCGATTAGGGCAATTAAGACGTAGGTGACCTCTCCGCCCACAGTATAAACAGAGACCCTCCCTTCTTCTGTACTGTCTCTCGGCCTCAGATAGGCGAGTATTACCTATCTGCATAGGTTCTGGTGGAGTAGGATTGTAGGAGTCAGGGTTCTGGAAGGAAGGAGCAAGTCTCATAGGAGGTCTACTAGCTCTTTCTCGAGTGTTCTGCCTCTGTCTCATGCGTTCATCTATTCTGGAAATAAAAGACACTAAATCTTCTAAATTTTCTGGAAGTTCTCTTATGGCAATCTCATCTAGAATCTCATCAGACAACCCATTCAAAAATACATCCATAAAAGCTTGTTTGTTCCATTTCACCTCTGCTGCCAGGGATCTAAACTCTAACGCATATTCTACCAGAGTTCTATTTTGTTGTTTAAGGCGTAACAGAGATCTGGCTGCATTAACCTTCCTTCCTGGGGGGTCAAAAGTCCTTCTGAAAGCTGTGACAAACGCAGTATAGTTGTAGACTAAAGGGTTATCATTCTCCCAAAGGGGATTGGCCCATCTAAGTGCTTTGTCTATTAGCAGTGTTATAATGAACCCTACTTTAGCCCTGTCAGTAGGATAAGCCCGGGGTTGAAGTTCGAAATGTATGCTTATCTGGTTTAAAAAACCTCGACAAGCATCAGGCGAACCCCCATAACGTAACGGGGAAGTGACATGGGAAGATGCGCCTACAGTGGCTACTTCCAAACCAGTACTTAGAGGATGGCTAGCTGTGGAACGTATTTCTTCTGACTGGGTACTGGGACGTGCTAGCAAAGATTGCAACGCTAGAGCCATTTGGTCCATTCTATGGTCCATGGCCTCAAATCTGGGGTCAGGAGGACTAGCACCTGCAGGATCCATATGGCCCTGTCGTAATGTCAGGATCGTGACAGGGATCCAATACGCAGAGTGCGGACAGGAGGAGGTACGTATACCGGACCTTAGAATGGCCGGACTAATGTATAGACAAGACAAGAATGGTCAAAAGGTAAGCCGAGGTCGAGGGAGCCGGAGGACAGGTAAGCGAGGAACAAGCCGGGTCTAAGGAGAGGAGAGAGCAGCAGGACAAAGGTACAAGCTAGGTCAAAACCGAAAAACACAAAGAGAGAGAACGCGCTGAGTGACTAGCAAGCTAGAACCACGACAGGGCAATGAGCAGTAGTAAAAGCTTCCCTTAAATACCCTGTCACCTTAATTATGACCACGCCCCCAAAAGGTCCGGAATTGCGGTTCCCGGCGGTTCACGTGATGATGACGTCATGACGTCGACGATTAGCCGTCGCGTCATAAAAGGGGGAGGAGCTAGCGCGGCCGGCTCTAAAACGGCCGAAAAATGCCGAAATGCTTGGGCATAGGAGCCCCTTTGGAAGAGAGACTAACCTCCTCAGAGGTTGAATTTACAGGTAACCTGACAGGAAGCGGTCGTGAAACGACCGGACAAGACAGGACGCATGAACCTGGTCAGCAGGAACCCAACTACGTTCCTCCAGACCATATCCTTTCCAGTCAACTAGATAAGACAAAATACCTCTGGAGATTTTGGAGTCCAAAATTGATCGAACTTCGTACTCCTCCTGATCACCCACTACCAAGGGCGGAGGAGGGGCAGCCACTTTACTGTATCGATTGCAAGTAAGTGGTTTAAGCAAGGACACATGAAATGAATTGGCAATTCTCATGTGCGCAGGAAGCGCCAAGGAATAAGTCACAGGGTTAATATGACGGAGGACCCGAAAAGGATCTATGTACCGAGGGGCAAATTTCATGGAAGGAACCTTAAGTTTGATAAGACGTGTGGATAACCACACCTTGTCTCCTGCTTGATAGACAGGATTGGCACCCCGTCTCTTGTCAGCTTGGATCTTAGCACGTTTTGATGCCTTCTGTAGTGCTGTATGAACAGAATACCAAGTGTCATGAATAGAATTCAAACGGGCGTTCAAGGCAGGAACATCAGTGTCTGAAAATTCAGAAGGTAAAGTAGTGGGGTGATAACCCTGAATTACAAAAAATGGACTATGATTGGAGGATTCATGAGTCGCATTATTTCTGGCAAACTCAGCCATGGGTAAGAGTTTGTACCAGTTAGACTGACTGGCATCGATAAAACAACGAAAATAAGATTCTAAAGACTGATTGGCCCTCTCTGCTGCACCATTAGTCTGAGGGTGATACGCTGTGGAAAATTAAAGTTCTATACCTAATTGCTTACAAAAGGCACGCCAGAACCTAGAAATAAATGTCAGGTTCTTACCTGATGGGGAGTCCGGCTCGCAGAGTTATACGATCACCCTTGCAAAGTAGACACAGACCAGGGTGACCAGGTAAGACGCCACCTGATCTGTGAGTCTGTGCACGGGGGCTTTCCAGGAATAGTGCTCCAAGTAGCAGTACAGCAGGGATTAGCAGAAGCGTAGTCAAGGAAAGCCAAAGTCAGGGGAAGCCAGATATCAGAGTAGTCCAGGAGGAAAGCCAAGGTCAGAAGCCGGAATCAGACAGGAAATACTGGAACGCAGATATAGCAAGACAGGAACCAAACAAGGGAACCAGAGTCAATGAACTGACACTGCCCTCAGGGAGAGGCAGTGTCTTATACCTGGCTAATTTGTGATCAGCCACAGGTGTGCTGAGATCGTTGGAGCAGCCACAGAATAACGTCCAGCCCCCAATGCTGGGTACAAGGCAAGATAGACTTCTGTCTATCTCTAGAGCTGATATGGTGGCTCAGAGGCAAAGTAGCAGCCCCAGGACTGCAAAGTACCCTGGTTTAAGTCCGTCACCGGGCACTTCTGGGGCGACCTCGTCTGGCCGTCGGGATGTCGCGGTGAGAACCGTGACAATAAATTGGGTACCTCTGTCAGATACTATGTTTTTAGGCGCTCCATGTAACCGAAAGATCTCTTTCAAAAATATTTGTACAAGATCCTGAGCAGATGGTAATTTTTTAAGAGGTACAAAATGTGCCATTTTTGAGAATCTATCTATCTATGACCATAAGGATTGTGTTATATCCGTTAGAACTGGGCAGATCCACCATGAAATCCATGGCTAAATTTGTTTGTAACAAACCAGGGGGAGATTTGTGGGATGCTTTAGAAACGGCACATATTTGACATGCCCCTACATAATCTTTGATGTCGTTTCTAAGTGTAGGCCACCAGAACCTCCTGGAAATAGCAGAGAGAGTTTTATGGACTCCAGGATGACCTGCTGTCAAATTATCATGGAATAATCCAAGTACCTTTTTCCTTAATGGTGGTGAAACGTACAGTTTATCCGGAGGTCTCTCCATGGGTGCCTGATTTTGATCTGCTATTATGGCACAGAAAAGTGGAGAAGACACTTCGGAAACTATAGTAGCAATAAGGCGCATCTGCCTTGGTGTTCTTGGTCCCGGGCCTATACGTAATCACAATATTGAATTGGGAGAGGAAAAATGACCATCTAGCCTGATGAGAGGACAATCTCTTAGCGTCCCCAATATAAGCCAAATTCTTATGATCGGTAAAAATCAGAAGTGGCTCTTTGGAACCTTCTAAGAGATGCCTCCATTCTTTAAGGGCGAGTACAATGGCCAATAATTCCCTATTCCCAATGTCATAATTTTTCTCTGCAAGGGTTAGTTTTCGAGAGAAAAACCCACAGGGATGTAAAGGCGCATCAGGACTTTCTCTTTGAGACAGAATAGCTCCTACTCCTGTTTCTGATGCATCTACTTCTAGAATAAATGGTTTGGTCGGATCGGGATGTGTCAGGATAGGTGCTGAGGCAAATAAAGATTTTAATTGCTCAAATGCCTCCTTTGCTTCCTTGGGCCATGAATTGCAATCTGCTCCTTTTTTTGTTAGGTTGGTAATAGGAGTGATAACAGAGGAAAAACCCTTAATGAACTTGCGGTAATAATTTGCAAAACCTATAAAGCGTTGTGTAGCTTTAAGGCCTTTGGGTAACGGCCATTGTAAGACTGATTCCGATTTGCGTGGGTCCATTTTGAAACCAGACGGGGATATAACATACTCAAGAAACTGTATCTCAGTCTGGTCAAATGGGCATTTCTCCAGCTTACAGTATAGGCTGTTCTTTAACAGGGTTTTTAGTACTATTTTCACATGTTCATGATGTGTCTCTAGGTCTGGGGAATAGATGAGAATGTCGTCTAGATACACTAAAACGAACATGTGGAGATATTCTCTATGGACATCGTTAATGAAATCCTAAAACACCCCTGGGGCGTTGCATAGTCCAAACAGCATAACTAGGTATTCGTAATGTCCCATTCTCGTATTAAACACGGTCATCCATTCATGCCCTTCCTTAATTCTGACTAGGTTGTAAGCACTTCTGAGGTCGAGCTTAGTGAAGAATCGGGCCCCTTTCAACCTATTGAATAACTCAGAAATAAGGGGAATGGGATAGGCGTTTTTTATTGTTAGTCTATTCAAACCCCTATAGTCTATACAAGGGAGTAGGTCTCCTTCTTTTTTAGAGACGAAGAAGAACCCAGCCCCAGCAGGTGAAGAGGATCTACGTATGTGACCCTTTCTGAGAGCATCCTTTATGTATTCTTCTCAACAAAGATTTTCTTGGGGAGATAGTGCATATACTCCTCCTTTAGGAGACATAGTGCCTGGTAACAAGTTTATGGCACAGTCGTATGGTCTATGTGGTGGTAATACCTCCGACTGAACCTTGTTGAATACCTCCTTTAAGTCCAAATACTGCGGTGGGATTTCTGTGGTTAAGGTCTCTCCATGGGTGCCTGATTTTGATCTGCTATTATGGCACAGAAAAGTGGAGAAGACACTTCGGAAACTGTAGTAGCAATAAGGCGCATCTGACTTGGTGTTCTTGGTCCCGGGCCTATACGTAATTACAATATTGAATTGGGAGAGGAAAAATGACCATCTAGCCTGATGCTATAGGTACATTGATGGTACCAATTCATTGTGGCACCCATTTTAAACAAAGACCTTTGCATCTCTCACCCCAACTCACAATTTCTCCTTCAACCTAATCTAAACGTGGATTGTGTTTCTGGAGCCAAGGGAAACCGAGTATTATCGGACATGTAGGTGAAGATATAATTTGGAAAACCATTTCCTCAGAATGTAAGATACCCACTGAGACAGTGATCGGCAGGGTTTCGTGTGTGATGAGAGGCTGAGTAAGAGGTCTCCCATCGATAGCCTCTACTGCTATGGGTCTATCTTTCTGCCCTAAAGGCAGGAGATGTTTGGCAGAGAATTCCTTGTCTCGAAAATTCTCTGCTGCCCCAGAATCAATCATAGCCTCACACTGTACAGTGGTTTTCTTACAAGACAAAGTAATTCTTACAAGGAAACGGTTCTTAGTCAATTTAGGGGACATATACATCACACCTAAGGTTGGTCCCCGGACGTGCCTTAGGTGCGCAAGTTTTCCGGTCAAACCGGACATGAAACCATTTGATGTCCCCTCTTGCCACAATACAAACACAACCCCTCATTGCGTCTGTGTTGTCTCTCTGCCTCAGTGAGTTTAGCAATGCCCAGTTGCATGGGTTCAGGTTTTTGGAGGTGGAGCAGGACTAACAATCACTGGGTTAGAGAAATGAGGGGCTATCGATAAGTTAGAACGTCTAGTACGCTGTCTGTTTTTCTCCCTCTCTCTGAGCCTTTTATCAATGCCTATCATGTATGCAATAAAGTCATTAAGGTTTACCGGAAGATCTCTAACTGCGGTCTCGCCTTGTATATTTTCCGCTAAACCTTCAGAAAAAGCAGCCACCAGACCACTATTGGTCCAGTCAACCTCAGATGCCAATGTCCTGAACTCTATGGTGTAATCAGCTACAGAGCGGGTGCCTTGTTTTATTCTCATTAAGGCTCTGGCAGCGTTCTTTTCTCTCCCTTTTGGCTCAAAAGTAGCTTTAAATGCCGTTAAAAATACATTGTAATCACGGGAACTGGATTACCACTTTCCCATAAGGGATTGGCCCAGGTTAAAGCTTTACCCGTTAACTGGTTCATTAGATAGCCAATTTTTGTAGGGAATGAACCAGGGGAAGCTTCGAAGTGGTATTCAATTTGGTTTAGAAAACCTCTAAATTCCTTAGAATCACCTCCAAAATGAGGGGGAGGTGAAAGGGTTATGGATGGAGGTTTGTGTGCCACAGGTGCTACCACAGGCGGCGGAGCCACAGGTGGTACCGGAGGTGCCTCCAGATAGGCAGTTCTCTGGAGCACAGTCTGGAACGCTTGGGCAAACTGATCTAATCTGTGGTCCATATCCTCCACCCTGCTCTCACAGGCAATCATCTGTGTGCATAGTTCTGCAGGATCCATGGCCCTGTCGTAATGTCACGGCTGCTAGTGTGGTCCAACACGCAGAAACTAGGTAAACATATACATAAAAAAGGAAAGGAAATAAAAGGACAGAGCGTAAACCGGACCTTAGAATGGCCAGACTAATACGCTAGAGATAGAGAATGGTCAAAGGGAAAGCCGAGGTAAAGGAAGCCAGAAATACTCAGATACTGTTTAAACAAGCCAAGTCAGGGGAACCAGTATTCAGAATAACCAGGGAAAAGCCAAGATCAGGATACCAGGAAGTAATATTCACAAAGATAAACGCACTCTATGGAACCAGGAACAGGAAACCACGACAGGGCAAGGAACTGGAGTGAATTAGGGATTTAAATATCCCTCTCTGGGCTCTGATTGGTCAAAGGGTGACCTCTGACCCCAGGATGTGCGCGTGCGTTGACGTCGTGCGCACGTCAGTATAATTTTGAGGGGCGGAACTTGTGATGCGTGCGACCACGTGGTCGGCGCCATCTTTGATTTGGGCGCACTGTCCAGAAGACGCGGAGGAACGGTTCCCGGCTCGCCGACGGGCAGGTAAGCTCGCTATATCTGCAAAGTCATGCCGGTCGGGCACGGATGCGCCACGCGGCGGGCCGGGAACTGCGACACTGTCTCCCTTGGTCTGGTGCTCCATGCAAGATCTCACCTCGTGGAGTTTCAATGATCATGAGAACGGTGAGGAATCAGCCCAGAATTACACGGGAGGATCTTGTTAATGATCTCAAGGCAGCTGGGACAAAGAAAACAATTGGTAACACACTAAGCTGTGAAGGACTGAAACCCTGCAGCGCCTGCAAGGTCCCCCTGCTCAAGAAAGCACAAGTACAAGCCCGTCTGAAGTTTGCCAATGAACATCTGAATGATTCAGAGAAGAACAGGGTGAAAGAGTTGTGGTCAGATGAGACCAAAATCGAGCTCTTTGGCATCAACTCAACTCAACATGTTTGGAGGAGGAGAAATGCTGCCTATAACCCCAAGAACACCGTCCCCATCGTCAAATATGGAGGTGGAAACAGGCTTTAGGGTGTTTTTCTACTAAGAGGACAGGACAACTGCACCGCATCAAAGAGACAATGAACATGCCCTCAGCCAGGGCATTGAAAATGGATAGTGGATGGGTATTCCAGCATGACAATGACCCAAAACACCCAAAATGCAAGAAAGGAGTGGCTCAAGAAGAAGCACATTATGGTCCTGGAGTGGCCTAGCCAGTCTCCAGACCCTAATCCCATAGAAAATTTGTGGAGGGAGCTGAAGGTTCGAGTTGCCAGATGTCAGTCTCGAAATCTTAATGACTTGGAGAGGATCTGCAAAGAGGAGTGAGACAAAATCCCTCCCGAGATGTGTGCAAACCTGGTGGCCAACTACAAGAAACATCTGACCTCTATGATTGCCAACAAGGGTTTTGCCACCAAGTACTAAGTTGAATGGATCAAGTACTTATTTCACTCATCGACATGCAAATCAATTGATAACTTTTTTGGCATGCGGTTTTCTGGATTTTTTTGTTTTGTTTTTCTGTCTCTCACTGTTAAATTACACCTACCATTAAAATGATAGACTAATCATTTCTTTGTCAGTGGGCAAATGTATAAAATCAGCAGGGGATCAAATACTTTTTTCCCCTCACTGTATGTGGCGGCTCGCCAGCACTTACTAATATGATCCCCCTCTAACTATGAGGAGGTTTAAAATCTCCCATATGCCCCCAATCACCATGCCACAGGTGAGACATATCTACTAAACACTATCCATTATTAAGGTAGCCTGCACCTAATGTCCATGTGTGGTGGCATTGGCGGGATCAGTGACAGGTTCCCGCAATCATTTACTTACCCCATACTCCTCTCCGCCTCCGATCCACCTCTTCGGCTGAATGCGCATGCGCGGCAGGAGCTGCACGCGCATTCAGCCGGCCTCATAGGAAAGCATTTAAAATGCTTTCCTATGGACGCTGCCGTCTTCTCATTGTGATTTTCAAAGTGAGAAGCACGCAAACGCCTCTAGCAGCTGTCAATGAGACAGCCACTAGAGGCTTTAGAGGCTGGATTAACCCATCTATAAACATAGCAGTTTCTCTGAAACTGCTATGTTTATAAAAAAGAGGGTTAATCCTAGAGGGACCTGGCACCCAGACCACTTCATTAAGCTGAAGTGGTCTGGGTGCCTAGAGTGGTCCTTTAAGCTTTTCTCTGACTGAGAATTAACTCTAAGCTATCCCCTTTTGTACAGGCTTTATTCAAAAATGGCCAAAATTGTGGGGTCTTCAAAGAGTTAATATGTGATCCAGTTAGCAGGATAAAGGGAGATTGTTGAATTCCTATAATAAATGTTCACAGTGTGTGAACCATATTTTACGCTACCTGATGGAAATCAAGATAATATATCTATGCCTTCATGACCATATTAATTAATAATGGCTGTTGGTAGTTCCTCCTATGGATTTGACTGAAGGAAGGTACAGCATAGAAGAGTAGCTGTAGTGGTTCCACTTGATATAATTAATATTTTTACACTGAAGGAACATACAGCATAGATATAAGAAAAGGCCTCTCTCCCTGTTAATCTTGGTAGATAGTCAGCGTATGAAAAAGAGAAAAAAAGAGTTACGTGCTAGTAAAAATATTCCATGCTTAAATATGCATGGTATGATACACCAAGGTGATAGTGAGTGCCTTGTGAAATAAGAAAGGTTGCCCGACGCATTTTGGTGCCCAGCGTTTGCACCTTTATCCTGCTAACTGGATCACATATTAACTCTTTGAAGACCCCCCAATTCTGGCCATTTTTTAATAAAGCCTGTACAAGAGGGGATAGCTTAGAGTTAATTCTCAGTCAGAGAAAAGCTTAATAGCTTTTGTATTCATTCTGATTCTATTTTTGTTTGGTTTGAGACATGTGCATATTTGTTATTTACTCTCTATAAATATCCAGATTATATCAACATTTAAAACTGTTACTTTGTTCTGTTTTGTATGAGGATATAAAAATTTCTATTTGTGTTTAATTGAATAGGGGTTAAGCCCCAGACACCACTGGAGTGTCATATTGGTGACTGTATTCAGGGTGAGAGGTTCTGCAGCAGCAAACCACTCTAAACTGAATATTTCTAAACTCTTACAGTAACTACGCTTCTTAAACTCCTCCCCTTTTTTGGTATCCTTTTTATCCTCCTCTTTAAGATCTATATACTACATTTGTGAACCGGGAACCGGGACTTAATCCCCCACTGCTATCCCCACCCCTTGGGCCGTGAGCATGTGAAGAAGCCCCTGCACCGCCCCTCTCTGGAGAACTCCCACTAATAGATCTAGACCCACTATGCTTCCGGTACTCAATCCTAACAGGGGAATCCAAAATTTTCCCCCGTGCATATCCTGAAGGGGACCGCCTGCCATCGCTGTCCATCCCCTTACGAAGACTGCTCCTAGACCAATACCTATGGAACCTGACATCATTCTCCTGAGTGCAGCGTGGGACACCCACCCATGAGGAAAGCCCCCCGAGCTGTCCCTCTGTGTCATCCCTATATGCATACTCCCTGTTGCTTGCCTCCCGACTCACCCCATGTCGCCCTAACGTTATCCTGGGAGAGGACACACTATGCTCCCATAACCTGTCAGGGGAAATTACGGAGTGTCGTCTGTCATTGGAAAGAGGGGAACCAGCTGCAGTTTGTCTGGCTATATGCCTACCATCTGCCACCCTCCTGCTGCCAACCAAACCTGTACTGGGCCCACCTCTGGGGAAACTCTTGGGCTTGCAATACGGGGGCAACGGTGTTGGGAGCCGACTCACCCGGCTGATGAACAGCTGATGTCTCCGCTCTTCCACTCCCACTTCGTAGCACTTCCAGCATTACCAGATCCTGCTGCAAAGTCTGCCGTTCGTCCTGCCTCATTCCTGCTGTTCACTGTGCGAATAGGTCTCTGGCCCTAATGGTGCAGCTCTTGTGCCGAACACCCAGCTGCATCTGAAACAAGATAGTCACCTCCCGAACGCTCAGCCGCATGTGAAAGGCCGCATTCGCATACTGAACGTCCGGTAGTTTTTGTACCTGTAGCTACGCGGCCTGAACATTCGGTAGTTTCCATACCTCCACATTTGCAGCCCAAACGTTCAGTAGTTCCCGTACCTCTTGTTCGCAGACCGACCGTTCAGGTGGAGCCTCTGTCCTGTTGCCACAAAGCGAGTATGCGGCTGCATGCCGACGCTTCCCACAAACTCCTACACTCCCGGTTTTGACGCCAACATCCTCACCAACACTGCCAGGGTCTCCAGATGGCTACGCTGTCACCTCGTACCTGGCACCGTGCTGGGGCTCAATCTCTGAGGGGGCCTGGTTCTCCGAGTGGGCCTTCGTGCTGGGAACGTGGCAGATCCTGATGGCAAAGCATCACCTAAACGGCTCTGCAGCCACTCAACGCCTCTCTCCCGCACAGCTGCCCTGACTCCTGCTAGCCAATCTTCCATCCTGAGCTGAGGAAAACACTACACAAAAACCTGTCACAACAACAAGTAAATGCAGCTTAATTAAAATGTCCCCTGAACCTAAAATGGCCCCTTTATATATGGCCTGGTAACTCCACCCACAATGCTATTTTTTTTAACCAATCCCACACACCCACGTCACTATATGCCTGTCTCCTGGCAATGTCAAGGCCCACTCCCCTTAGCTACGCTGGTACATGGGCTACAGGAAACAGGGTAAGCTTCTTCGAACCCTCTGCTGATACTCTGTGTCTAGCATGCCCAAGGTTAGCTGGAAATATTTAATTAGATTTCTTTGTTAGTAAAAAGAAACTGCAGAACAAATGAAAATGATCAAAACAAGGTATAGACATATGTTTGTTAAATGCTAGGATGGTGCACAGATTATGTCTGATAACAGAGCCAATTTAAAAACTTCTAATTTAAGGTTAATATGCATAATGTATAATATAATATCAGCCACTCTGACAAAGCCTATGAACATCTGGAACGTATAACTGTGTTTGTTGCATCTCTTGTGCAGAGCAGACCTATTTACCACTGTGATCATATACTGCATTTATTGGTGTGACGGGTCTCATATGGTGATGATATAGCTTTATACACTACTTCAATGCTGGGCCTTCTGGCGTGGCTCATCATCATGCCGGATGTTACCGTCATATCTTCTGATAATTGACGCAAACGTGTGTGCATCGTTCTGAAGTCACATGGCTGCCGATAATGAAACCCTTCTCAGTGACTGTCGTGGTTTCCATTATTGATTCTTTGTTTTCTGAACCCGGCTTGTACCTTGGCTAGTCTCCATTCTGTATTCCTTGACTTTTGGTTTGTGTTACATACTTTCTCTTTCCCTGAACTCAGTATGTCACATACTATTCTATATCACGTTGAGTCCCATCACTCTAAGGCCCAGTAATACATTTTGATATTTTTATATATTTGTGTTTGTTCAGTTAAGTAATGCGTGTTGGGTATAGTTTCTCCTGACATCCATGGGGTAAGCCATTACACTTCTGATAATATCTGTCTTTTATGTCCTGTTTTTATTCGTTTACCCAAGTACATTAATTATCACAATATACAAGTGTGCTGACTGTATCTATAATCCATTGCTAGAAGAAGTCACAGAAGACACAAAGTACAAAATTCATTTTTTTTTTGTTTTTTTAAAGAAGATCTTTCCACAACTCTAACTCCTCATCCTCGACTCCGCCACCTCATCCGCAATCCACCTCATCCTGAACACTAACTCCACTATGTCCAAACAGAGGTGGATGTTAAACTGTTTCTATACTCTCTAGGCAGGTCAAGCAATGATGACTAGAGAGTTATCATAGAAACCATGCACTGTGGTTGCCATATGTGGAGAGCAGAAGGACTGCCAGTGAGAGGTCTTTTCTTCTCTCTCTTGTCAGTCCATTCTTTGGCATAGAATCTATGCTGAAGAATTGATTGACAGGCGGAAGAAACACCTATTTTTAAGTTTTTCTTAAGCTATACACTTCCAAGCTATACATTTAATAGCAAATGTTGTGCCTGCAGTGGCAAGTACCCTTTAAGGAAAAAGTAACTCAACACCAACTGGCCCCCAGCAAATGTCATTTCTCCTTTAGTTACTAAAGCAACCTATTGACCAAAATTAATCAATGACTGGATTCAATGAAAGCAGGAATACCCAGACTTGATTACTGCCAGCCAAGTTTAATGTCTAGAAGTGATGAGAAGGACAACTATTGAGATATATTCATGTGAAAATTGTTTACAGAGCAATTGCTAAGGTTCTGAGAGTCCAGGAAACTACTGTGAGAGACATAATTTTCAAATGGAGATACAAGAGTGGTGTATATTCCATTTTACCAAAATACCTCCAAAGGCACAGAGATTATTAATCTAGGGTGTCTCAAAAACATCCAGGACAACATCTAAAGAACAGCAGGTGTGACGAACTGAACCTCGCCATGGGTTCTTGGAGGGGCATACTTGCCAGCCCCTTGCCCTGTGATTATGGCCCCTGTGACTTCTATAAAGATTCTAAACCCCTGAACTGATCTGGATGATTTATGGATGTGTTGGTCATCCAGATCAGGGCTATCAGGGGATGTAAGATTTGTGGGGATAGTGTGTGTTTTGGGGTACCTTTGGGGTTTTGTAAAGTGTCAGCCCTAATTAACACCTTTGGGAAGGATTGGAACACCAAGCACAAGCCAGACCTTCTAGACTAAGATCAGTGTCTGACCCCACAAATGTTCTTTTGGGGTAATGGGCACAAAATCCCACAGATACAATCCCAAATATTATAGAAAGCCTTCCATGAAGAATGGCAGCTGTTATAGCTGCAAAGAGGTGGTCGAAACGTCTTATTAATGCCTATGGTGTTTAGAATGGGAGATTCAACAAACTTATATAGGTGTGATGGCCAGGTGGCCACATACTTTTGACCATATACAGGTTTATTTACTAAAGTCAGGAAGTCAAAGTAAATTTAAAGAACTCCAAATTTTATGTCACAATAGCTGGACTGAAAACATTGTAAACATTTTCTAGTTCAGCTATTTTGTTTTATAATTTGAAATTCACTTTGAATGCCCGACACTTAAGTAAATAACCCTAAGAATGTATATCTTGTAACTGTGTTAGAATAACTGTGCCATATAATCTTTATGAATAACTCACAAGTGACATATCTTTAATTAATTTGATTTTAATTATATTCCAGTAGAATCCTTTAATTCTTACTTAAAATTTTCGCTTTGTATATCGTCATCTGTGTCAATGTCCAGAGTTCTTTTTTGTCCACTTAATTTCACTGTATCGTTTTTGTTGGTCGCATGGTATCAAAGCATCTTTCCATGTCGATTTTACATTCTTCCATACTGTCCTATATCCGTTGATTGCTTCTCATTACCCATGTGTAATTGAATGGATTCTCTGAAATGTAATTTGTGGGAAATTCCAAATCTGCTCTTTCAAAATGTATTTATTTATTATATTTTTTTAAAATTTATTTTACTTGTTTATTTGCAGAAACAGTTTTTATTGTTGAGTTGTTGATGAAATACAGCCTGTTTTATATCATCACCTATTTAGCATTTTAACAACCCCTGGTGCTGTTATGGAGTCTGTTAAATAAATAGCAATATGTAGTCACTTAAACACCATTTTTTCAGATCAGCCCTAACTAATAGGGTTGGTAAAAATCTTAAATGTTGTTGAACTGTATAGTTTTTTTCTCATCTTTGCAATTTTGTCTTAATAATGTAAGCAAGTTCTCAAGTACCCACAACTCTCTACTTAGTAAACAGACCTCTACATATCTCTACATATCATGTTTCCGGCTAAATCAGCCGAGGGTCCAAAGAGCTTCGTATTTCAACATTCTAAAATGACAATTCAAGTTATTAGTTAACGAACATTATCAATGTCTAAAAGCAAACTTTGACCTTTTAAAATATTTCATAGAATTTTTCCACTTTGAGCAAGCATTGTCAAATAATAAAAAAAACACACACACATTGAGGTAGTGCACAAGTCATATTTATTTATTTATTACACAATATAGTGACATAAAACATTATTTAAGGGACACTCCAGGCACCGGCATGTGCTAAGTGTAATTAGAAGATAAAATACAGTTTGCTATGCTGTGTGTAGTTTTTATGGATGTTCTTTTTAGTTTCCTTTTAAAAAAATACTAATTAATTTTGTTCCCTCCCAATTTATCATGTTTTCACATGCCACATATTATGTAATAACTTGGATTATAAAATGTGGAAAATGTGTTTATTATTGTATAAATGATTTCTACACATAGATTTATAGCTGGGGGAGTATCATAAGCACTATAGGCCACTAAAGTGGTTTTTGGTACCCTGGTCCTTGGTACAGGGGTACGCCATTTAGCAACAGTTTTGCCATCGTAACTCTGTCCATGAAGTCTTCGACACTCCTATAATGTCGGCTGGGGCGCTTCTGCAAAAGCCAAACCAATTCCCATTCATTGGCAGAGAGCATCGGCTGGCTGCTCACAGCTGATAGATGGCATACTATGCGTAGATAGATGGCATACTATGCACACAAACTCTGTGTGCAGCTTTACATACTGGATCAGTATAGACTCCATTCACCATGACAACTTAAAATCACTGACGTGTTCATAGTGCTCGGAGAAACCCTTTCATGTGGATACTACTATTTACTGCACAGAAGGTATGAAAAATCATTATTGGACCGGCAGTCACCCTCACAGGCATCACAATTACCTGTCACCTGGATTATTAATATTCAGGTGATTCGTTTACTTGACTGACTGTATAGAAAAAGTATGGTTAGTGTATCAAGTGTTTTTTTTTTTTTTACATAGTGAGAAATGGAATATCTTTATGCTACAAATTGTTAAAAGCTTTCTCTGCCTTAATTGACACTTTAAAAAAAACAAACAAAAAAAAAACTTTGCATTTAAATGAGCTTTCCAGGCACCCACATATTAGGCCTTTCACAGTTGTCCAAGTTTATACAGATACTGCAATAATTAATTTATTCAGTAGATGAGCCACAGCTGTGCAGGTGACATATAGGGGCTGTGGTGCTTTAGTGGTTATGGTGCATAGAATGTCCCTTTAATCCCGGTACAGCAGAAAATATAAAATATTTCAGTAGAGGGCGGAGCAAATCCAAATTCTATATGGGTTATTTCTAGAAGACCATAATGGATCTGTGAAAGGTATATATATATATATATATATATATATATATATTATTTATATATTATATTATATATATATATATATACACACATCTTAATCTTGCACAGTAAGAATAGGGTAGAGAAATATTGCAAAAATGTACATTACTACACTATAATGAATTAGTAAATTGTATTCTTAATTAGAATATATATTCTGTTGGCTATTATAATGTATAAAAAAAACAGAAGAATTCTTGAATTTGAACAGAGAGTGGATATTAGTTACAATGTATGTGTAAATATATTAATGTATTCTGCTGCACTCTTATATTCTAGCTGATTACTTACCAACTAGTAAGGAATGAAAGGAAGGCATACATGGAAAAGGTTTCTGAAGGCAACACAAGTTACTAGTAGTGACTTGGATAGTATTCTTGATAGAAGTCATCGCTCCTAACCTCAGTCACCTCTCCTGACAGTTAAGGAGATAGCCGCATTGCCCTGTAAGAAAAGAGCAAGCAAACATTTTATTGTGCATTCTAAATTTTTATTCAACTACTTTGATACAGTACCCCTGAAGTAGCAAGATTAGTCACCATATATTGCGAGTATGTTTTTCAGAATGGACACTAGGTGGAGCTTTAGTAAGTCTATATAGTTACATTGTGAAGTACAGTTTACTATGACTATCTGACTCTAATCTAATAACTGCTTTTAAGCAGAGTTTAATGCCCTTCATTAAATCTGAATCATACACAAGATAATTTGAGAAGCATAACTATTTTTAATATTAGTATTTATATAGTGCAAACTTCATGTTCAGCTCTTTATAACGATACAATGAGGTTTATTTCACAAATTACAAAAATTAGACTTACAGACAGTGTAAGTTAAGACAATAAGGAGGTCTGAATCAAATGAACTTGCACTCTAGAAACCATGGTTATAAAGGTACAGCACAGATGTATCTCCTATTTCCAGTGTAGCTACGGTAATTTGAAACTTTGGTTACTATTTATTTCCTTACATTACTATGGTCAAAATTAGAACATTTCTGTGATTGTGTGTGTGTGTGTGTGTGTGTAGGTCTGGGATTGTATGTGCATGTGTGGGTCTGTGATTGTATGTGTATGTCTGTGTGTGTGTACATCTGTGCTTATGTGTGTGTATGTGGTTGTGTAGGTCTGATTGTACGTGGGTGTGTGTGGGTCTGTGATTGTGTTTATATTTGTGCGCAAAGGTCTGTGATTATATGTGTGTCTGTAAATATGTGTGTATAGGTTTGTGATTGTGTGTGTATGCAATTGTGTGTATATCTGCAGTTATGTGTGCATATGAATATACATGTGTAGTAGATAGCTCCCTAATTTGGTATCCTTAAATATGGCAATCCCACATTAGGATAAAAAATAAGGGAGTTATCTGCTAAACAATTGAAATATCAAAATTAACAAAATGGGTTTTGAAGTTTTATGACATAAATTAATTATATTATAGATTTTATGTGTGGCCCAAGGCAATTCCTCTGCGCTCAATGCGGCCCACAGAAGCCAAAAGGTTGGACACCCATGTTCTACGCAAACTATTTTATCAGTAGGGTCTTCCTAGCTTATCAGTTATAAATCAGTAAATTGCAAAAAAATGGTATCAGAAGTGATGAGTGAATAAACCTCATCATTATTAAAATATAATTATCATATTTTTTTACAAACAAAAGAATAACAGTTAAAATAAAATTATTACAGAACAAAAATTGGCGTATTTAGTAAACAGCGAATTGTAAAGAAGTCCAAAATAGCCATATTGCGAAAACAAATCCAGGTTAGAGAATTGTTCATGCCCAACTATTTTGGAATTCACTTTTCATTTCACCATAATTTGTAATCAAGTAAATAAATCCCAGTGGGTGTCACACAACAGCTTCGATATAGGTGAAGGACGCAAATTGTAATAACTGTATCACCTTCAGTTGCCTACCTGCAAAATTGCTGCATTGTCATTACATCCGCAAACATTATTATTGAAGTTTAATATCTAACGATACCATGAAAAAAATCACTTCCCACATTTTATAAAGATGCAGTGTTTTTCTATTACAAAAAAAATGAAAACTACAAAGAAAAAAGTAAAGTTAGCTTGTGTATTATTAACTTGAGAACTTTTGTTAATGACTTGTCCAGTTGATATTTTTGCTTAGGATTCCTTAACCCCTTCACTACCAAGAATATTGAAAAATATTAGCATGACGTGTATTTGAAGCAAGGGATGCATAGCTAGCATGTAAACATACCATAAAAGCAATTTTTTGTACTGGTTACTTTGCAGACAAATGTCAACATTTTAATTTTGTAAATGTACACATTTTTTATGTTTCACTTAGTTGTTCATCCTCCATAAAAATAAATATAAAGCGTTAGACAGTATACAGTGCCCTTTATCTTGCAATATTTCATTCAGGGTCTGACATTTTAGTATAAAAGTAAAAATGCACTTACACTACGTCAGGATTACAGTAAAATCCAGCACGTACAATTGTGTAACACAGAGGACTGATAGGTAACGTATGCCGGACCTTAGAATGGCCGGACTAACTTACCAAAGAATAGTCAGGAATAGCCGAGGTCAAGGGATACAGAAAGAGACACAACGATAAGGAAAAACCAGGGGTCAGGGATGCCAGCAAACAGGGAGGTCAAAAACAATGCCAAAGTCAAATAACCAGAATTACCAGAATCAATAACGCGCTCTCGGACAACCACAAGGGAAACCACGACAGGGCACTGAGCAGGATGAGAACTGGGCCTAAATACCCCTCCTCTGGATCTGATAGGGTGTAATCGGCCTTTGACCCCAAAAGCAGTTACTAGGTTCCCATTTGCATAATTGCTGCTCAGCACAAACCCTGCTGTGGATTTGATTGCTGCTCGGCACAACTTTTCCTGTCAGGACAGTAATGTTGTTTGGCACAACTTTTCCTGTCTGAACAGTAAATTCCATTAATCACATTTTTATAAGAGGATGAATACGTGACATTACCCCTGTGTGTTGTTGCCTTTTAATAAATACCTTTTAATGTAGACGAACCTTGTGTAATATATATATTAATTTGGTGATACACCACAACCCCCACCTGAAGAACACCCACCGGGCGGGCAGGACCAGGCTTGAGAGTAAATTTGGCGTGAAAATAGCGAATCTTGCGGCCAGCATGTTTATCAGATGACCCAAGAACGATCGGCTGGTCCATAACCTTTCCAATCCACCAAGTACTGTAAAGTGCCCTGAGAAAACCTGGAATCAATTATGGAGGAGACCTCATACTCTTCCTGTCCAGAAACAACTAAGGGAGGAGGAGGGACACTTGAGACAGTATATTTATTGCAAACAAGAGGTTTGAGCAAGGACACATGAAAGGTATTAGGAATTTTCAAGGAGGCCAGAAGGACCAGAGAGTACGCAACAGGATTGATCCTACAAAGGACACGAAAAGGTCCAAGGAACCTAGAAGCAAATTTCATTCTAGGGACTTTGAGCCTGATGTTACGAGAAGATAACCAAACCCCCTCACCCACTTGGTAAACAGGGTTGGCACCTCGACATGTATCAGCATAATGATTGAAATGGTCAGCAGCAGTACCCAGAGCAGATTGAACTTTAACCCAGGTATCACGGATGGAAGCCAGACGGTCATCCAAAGCAGGAATAACTGTATCAGAAAAAACAGCCAATAGGACAGTAGGATAACGGCCATTATTAACAAAAAATGGATTTTGCCCAGAAGAGCCATGGACCAATTCGGACCAATTGTCTTGAGTGCTATTAACGAAACAAATATAATTCCAAGGACTGGTTAGCCCTCTCAGCTGTACTATTGGTCTGGGGGTGGTAAGAGGATGAAAAAGACAATTTAATCCCTAATTGTTTATTGAAGGCCCTCCAAAACTGAGACACAAACTGAGAACCTCTGTTAGATACTATATTGTGAGGAATGCCATGCAGACGGACAATTTCTCGTATAAAGATTAGTACCAGGTCATGAGATGACGGCAATTTCTTGAGAGGAATAAAATAAGCCATTTTAGAAAAAACGGTCCACAACCATGAGAATGGTGGTATAACCGTTAAAACTAGGAAGTTCAACAATGAAGTCCATGGGCAAGTGGGACCATGGGACCTCAGGAATAGGAAGAGGTTGTAACAAGCCACAAGGGAGTTTATGAGGCACTTTGTAAACCGCACAAACAGAACAAGCCTGCACATATTCCTTTACATCCTTCCTGAGGGAATCCCATCAGAATGATCTCATGATAGCAGAAGTGGATTTATTAATACCTGGGTGACCAGCAGACACATTGTCGTGAAACACCTTCATGATATTAACCCTTTCCCCCAATGGAACAAACAGTTTGTCCTGAGGTTTACCGCAGGGCGCCTGAGACTGAGCCTCCATGATGGAGCCAAGCAGTGGAGAGGACAATGAAAGGACAGTGGATGCAATGATACATTCCGGGGGAATGATATGGGACGTTTCTTGCTCTAGTATAGCCTCAGTATCAAACTGCCTGGACAATGCGTCGGCCTTGACATTTTTAGAACCAGGTCTGTAAGTGATAAGAAAATTAAATTGAGAAAGAAATAGAGACCACCTAGCTTGTCTAGAAGATAATCGCTTAGCATCTCCTATGTAAGCCAGGTTTTTGTGATCAGTAATGATCAAAGGGGGTCCTTGGAACCCTCTAAAAGATGTCGCCACTCCTTGAGAGCCAACAATTCTCTATTGCCAATATCGTAATGGCGCTCAGCAGGAGACAATTTTCTAGAAAAGTAACCACAAGGATGTAACATAGTTTCCTGGCTCTCCCTCTGGGAGAGAACTGCCCCTACCCCTGTCTCTGAAGCATCAACCTCCAGTATGAAAGGCTTACTGGTGTCAGGATGTATCAATATGTTGGCCGAGGCAAACTGCTGTTTGAGAGTTTCAAAGGGTAAAGGCCACTGTAGAACAGACTCTAGTTTTTTAGGATCCATCTGAAACCCAGAGGCAGAAATATTATATCCTAAAAACTGTACTTCAGACTGGTCAAAGATACATTTTTCCAATTTACAATAAAGTTGTTTTTTAACAAGGTTTGCAGAACTTGTTTAACGTGATCGTGGTGAGACTGGAGGTCAGGAGAATAAATAAAGATATCATCCGGGGGCGGAGCCTGACCGCCGAGCAATACAGACGTGGGCAACACGAGCTCCCGCCTGACGGGCCGAATTTGGGGCAAAATCACCGGCTACATAGACTGCAGACTCACCGGGTTGTGCTACCCATGCTGGGAGTGCACCACGGAACCGAAGGACACCCCTCTGAAACCCGTCGGGGCCGGGAAGACGAAACGCCGAATGCGGCCTACTAAAGTTGGAGCCGGGGGGAGACGGCCGCTCAACCCGACACCAGACACACCAAGCGACTTTACAGGTTTCCTATCCCCCCCCCTTTGGACCGGTGGGGGTTATCCCGGTCCCCACTGGGAGAACGGACTGTGGCACCAAACCCTACCCCAGCTGTCTGAACACAGTAGGCAACGCAAGGCACCCCAACCTCACAAAATGGCGGAGGCCATACCACAGTCGCAGCAAACTCCCGCACGAGCACCCCCAGACACTCTTGAAACCAGACTGGACGCTTTGTTCCAGGCATTTTGGGATAAACTGCGGACCCGTGCCACTGCCGAACAACCCAACTGGTGCACAGAACGGGAGGCGGGCGCTTCCCCTCCGGGTAACCTACGCCACATATCGCCTCATCGCACCAGCAACTGCCCGCCCAGGCTGATAGCCAACAGAGGCCTGGCCTCGAGACATCGACCACACAGGGAGAAGAATGCACGCCGCAGGCGGTGGATGCCACCGCGATTCTCTAACTGCCCCTTAAGGGGCCAGGACCGGGCCACACGTGAGTACCGAGTCCGTGGACAGAAGGTGTCGGCTTTCACAATATCCTGGGGCTGGAGGATAGCCCCCCGCACCCGCTGTTCCCCGGTTAAATCCGGCAGCCAATCTCTGCAGCTGACAACCTGTCAAGCTACCTATCCTCTCAGGCAGAAAACACCTCCAGGCACAGTATCCCTGCGACAGCCAAGCAAGCGGAAAACCGCCAGCCTTGACCGCAGCCTCACACGACCCCTCATACAGTTACAGCTAAACACCGAGGACGATGAACCAACGACGCATACCCTTCTGCAGATCCAGAGCTGGAAAAGAGCCATGGAACAGCATACTGTGGTAGACAATCGATGGGACTACCCTACACTTGTACCACCCATACCGCTACTGGGGATCGGCTGACCGGGCGCCTGAGCCCTCACCCGGAGTCTCTGTTAACCCACAGAAGACACCGTGCAAAGGGACATACCAGATAAGAGACTCCCCATTTTCTGTTGAGGAAATTCTAGCTCAGCTTTGTTTTATTTTGTTGCCTATAACTTTGCCCCTACTGGTTGCGCAATTTGCTATGCTTGGGCCTGAACCCAGTGGTATAATGTTCTCTATGCATGCATGACTTTATGTTCAACAAGCTTGATTACACACAGACACAAATGTTTAGCAATTTTCAGCTTGATGCCAAAAGCCTGTAGAATAGAGAATAAGGCACACTTTGGGCACGCAGTCTATATACAGCATACGTTCACTACTTCGAGCGCATGCAACTACTCGAGTCAGTTTCAGCTTCTAGCATGTTGTACCCACACTACCTATAATACCTATACTGTTACTTGTGCAGCCTAAATATTGCCGTAATAATTGAACCATACAGTTATGGATGTGTTAGCAATTTACTTGTTCTTATATATTAAAAAAAAAGAGGCAGACGCTTCATGGAGGCAGTCCCAAATGTACTGTTATAATCCTTTTAAAATGTATCTTAAATACCTCCCCTTCTTTTTTCTGTTCCCATACAACTATATGCCTCAATAAAAGAAAGATTGATAAATAAAGATATCATCCAGATAGACCAAGACAAACGAGTAAATGTAATCCCTGAGTACATCGTTAATTAAATCTTGGAAAACCGCTGGAGCATCACTAGATATTCATAGTGTCCACTTCTGGTATTAAATGCAGTTTTCCACTCGTGGTTTTCCTTGATTCTCACTAAATTGTAAGCGCTTCTAAGGTCAAGCTTAGTAAACACTTTAGTGCCCTGAAGTCTATCAAATAATTCAGCAATAAGAGGAATGGGGTAGGCGTTCTTAATGGTGATTTTGTTCAATGCCCTGTAATTGATACATGGGCGCAACTCACCATCCTTTTTAGATACAAAAAATAATCCTGCACCAGCAGGTGAGGATGAATTTCATATATGGTCTTTATGCAATGAATCTTTAATATATTCCTCCATTACACTACTCTTCTGAGGAGATAGAGCATAGACTGCTCCCGTAGGTGGCAAAGCGCGTGGTAGTAAGTTAATGGGACAGTCATATGGTCTGTGAGGAGGTAGAGTATTAGACTTGCTGAGTCTTGCTGAATACTTCTTTAATGTCTTGGTATTGTATAGGGATCTCGGGATTTTGATGTGTACTAGTGGGTAATTCAATAGTGCCCACTCTTTTGGTGACATGCAATATGCACCTTTTATTACAATCCTTACCCCATTCTAATATTTCTCCATTAGCCCAGTCAATATGAGGGTTATGCTTGCTAAGCCATGGGAATCCTAATATGATAGGACAAGAAGGAGATGCAATCACCTGAAATGTAATCTCTTTCTTATGTAAGGCACCAATGGAAATATTAATGGGTAAGGTTTCATGCGTTTTCAATGGTTGTGAGAGTGGTCTCCCATCAATAGCATCAACAGCTAGTGGTGATAGTCTCTCCTTGATACATATAGTATTATCCTTGACAAATTGAACGTTGATGAAGTTTCCAGCAGCACCTGAATCCATCAGGGCTTTGCATGAAAAGTTATTTTTGTCAAAGGCGATAGAAATGTCAAGGAGAAGCCTATTTTTATTCTTTTCAGGGGACGTTTCCATTACACATAAGACCTGTCCCCTTAAGGTGCGGTAGTTTTCCGGACGTATGGGACAATTGTTTCTCATATGTCCCTTCCTACCGCAGTATAGACATAGGCCTTCTTTTCTCCTATATTGTCTTTCTGCTTCCGACAGTCTAGTGACCCCCAACTGCATGGGTTCGGTTAGGACTGTACAGGAATTTCAGGGACAATAGGTCTGGAGAAACGGGGTGCTAAATGCATACTCATGGATCTGGTCTTGTTTCTAATAGCTTCTCTGGTTCTCAGTCTATTATCAATCTGCATGACAAAAGTGATAAATTCATTAAGCTTTTTTGGTAAGTCTTTGGCGGCAATCTCATCTAGCATAGTTTCAAATAACTAACTTTTTAAATGAGATTAACCCACTATTAGTCCAGTCTACCTCGGAAGCTAGGGTACGAAATTCTCTGGCATATTCCGAGATAGACCGGTTCCCTTGTCTGATATGCATAAGGGCAGTAGAGGCGCCATCCTCTCTGCCTAAAGGTTCAAACGTAAGTTTGAATTCCGTAAGGAACTCCTGGTAATTGTGTGCCACACTCCTATTACTCTCCCATAATGGATTGGCCCAAGCTAAAGCATTACCTTCTAACTGATTCATTAGGTAACCAATTTTAGGCTCTGTCTGAGGGAAAAGATCCCGGTGAAGCCTCAAAATGATACTCCATTTGGTTAAGAAATCCCCTGCATTCTTGAATATTCAAATCAAAATGCAGGGGAGGAGATAGGGAGATAGTAGGTTCCTTGTGTACTATAGGTGGAGGTACATAAGGTGGAGGTGAGGCCGCAGGTTGCAGTTGCGCTGTTTGGATAAGAAGCGTATTGAAGGCCTGGGCAAATTGATCCATGCCGTGATCATTATCCTCCAGTTTCCTTTTGCAAACAGCTATGTGCTTACACAATTCTACAGGATCTATGGCTCTGTAACACAGAGGACTGATAGGTAATGTATACCGGACCTTAGAATGGCCAGACTAACGTACAAAAGAATAGTCAGGAATAGCCGAGGTCAAGGGATACAGAAAGAGACACAATGATAAGGAAAAGTCAGGGATGCCAGAAAATAGAGAAGTCAAAAACAATGCCAAAGTCAAATAACCAGAATTACCAGAATCAATAACGTGCTATCGGACAACCACAAGGGTAACCACGACAGGGCACTGAGCAGGATGAGAACTGGGCCTAAATACCACTCCTCTGGATCTGATAGGGTGTAATCGGCCTTTGACCCCCAAAAGAAGTTACCAGGTTCCCATTTGCATAATTGCTGCTCAGCTATTTTTTTTTTTTCGGCCCAACTTTTCCTCTCTGAACAGTAAATTCCATTAATCAGATTTTTATAAGCGGATGAATACGTGACACAGTAGTTGTGACAAAAATAGATGAATAAAATGACCATTGGCCAATACTTTGCTTACAGATATTTGTAAGGACCATAAAGGCATTACTAGCAGTTCAGGTAACAAAAAATGGCAACCGAATTTAAAAAGAATGTTTGTATTAGAGCATAATACCCACATACAGTAAATATAGTTAATCATACATTTCTAAAATAAAGATATTTCAAACTGTTATATCAATCTTATAACAATCTTTGTCCATCTCTGGACTGTTAATGCAATGATGTCAGTGAAATGTCCATTTCACTCTTCCCCTTCCCTGACTATAGGAATGACATGACCCATTGGAATTTCCTGTACTGTTTGTAAGCAGGGTGTGAGCTGATATTTTCATAGGCATTATATCAATAAGTAGTGTATTTGGGCATTCCTCTAGAACAGGGGTCCTCAAACTCTGGCCTTCCAGATGTTGCTGAACTACAACTCCCATGATTTACATAGATAGCCAGAGAATCATGGGAGTTGTAGTTCAGCAACATCTGGGGGGCCAGAGTTTGAGGACCCCTGCTCTAGAAGCTAGTAATAACAACTATAGTATTAATAAGTCGAGTGAGGCTTTACAAACTAGATTTTATTCTGCAAAATGCATAAAAATCAAAATTGTTATATTTGATTTAGCTAGTCAAGAGGTTAAACATAGAATTTCATGTGGCCCACATTAACCCTGAGTGTGATTATCATTTTTCCGTGTTACCAGGAGAATTCAAAACTAATTTGTAAGCAAAATTATTGCATTCATGTCAGCTGTTTTTTATTTTGTGCCCACCAGCTCATAAGCACAAAACTGTCCTTCATAAAGGCAGTAATAATATGTCATGCTGCTCCCTTAAAGGGGCACTATAAACATCAAAACAACTATAGCTTAACAAAGTGGCTTTGGTGTGTAAATTATGCCCCTGTAGTCTTAATGCTCAATTTTCTGTCATTTGGGAGTTAAATCACTTTGTTTATGCAGCCCTAGCCACACATCCTTGCATGTGACTCACACAGTCTCCTGTAAAGAGAGTTTCAATGTTTAAATGTCAATAATTACACAGTTTATTTAGTTTATAATTTATTATCTCCTGCTCTGTTAAAAGCCTGCTAGAGCTTGCAAGAGCCACCTGTGTGTGATTAAAGTTCAAGTAACAGAGCAGGAGATAAGAAATTCTAGATTAAACACACTGTGCTGATTGTGTAGGCTGTATTAGTTGCAGGTAGTGTGGCTAGGTCTGAATAAACAGGAAGAACCTGTTTAACAGTTTTAAAAAATTGAGATTAGATAACTCAAAATAAGGTGCTGCAGCAACTAAAGAAAGTGAATGTAAACAAAGCTTCAGGGCCTTAAGGTATTTACTTATGAATACTTAAGGAGCTAAGTGTGGAAAAAGGTGAACCTCTGTTTTTAATCCTTCAGGATTTGAGGAAGGCAGGTTGGGTTCCTTAAAGATTCAAAATATTTGCCTGGAAATTATAGACATGTGAGCTTAACTTTTGTGGTTCTGAGAGTATTTGAATGATTATTAAGGGATAATATTAATTTGAAAGAACATTGTTATCAGCAAAGATCAGCATGGTTTTATGTAACATAGGTCATGTCAAACTAACTTGATTGCATTCTACAAAAAAGTAAATAAAAGTATAGATCAGGGTGTTGCAGTGGATATGATCTACTTTGATTTTGCCAAGGTATTCCATACGGTTCTACAAAATAGGTTAGTGTTCAAACAAAAAGAAATTGGTCTAGATGAAAATTCTTGTACTTGGGTAAAGCATTGGTTTAAAGATAGAGTACAGAGAGTTGTCATTAATGGTAATTTTTTAAGTTGGACAAAAATGGTAAGTGATGTCCCTCAGGGTTCTATTCTGGGACTTCTTCTATTTATCATATTTATAAATGATCTTGAAATATGCATTGAAAGTCGTCAAGTTTCAGTGTTTGCAGGTGACACAAAACTCTAAAAAGTTATACAATCTGAGCACGGCCGACCTTAGGAGTTTGCGAGCTGTGCGGCCGTACAGGGCGCTATGGCAGCAGGCGGCCAACACATGGCTGGGTCTGAAGTGGGTTCTCAGGCATGTCCGTCTACCCGGGTGGAGGATTTTATTATTCTCCACCCAGGACTATTAAACATGGCGGCGGAGGTGGGGCTTAGTGAGTGACAGGGGCAGGGCTTACAGAGCAGTGGAGCTGGGGCTAAAATGTCAGCAGGGGCAGAGCTAGAAGTGCTCAGAAGCTTATTCTGCACAGGAAGGGGGAAGCAGAAAGGATTCACTGCTTCCCCAACAACTCCGGGAGCTGCAACTGCCTCCACTCATTACTTCCAGCCCATAATGGAAAGTGGTGACTTTCCATTTCTGTCACTTTGTGTGACTGAAACTGTGTGTATGACTGTCACTGTGTGTGACTGTCACTGTCTGACTGTGTGTGTTTGTGTGTGTGACTGTCTGCCTGTGTGTGACTGAAACTGTGTGTGTGACTCACTCTGTGTGTGACTGTCTGTCTGTGTGTGACTGAAACTGTGCGTGTGACTGTTTGCTTGTGTGTAACTGAAACTGTGTGCGCATGTGACTGTCTCCTGTGAGTGTGACTGCAACTGGGTGTGACTGTCTGCCTGTGTGTAACTGTGTGTGTGACTGCAACTGTGTGTGACTGTCTGGCTGTGTGTGTGACTGTAACTGTATGTGTGTGTGACTGTCTTTGGTGTGTGTGACTGCAACTGTGTGTATGACTGCAACTGTGTGAGTGTGTGACTGTCTGCCTGTGTGACTGCAACTGTGTGTAGCTGTGTTTGTGACTGTCTGCCTGTGTGCATGACTGTATTTGTTTGTGACTGTCTGTCTGCCTGTGTGTGTGTGCGCGTGTGTGTGTCTGTCTGCCTGTGTGTGTGACTGTTGACTCTCCCAACAAGGTAACAACAGGGATGGAGGAATGAATATTTTCTTGTAAATCATTAATTTAATAAATCCCCTATACAAAAACTACACCACTCTATACACGCACACACACACTATACATGGATGAAGGGGGATGACCGATGGGTGGAGGCGCTTTGAAGATTTATCGCACAGGGCGTCTAGAGACTGTGAATGTGAGCAGAATATTACTAGGCTGCAGAGTGATTTAGATAGATTGGGGAACTGGGCACTAAAATGGCAGCTGCAATTTAATGTAGATAAATGCAAAGTTATGCACTTCGGAGTAAAGAATGCACAAGAAACTTACACCCTAAATTGTAGTGAATTAGGGATAACAACACATGAGAAGAATTTGGGAATTGTTATAGAAAACAATATACGCAACAATGTGCAATGTCAATCAGCAATTGCTAAGGCTAGTAAGGTATTGTCATGTATAAAAAAGGGGCGTTAATTCTCGGGAAGAAAATATAATTGTGTCTCTTTTTAAATCGATGGTAATACCACACCTTGACTATGCTGTGCACAGGGCTGGGCAAAGATTTTTGGCTACAAAGGCAACAATGCATTTTGTCATACAAACACAGACATACAGTCATACAGACACACACATAGATAAACAGGCACAGTAGGGGATAAGGGCTGCATGTGGGGGGGATATAGTGCAGCCCTTATCCCCTACTACAAACCCTAATCCTAACTACAGGGGAATTATGGGCTGTAGCGGGGGACAGGGGTTGTGGTGGGGGGATAGGGGTTGTGTTGGGGGGGATAGGGGATGTAGAAAGGGGGGACAGGGGTTGTAAAGGGGGGATAGGGGCTCTAGAGGGGTGGGACAGGGGCTGTAGTGAGGGGGACAAGGGCTGTAGAAAGGAAGGACAGGGGCTCTAGATGGGTGGGACAGGAACTGTAGAGGAGGAACAGGGGCTGTAGAAGGGTGTGACATGGGCTGTGGTGGGGGTGCAAAGGCTGAGATGGGGGACAGGTGCTGTAGAGGAAAGGGACAGGGGTTGTAGGAGAAGGGGATAGGGGCTGTAGGAGAAGGGGACAGGGGCTGTAGAGGGGTGCAGGGGCTGTAGAAGGAGGGCAGGAGCTGTATAAGGGTGGAACATGGGCTTTGGTAGGGCACAGGGCTGTAGAAGTGGAGACGGGCTGTAGAGGGGGCTGCTTGAAAAAAAGTTTGATTAAAAAAAAACAAAAAACTAGAGTGTATTCCCCTCCCAGGGATGGGGAATCCTTATCCCTGGTGGGACAGGAGCTGGAGCCTTCAGCCAGCACACAGCAGCCAGTGAAGTCATCCAGCTCTTCCTGATGTTGTCAGGAGGAGGGCACTCCGCTTAGGAGTCTGGGAGAAGAGCAGTGAGAGTCACGCCCTCCCTCTGACATCATCAGAAAAGTCTGTCTGACTTCACTGCCAAGCTGCAGTGTGCTGGCTGCATGGAGAGCAAGGTAGGTTAAAAAATCTGAGTCGGATTTGTGCACCCTCCCACCCCCTCTGCTCTGGCACCCTAAAATCTTAATATTTCATTATGTAGAAAGGTTAACAAATTTAAACCTCTTTGGTTTTGAAAAATGATGTCTCAGAGTGGTAGCATTATATAAATATGTTTGGGGCCAATAAAAAACATTGCCTGGAAATCTTATGATAAGCAGGACTATACACAGGACACAAGGTCACACATTTAGACTGGAAGAAAGGAGATTTAGTCTAAGGCAAAGGAACAGTTTTTTAACAGTAACAAGGATGTGGAATTCCATGCCTGAAGAGGTGGTTTTATCAGAGTCTGTACAGATACATTACAGCTATTTAATAAATACTTGCAAATACCTAATATTCTATAATTTTTAATTTGTGTCATAGCTTCTTGGTTCAAGGAGAAATCAGACTGCTCTGGAGTCAAGAAGGATTTTTTCCCCTAGTTTTTTTGCAAAGTTGGAAGTGCGAAAGGTTAAATTTGATGGACATGTCTCTTTTTAGCCTGTGTAACTTCGTAACTCCTAAATGGCAAAGAACTGAGCAGTGAGACTGCAGGGGTATAATCTATACCAGGAAGTGGCAACCTTTGACACTCCAGATTTTGTTGACTACATTTCCAATACTGCTCTGACAGCCATAATGCTGGCAAAGCATCAGGGGCAGTAGCGTATCTACCACTATTGAAGGAGTCGCAGCTGCGACCGGGCCCGTCACCCCAGTGGGTCTGGCTGCCGCTGCGACCCCTGCGACTGTGGGACGCTGGTATCACTTCAAGGCCAGTGCAGAGCTGCACAGGCTCGGGGCCCACAGTTGGCACACACAGAGCAGCTGGGGCGGTGACACACATGGGTGGGGGGAGGGAGAATGACACACATGGAGGGGCTAAGGGGGAATCACACACATGGAAGGGGGGAGGAAATTACACGCATGGAGGGGCTGGTGAGAATGACACACATAGTTATGGTGCCTGAAGTCCACTGGCAGTGGCTCATATTTCAGTAATAAGTCATTTCCCTGTGTACCCACAGCCCAGTCCCCTTCTACAAGTACACCAGCCGTCAGCTGACACACTCAGGAATTCACAGCTGCCCATCACTGTTTTGGCTAATGCAGTAGCATTTGTCCAAATAGCAGAAGAATGGGGAAAGGCTTTGGACAGCCATTGACCCCTATTTGGAGTTAAACCATTTGAAATTGTTTTTTTGTTGAACCACCTTTTTTTCCTTAAAGATAGAAAAGGTGGGTCAGAAGGTTAATATTCCCAGGGGCCCCTGGTCGTCTAAACTAACCATACTTTCACTGCAGTGGCTGAACAATATGGGTCGCAGTGGTCGCGAGTGCGACCATGTCCTCTGTGTTCTGTCTCTCATGGGGGGCCCTTGAGCTGGCTGGCTGACCACCTCAGGGCCCTCAGATGTCGGTGGAGATTCACTAGGGAGAGCGGGCAGGTAGCAGCTTAAGGGAAAGGGAGGTGCCTATTCTACTGATATATAATGTGTCTTGGGAGGGGGGGGGTGTGGATGTAGATGGGCAGCGAGGGAGCTGTAATCTTCCTTCTCCTCCTCACTGCTCTCTTGCGCGCTCTGCGATGATGTTAGGAGCCTGGATATGATGTCACTCTGGCCCCAGCATCACTAAATGCGAGTCAGCAGTGAGGAGGAGCAGGAAGATTACTGAAGTCACACTAGACCCGAGGAAGAGGATCCTCACCAGTCCTTGCAAAGGTAGAGGAGGCTAAGTGGGTTTAAATAAACAAAACTAGAATAAAACTACTTTTTGAGTGTGTGTGTGTGTGAGAGATTGTGTATGTGTGTGTCAAATAAGTGTATCTGTCAATGGGTGAGTGAGTGAGTGAGTGAGTCTGTCAGTGATTGTGTCTGTGCCAAATCAGAGTGTGTGTCTATCAATGAGTGAGTGAGTGTGTCTGTGTCACATCAGTGTGTGTGTGTGCCTACCAGTGAGTGTCTGTGTCTGGCAGTATGGATGTGTGTTAATGGAGTAAAGGACACAGCATTCTTGTGGTCCCCACCTGACCAGGAGAGTGCGTTGTCCTTTACTCAATGAATGCAATCTTGCTTTTCAAGAAAAAGACCCATTTGGGTCAAAGCGTTGCTCATTTCTGTTCCAATACATTTGTTTACTTTGTTTTCACCTTGAGTGCCTGGACCATAATTTATTCTCCAGTATGTATGTGTCTGTCAGTGTTTGTCAAATCAGTGATAGTGTGTGTCTGTCAGTGAGTGTCAAATCAGTGAGAGTGTGTCTGTCAGTGTGTGTGTGTGTCTGTCAGTAAATGTGTGTGTGTCAGTTAATGTGTGTGTGTGTTTCTGTCACTAAAAATGTGTGTTGGTTAAGCAGTTTGTGTGCCAATGACTGTGTTTGTGAGTAAGTGCATGTCAGTGTACGTATGTGTATCTGAGAGTGTAAAATGGGCCCTTCTATTATTCCTGCACCAGGGCCCTGTGATTCTAGGTATGCCCCTGCTTCATCCCCTGTCCAATTCCAATAAATTAAATTAAAAACACTACGCATCTATAACATGTACTATGTCCTTAATGTGTTATTTAAAAAAAAAAATATAGAGCAGTAACCATGGAAACCAAGGAAATAAATCATATTTAGCCCTAGAATAGCTCACTACACATAATTACTGTAATGTCAGGCATAGTCTCCAATATTGATCTATTAAACCTGGAGGTGTCCAGTAAAAGCATCCCCATAAAATCTAAATGTAGCCAGAATTATAGAAATCCAATGTTGTCATTGAGAGTTCCTTTTTTTATAACAGAAAACAATGGCTAGTTTGGCTATATCTGCACACCGTAAAAAAAAGCTGCACACTGTAAAATATGTCTGACTACAACTGTACAATATAAAACAGGTCTGGCTACATCATCAGTGCAACATAAAACATGTGTGACTATGTTTATACACCATAAACATGTCTGGCTACATCTGTATAACACAAAACAAGTCTGGCTACATCTGTGCAACATAAAACAAGTCTGACTACATCTGTTCGCAATGAACAAGTCTGGCTAAATCTGTACACAATTAACAAGTCTGGCTATGTCTGTACGCAATGAACAAGTCTGGCTATGTCTGTATAACATAAAACAAGTCTGGCTGTGTCTTTACAACATAAAACAAGTCTGGCTAAATCTGTACAACATAAACAAGTCTTGCCAGACTGAATGTACAGATGTAGCAACATGTGTACACCATAAAACAAGTCTGGCTACGTTTGTACATGATAAAGTAAGTCTGGCTACATTTGCCAACAGTAAGGCAAGTCTGGCTCTACTTACACTATTGTACAGGGCAAGTCTAGTTACATCTGCATATAGTAACACATATGTACATCTGTCCACAAGTCTAGCTACATCTGTACATGGTAACACATATATGTGGCTACATCTGTGCACAAGTTTAACTACACCTGTACATGGTAACACATACAGATGGCTATATCTGTACACAAGTCTAGCTACATCTGTACATGGTAACACATATATGTGGCTACATCTGTACACAAGTTTAACTACACCTGTACATGGTAACACATACAGATGGCTATATCTGTACACAAGTCTAGCTACATCTGTACATGGTAACACATATATGTGGCTACATCTGTACACAAGTCTAACTACACCTGTACATGGTAACACATACAGATGGCTACATCTGTCCACAAGTCTAACTACATCTGCGTATGGTAACACATATATGTGGCTACATCTATACACAAGTCTAGCTACATCTGTACACGGTAACACATATATGTGGCTACATCTGTACACAAGTCTAGCTACATCTGTACATGGTAACACATCTATGTGGCTACATCTGTACACAAGTCTAACTACACCTGTACATGGTAACACATACAGATGGCTACACCTGTCCACAAGTCTAACTACATCTGTGTATGGTTACACATATATGTGGCTACATCTGTACACAAGTCTAGCTACATCTGTACATGGTAACACATATATGTGGCTACATCTGTACACAAGTCTAGCTACATCTGTACATGGTAACACATATATGTGGATACATCTGTACACAAGTCTAACTACACCTGTACATGGTAACACATATATGTGGCTACATCTGTACACAAGTCTAACTACACCTGTACATGGTAACACATACAGATGGCTACATCTGTCCACAAGTCTAACTACATCTGCGTATGGTAACACATATATGTGGCTACATCTGTACACAAGTCTAGCTACATCTGTACATGGTAACACATATATGTGGCTACATCTGTACACAAGTCTAGCTACATCTGTACATGGTAACACATATATGTGGCTACATCTGTACACAAGTCTAACTACACCTGTACATGGTAACACATACAGATGGCTACACCTGTCCACAAGTCTAACTACATCTGCGTATGGTTACACATATATGTGGCTACATCTGTACACAAGTCTAGCTACATCTGTACATGGTAACACATATATGTGGCTACATCTGTACACAAGTCTAGCTACATCTGTACATGGTAACACATATATGTGGATACATCTGTACACAAGTCTAACTACACCTGTACATGGTAACACATATATGTGGCTACATCTGTACACAAGTCTAACTACACCTGTACATGGTAACACATACAGATGGCTACATCTGTCCACAAGTCTAACTACATCTGCGAATGGTAACACATATATGTGGCTACATCTGTACACAAGTCTAACTACACCTGTACATGGTAACACATATATGTGGCTACATCTGTACACAAGTCTAACTACACCTGTATATGGTAACACATACAGATGGCTACATCTGTCCACAAGTCTAACTACATCTGCGTATGGTAACACATATATGTGGCTACATCTATACACAAGTCTAGCTACATCTGTACACGGTAACACATATATGTGGCTACATCTGTACACAAGTCTAGTTACATCTGTACATGGTAACACATATATGTGGCTACATATGTACACAAGTCTAGCTACATCTGTACATGGTAACACATACAGATGGCTACATCTGTCCACAAGTCTAGCTACATCTCTACATGGTAACACATACAGATGGCTACATCTGTCCACAAGTCTAACTACATCTGTACATGGTATTCAAGCACAGATACATCATCGAAGAGAATGAGAAAGTCTGTACCTGAACGAGAAGGATCTGATTTGTGCTGTATCCTGTTTTGTCCCAGTTATGAACTTTCCTGGATCACAAACGTAGTTTTGGCATTAAATCCAATAGACAGTCTATACAGTGATAATCAAAGTGCTTTCATAGCTGAAAAATGCAAGAGAATAGTTATCAAACACACAGTTGTCTTAGCACATCACATCCTAATACTACGGCCCTGCCTTACACTATGAATTACCCTAACAACTGCTATTGCAGCAAAGATTAATAATGGGATTCCCCAGCCTATTGGAGAACGAAAAAACACAAGTCTCATTTACGCATTCTAAATTATAATACTACAGCATTCCACACAGTGAACTACAGTATATATACATACAAACATAAACAATGAAATGTGGTACCTTGAGAACCTAATTGCAAAATTTAAGCCAAATTAACCATGTAGTGGATGTGACCCAATTTGAGAATTGATCAAACACATGTATTTTGACCTAAATTTTGCAATTTAGATTTCAATTCACCACAATTCGCCATTTAGTAAATACACCCCAGTAAGCTTTAAATTTTGGGTGGTACATGTGCAGTTGTTCTATTTAACCAAGCAAGAATGACGCAGATAAACAGATTTCCCTAGCAGATCCAGTGCTATAGGAGGTACATCAGAGCAGCTTTTTACATTTCGTTCATGGTCTTTCTTTACGCCTCGTGTTTTTAGAGACAACAGAATGCAGTGAAGAGGGATAAAGACCCTGTAAACATGCAGAATTCGTGCCCGCTGTAATCGCTGAAAAGGCTTCACTGCTGCAGCAAAGAGCTAGCAACAAAGCTGCCTAGATACTGCTTCAAATGCCATCTCAGATAGGCTAGGAGGAGGTGCAGGAGCAATGCATCCCAAAATTCCTAGCGGTGCCTTTAGCTCCCAGCATGCAAGTGTATCACCAGATTTTTAACCCTTCATTTTCTGCTTTTAATTTAGCTTTTTTTTTTTTTCATCAAATAGGCTGAATTTTCCTCTATGGCTGTTTTTTTTTTTCAATAAAACATAATAAATTTTAAAAAAAAGTTAAAATAAAAAAAAAAATCTAAATATTAAAAATCACAAGTAATCTCTGATCTCTGATTTTAAGAAATGATAAAATGACTTGTAATGAAATACAGAGTTTTAGGCCACTTTGTTGAAATCTAAACAAAATATTAACGTGGTTTTTACCTTTGATCAATATGTTGTTACCCACATAAATTTAGTGAATATGAACCTGCAGCTATTTTAATACTTTTATAATATATATCAATGTATTATAAAGTGTGGATGACATTCACTTTCCTGCATTAAAATGGAACTTAAGTCATTAAATGTCAGTATGGGAAATATTTGTAAAGGTCATTACATTAAATATAGGTTTTTCCATGTTTTTACAAAATGTTTTTTTTTCTGTTGTTACTACTATTAAGAAACACATTGTTTAGTATAATGTTTGCCCAGCTTACATCTTATACTCTGGACTTTTCTATGAAAAGTGCCATATGTTTTTTTGTTGTTTTATTTTCAATTATACTAGGCTACATTTTTTTATTTAATGATAGATAAATACAGACCGCAGAACTACATCCATGATGTACACCTAAATTTTTTGTCCCCTATTAAACTGTCCAATATGTTATCATGATCGTTTATCTTTATTTCCAATAAAAATATTCTTCTACTTTGTTAAATAAATTTTGGTTACAATTTACCAACCTAGAGATTGTTCACTAAACTGGGACTATGGAAGAGTCAACAAGGAAATTGTAAAAATTTGTTTAAAAAAAAGTACAAATGGGAAAAGTAGCAGATATAGACTTTTTCCCCAAGTTTGTCTATTTTGGGCTAACATTTGCTGGGAAACCTCGTGCAACAAGTTAAGAAAAATAAATACATGTAAAAAAGCAGACTCTAACAAATGCAATTAATATTCCTATCCATATAAAATGCATACACAAACAAAACACTTGTGTATCTGTTGTGTGAAGCTAACAGATAGATTCACATGCGCAAAAACATATACAAACATTTCCAATATAATATATAGTTGGAGCAGAATAAAAGATGTATACCATAAAACAGGCCGTGACAATTTTTTTTTCTGACGTAGCTTCTACAAAAATATCTCCTTATACAGTCTTCTAAATTTTGTTTTTTATCTCGATTTTCTAAAGTAAACATTGAATTATATAATCCTACCCTATTCCTATTTCGAAATACTGTTTGCCAACCATCCCTTCACGTTATAACACATGGCAATAATTCTGTATATAATTATGTGTATGATATTAATCTATTTATACTATTTTATAAGCTTTTGTCTGTTAGGTCACAGATTTGTATTTGTAAATATTTTTAAGTCAAAAAAAAAAAAATACCAAAATGTCAATATTTATATTTTAATTCCCTCAGATCAGATTACTGGCCACACTTGCCACAAATGGGTTAAAACAACATAATTGATAATATAAATATTTGTGATTGGCCTAACATTTATTTTTTTTGCTGTTGAAAATAATTCTCGACAGCAGAAAATTACTTATCAAAAAATGTATAAAAACAGCATCAGATTTGGCAATAATATATATCATGGTCAACTGAGAGTTCAATTTAAAAAAAGAAAAAGACAATAGTAATGTATCCCCAGTTTCTAAGTCACAAACATTTTAAATATAGGTCATAATTGCATTTGGAAATACGACTTAAAAATATTATGTAACAAAACAGATAAAAAGCTAATTTATATTATAAAGAGAAATACTGTATTACTTAGAACATGTGCTTGTGTCCTATTTACCATCATCTCCCACGCCAACCAGCAATCAAAACAGCACCAGATTTATAACATACCAAAAATTGACCCAATGGGGTCTTTAAATAAAAATCTACTCGTCAACCGAAAGAGAAAACAGCTCTGGATTCACAATGAAAAACAATAACATGTTAAAATCATCCAACAATCATTAGCTTTGGACATCTCATGGAATAACTAAATGGTAAAAATAAATGCATACATACAGAAAAGTCAACAGGTTATATAAATCAGCAAAACAGCACCAGATTTGCCAAACCATACAGCAGCAAATTACCCCTGTTTTTTGGCATCCCTTGTTAAACCCTCACATTTAAAAACTGGAGTACAACACAATCATTGGGCCTGTAAATGACATGCTAAAAAGGTCACAGAAAGAACAGTGGATTTGTAAAAAAAAATAATATGCAGAAGAGCCAGCAAGTCTATTAAGTGATATATTTACAGTTAAAAAGTAACAGACTCACGTAAAAATAATACGAGTATAATACAATGATCATGGCTCGTGGAAACATATATACCATTGAAAAACTGCACCAGATTCACAAGTAAAATAGCGTCAGAGTCAATATGGTGGTTAAAATGACGATTGGTCATATTTTAAGTTGCGGCCATTTTTTATCTGCTCTGGAACTGACATTTTTATATTAATAACCCTCTTCTTGTCCCAATTTGACTCAGAATAAGCTAATTTGAATAAAAAGTCTGTGCTATACTAGATACAATTGGACCGAACACTTTTATCAATGGACTTTATTTAGTCAAATGTGATTGGTGGGAAATTTAAAGGGAATAGCTAATTTTAGGCCAATAAAAGTCAACTGGAGAATTCTCCAAATTGGCTATTTTCCCAGCTATATTATATATGCCTAAAATGTATAATTACCTTGCTTATTCTACACAAACCTTGGCCTAATGAGTAGCGTCAAAAGTTGGTGGAGACAAATACATCCAGAGGCACAAAACATACAGCAAACAATGCTCTTTAACTTACAAAGTCTCTTGGTCAAACGCACATGTCAAAAAAAATCAAATTAAAAAATGCAGCAGAACCAACGTGGCCTGTATAATTCAAAATGTCCTAAAACAAAACACACGTATGAAGAAGACTGAATTTGCTAAGCAAAAATGTTGGCACAATTTAAAGGACAGTTTAATAGCCAAAACAATCTTGGCTATGAAACTATTTCTAACGTAGCATTGCTAAATGTACAACCCGCCGAGAACAAACTCTGACTACGATACAAACTATTGCTACGGAGATAACGCATTTAAAAAAAAAAAAACCTCCAACATACATAAACAAAAAAACAGTAGTTTCCCCACCAAAAACAAAAACCAGAGCAAATAACCACCAAAAGGTCATATCACAAAATGCCAGAAATCAGAATAATTTAAAATATGTGCATTTTATGTGTATACATTTGTAAACAATACATTTTATATGTAACGGAAACAAACAAACAAAAAAAACAACACAGGCAGATAAGATGGTTATTTTTGTAAAGCACAACCTTTTCTTTCTGGTATTTATACTACTATTATTGGTACTCGGGCAAGTATACTCTTTCCCTAATTGTATGCATTCTAGACAACATGTCTTTATTGCTTGGCTAATATATATTGCGTCGATTGCTTAATAGTGTATTTAAGATCTTCCTAAAAAACTGCAAAATAAATTATAAAAAAATATGAGCCCAAAATTCTAAATCACATCCACATATACATACATGATATAAAACATCATAATCCAGTAGCCCTTGCTATGAGAATATATATATATATAAAAGAGTATAGAATTAGGGAAAGAGTATACTTACTTTCTCTCTATCGCAAGAAAAAAAAAAATTCTAAATGAAATCATATTACAAATTTTAGAACATATGTACCCCCCCATGTGCGTTCTCTGTGCATGTAAGTATGTGTATATATATATATATATATATATATATAAAAGAAACCAAGAGGGCTGCACTCACCTGAACATGCATACATTATAGGGTGCTGCTGGGGCTAAAATATACAAAATACAGAATCCAGCGCACTCGCTTATTCACTAAACAATAATTTCAAATCTTAAAAATTTGTAATAGTTTTATTTAAAAACACCTCACCTAGGCAAAAAATGATGGGGGTTTAGTTACATTATATGATCATACATTGCATAAGCCTGCCAACTACGTCAAAGTACCCCATATTCGGCAGGTCCTATCGTAGTAGCAGCCTAATGCTTGCTCTAATGAGATTAATCCACTTACTTGGGAATAAGTATAGAATGCGAGTGTGCTGGATTCTGTATTTTGTATATATATATATATATGTATATATTCTCTGTGCGTGTAAATATGTGTATGTATATATATATATATATATATATATATATTTATATTCTCTGTGCGTGTAAGTATGTGTATATATATATATATTTATATTCTCTGTGCGTGTAAGTATGTGTATATATATATATATTTATATTCTCTGTGCGTGTAAGTATGTGTATATATATATATATATATTTATATTCTCTGTGCGTGTAAGTATGTGTATATATATATATATATTTATATTCTCTGTGCGTGTAAGTATGTATTATATATATATATGCATACTTACACGCAGAGAGAATGCACAAGGCACATATGTTCTAAAATTTGTAATATGAATTCATTTAGAATGTTATTTTTATATTTTTCTTGCAATAGAGGGAACGTAAGTCCAGCTGTTTAAGGCAGGACAATACATGTTGTTTTACCTACTTTAATATGAATATTCCCTGCTTACTTTACTGTAACTTTTAAAAGCAAAGAAGGCCTTTTTTTAATGTGCTATATAGAACTTTTTAAAATGAAAATGTAAAAGTGGCAGTCAGAAGCGTATATTTTATGTATCTTTGCATGTATATATATATATATGAGTGGGGTGTCATTATATATATATATGAGTGTGGTGTCATTATATATATATATGATGACACCCCACTCACCCCCTTACCTCCCCTTCTCTTACATCAGTTGTTTTAAGTGTTAAACTGTATCAGGTTGATCAGTATTGCTTCAGACCTGAGGAAGAGAGGAAAACTCTCGAAAACTTGTCTTTGAAATATTATGTTAGTCCAATAAAAAAGGTATCATTGCATACAGTAATACTATACTGTAATACTATAGTATTTTGGCATTATATATATTTTATATATATATATATATAAATATATATATTATACATAATATGTTCAACAGCACTAACTTTTAAATGATGAGCTTTTGTTGCTGTCCAGATATAATCCTTAAGAGAAACTGGTGAGATAGATAATTCATGCTCAGCTTATCCCAGGTTCGCGGTTGCAATGTTCGAGTTCTGCAGGGGAGCGAGGAAAGTACAAAGGTTATTATTTCTATTTGAAAGAGATACTGTGTATAAATGTCTTCTTGCAAAAGGCCTATTTGGGATTCGCAAGGTCAATATGATGCATGTTCTAGTTAATGAGTCATATTCTGTTTTAAAAAGTGATAGTTTTTTTTTTTTTTTTTTTACAATTTTCTAATCAAAATGAAATTAGCCCCATTTAGGCCGCAATTGACTGATATAACACATGCAACTATAATCTAAAAAAGTACATAATTGTACATGAACTTTATCACTATGCATATCCCTTTCCTGATTTTCAAAAATCACAACTTTATTATGTGTGAGATTTTTTTTTTTAAACCAGATTAGGCAAATTTAGGATGCAACACCAATACTTCTAGAAAACAAGAATGAAGGACATATTTTTAATGGTCAGTGACGCATAAATGACAATTTCATAAATTAATATTTTTGTCTTAGTGCCCTCACTGTATCAGATATGTAGGAACTTGAATATTGTACAATTTCTATAACGCTAGGAAAGTAAAGGGGTTAAAAATATATAAAATCCTATTCATCGTGATAGTCAATAGTTGATATAAAATAGTTTTCTACCAATGTTGAATGTCAATTTTTATCTGATTTAAGCCATTTCTTGTTTACACTAGTATATATTGCTATGTAGAAATGCATTCTGATCTTTTTATTTATTTATTTATTTTATTAAAAAAATATTATTATTACATTACTTTTCTTAGTGGTTACAATAAACTATGCCTACAATTTTCTAGGCTTTTATGTCACATATTTTAACCCTAACTTACCTGGTGCTGTAAAAAATCACCAAAGTGCGTAAGAAGGGGTTTAATCAGTACGCAATTAGCACTGCAGTGTAACACGTGGTCACTAATAAATAAAAAAAACTTTTGTAGTAGACAGACAGACCAGCAGACAGACATACAGACAGACACAGAGCAACAACGCACACACCCATTATTTGTAAATCCAGAAAGTTTTAGAGGAGCACACATTTACCTTATTACTCTGGCTATAATAAAAGCATATAAAAGCATACTCTCTAAGGTTCCTTCATTCCAGGTGCATTAAAAAAATCTATATTTTAATTCTTGTTTAAAATGAAACTTTAAATGTTAAAAATGAACTTTTCTTTGATTTTAGTCACTTTCAAAATACCCCCACCTCACAATTCAGTTGCACCACTTTGCCTAAAACGTCTCTTGAACAGAGGTTTCCAAACTTAGCGCTACCTCTGCTCTATGACTACAATTCCCATAATTCTTTGCCAGCCAGAGCTGGAAAAGAATGATAAGAATTGCAGTCCAATATCAGTGGGATAGTCACAGTTTGAGACCTTACTGTTGTAGGTCCTATGAAGGCTGAACTGGTTAGAACACATTGCCCTATAGCATATGAAATTAGCAATTTATCATATGGGACAACATAATGAATAACACCTCTGATTTTCATTTTGTGAATTCACCCACTCACCAAACTAAGTCAATAATTGTGGAGATTGAAATGGGGTCTGCATTTTTTAGGCCAAGGTATCTAGAAAAGTCCCCCAACTTCCAGTTCATCCAATTCGGGCTAAACCGTAATTCATTCCCCTTGCCCACAATCCCCAGTTTTATGGATGAACTGCCTGGTCTAATTTGCATAGAATATTGACGTTCTCCTTATTTTTGTTAGAAATACAAAATGTTTTATATAATGCTTTAATCACTTAATCAACCTTCCAAAAACGTGGTGAATGTTAATCTTGAAATATGTCTAACTTTAAAATGCTGTATAACCATAATATATTAAAATAATTGTAATATACAGATTCATGTCCGTCAGCAAATTATAATCGCTATATCGTGTCTCCAAAGTTTAAATATACATGTTTTTGGGTATGTCTACTGAAAGGTATAATTGTATCTATAAAACTATGTTTTGCATTATAGTGGTTGTGGCATGGACAAAATTAATAGTTTTTTTCTAAACTCAGGTTGTGTCATGCCCTACGGTATATAGCAGCAGTCGTTATCAGCTGAATTGTTCATTATTATTAAGCTATATTTAATAAGAGTTAAAAGGGTGGGCAGAAAATGGTAAATAAATGAGTCTGTCCAACATCCTTTTCAGATTAAGAAATTAGCATTTTAGAAGCCACAAATCAGATTTTTCACTTCAGACTTTAAAAAATGTGTACATTTTGGATAAACATATTAAAGTTGGGTAATTATCAGAAATTTTGATTTTTTTTCCAAATACAGCTATTTTTTGTCCTACAATTTGCAATTTCTTTGCCAAGTCTCTACAAGTCTTGACTTAGTAAATAAGCCCCATAATAAGTTACTTGTCGCACATATCTAATTGGTAAAGAAATAATTCACTACATTTATTAAAGAGCAAAGCATCTTTTAAAACATACTTTTTTTCCTGAAGGTATCTGATTTCTTTAGGATTTATTTGCCACATACCAAATTGTATGGAATTGTAAATATAATTGCAATTTAGGCAAAAAATGCCCTTTAGGAGAAAATACTTAATCTCAGCTATAGGCCATTTTGCTTAAATATTGCAATTTGGTTTTTAATTCAGAATAATTCTGTGTTTAGTGAGTAAACCTCTTTGCCTTGATTTTGTAACAGTTTGGTAAAAAATTTTATACTTAACATCTATCCAATTAAATTATATTTTCAATATAATATTTTCAATATTTTCCTTTTTTGAGATACAAACTCATAGTTAGGGTGAGGTATGACTAGAAGGGGTCTAAAGTAAAAATAAAGATTATGGAATGTGTTAAAAATGAATCGACAAGTCAACTTAATATTATATATGTATTTTTTTTATTGTTTTTTTTACATTTGCAGTAAATATTTTAACGTTATGCTTTAGTAAAACATTGATCTGTCTAGTCATTTAATAAGATATCCCCTTTGCTTCAGTGTTCCGATTTAAAATAAAGAGATATTGAATATGAGCTGAAACAGTTCAAAACAATCTTTTTTAACAAAAACACCCTTCAGTATTTTATATATATTATTTTCGGGGCACATTGTGGGTGTGGTTGTTTGTTTTTGTACCTCTTTACTGTCAAGTGCTCACAAAAGTGCTTCTAGGCAACTTTACTTATAGGGAACAATAAGTATTGAAAATTACTTTTTTTAAATGCAGTATTTGTATCTCAATAACAAATATGTTACCTTGCAATCTTGCAAGTATACACATAGGTTATTTACTGTGTGCAATAACTGTTATAGCTGCAGCATGCATTGCATATCTGCAAAGCTCTAAATTTATAACATGATTGCAATGCAGTCATTATTTGAGTACTACTTATCCCTTTAATACTGATATGTAGCACAATGAGAATGCCTTACAGAACAAATCTATAACCTACCTGATGACATTTCAGATGCCTTCGCATCTTAGAACAGATTATTTTAGCATGTATACTGATCCTTCCCTGAAAACAAGATGACAAGCATTAGATCCCTTTAAATTATAACGTTTCCCCTTTGTCATATCTTGACGTTTTATAATTTGACATAATATGATGTATTTATTTTTTGGAACAAAATTTTCAAACCTTTTAAATAAGTTTAAGGGTTTGATATAAAAAAAAAACATGGCAAACAGCTACTGTATGATTATGAACACATTGTATTCCTGCCATAATTTTATAATATTTTATTTTTGGAATTTCTGTTAAAATGCTATCTTCTTTTAGGTACATTGCCCATTGCACAACTTGGCAACTTTCAGGACTCTGATGGCAACTAGAACTTTATCCCATATGACAAAAGATTAGGCAAATATAACTGTATCGTGAAATTATTTACACATCACTGCTCATGAAGGGGTTACTTTCCTGTGACCTAAACATATTTTTCCTGAGTTGGATCCATCTAATATTCTTAAATAAACACAAATATATAAATGTCCACATCTATAATCTTTCTCTCTATTTATTTGTGTGTGTGTATGTACATAACATAGAAGATCAAAGGCACTCACTTATGCACTAAATACAATTTACAAAGCTCACAGAATGGAACAGTTTTATTTTAAAACACCTCACCTAGGCAATGCAGTCATTATTTGAGTACTACTTATCCCTTTAATACTGATATGTAGCACAATGAGAATGCCCTACAGAACAAATCTATAACCTACCTGATGACATTTCAGGGGTTTAGTTAAAGTATATGATCATACATTGCATAAGTCTGCCACAACGCCAATGTGCCCTATTTTTGGCAGGATTATATCCTAGCAACCTAATGCTTTCTCTTATACGTGACAGTGATCTTCACGGGTAAATAATGCCATTGAGGTTATAGATGATGCCTCCAGAATTATGCAAAAACATAATTTTACCCGAATACTTACTTCACCATTGTATATCTTGTATATTATATGATAATTTAGGGCTAGCGGTTATGTTAATATTAGAGTTAGTGATAATGTTAGGGCTAGTGTTGATGTTAGTGTTAATGAGAGGGTGATTAATAATGTTAAGGTTAGGATTGATATTAGGGTTATGGTTACGGTTGATATTAGGGTTATGGTTGTGTTAGGGTTAGTGATGGTTAGGGCTGGGGTTAGTGTTAGTGTTAGGGTTGGTGTTAAGGTTAGTGTTAATGTTAGGGTTAGTGTTGATGTTAGGGTTAGTGTTGATGTCAGTGTTAATGAGAGGGTGAGGGATAATGTTACGATTAGGTGTGATATTAGGGTTATGTTAGGGTTAGTGATGGTTAGGGCTAGGGTTAGTTAATGTTAATGTTAGGGTTAAGGTTAGTGTTAATGTTAGGGTTAGTGTTGATGTTAGGGTTAGTGTTGATGTCAGTGTTAATGAGAGGGTGAGGGATAATGTTACGATTAGGTGTGATATTAGGGTTATGGTTATGTTAGGGTTAGTGATGGTTAGGGCTAGGGTTAGTTAATGTTAATGTTAGGTTTGGTGTTATGGTTAATGTTCATAGGAGAGTTGGAGTGCAAACTGTGCAAAAACATAGCTAATAGATAAATTGTATTACAATATAAATGAAACATTTAGGAATATTTACTAAAAGTTGAAAATCTAAAGTTTGGATAGTAACACGTTAAGGGTTACTCTAAGCACCATAAGCATTTCATCTTACTGAAATGGTTATGGTGCAAAGAACTTGGTCCCATAGGCTTTAAGACCCTGTCCCTTTAAAATGTTTCCTTGCCTGGGCTGTCAATCAGCCAGCTGGAACACTCTCTTCCTGGTTGGCAATATCACTTTTGTGCAACTTTTGCATCTGGTGTCAGCACGCACTGCATGCTAACTCCAGATGCCCTGGACAGGCTGTCCATGGCTGTGTGAGTGACACAGAGAGTATCAAAGGTTCTACTCCTGGCTCTCAGGCAATTTAAACATTTAACTCTGATTTTAAAAAAAGACAAATTGGTTCTGGGTTTTGAAATTAACACAAGCCACTCTGTTTGAAATTTATGCCACACCAAATTGACTGCTAGAAGTTGCCAATGCTGGTCTACAACCCCCATCATGCTCAGTGAAATTCTGGCCATTGCTGGTTGAAATTAAAATATACATCTGACATAATGAGATAGTAAGGCAATTGCAAACTAAATGTCTCATTAGGAATTTAACTTCAACCAAGGCCATCCACAAGTTAGCTGAGCCTGATAAGAATTTTAGTCCACAACAGTTTGATATAGCATGTCAAATTTTTAATGGACACATAAATATTATCAGTCAAAAATGACACTTGAACTGAAGAAAGATTTTTTTTTTTTTTTTGTAAAGGCTCAAATCTCAATAAAACCACCTATCACCTTTATCAAGGGAAGCTGTGGTTTGGAGATTTGCCATGAAAAGTATCTCATTGGACAATGTCCATCAATAACAAGGAGGTAAGTACTGGGGGAAAAAAAGGCAGATCTTCACTTGCTGCAGATTCCAATTCTGCAGCTAACACATTTAAGCTTTTAGAGCTTGGGAACTATTTGTGCAAATTTTTGTAAAAACATATATGCATAGATATTTTTTTGTAACGATTAATTACGCACATTAGAAATATGTATTTTTGACATATTTTTGGTGCAAGATTCTGTTAGCCTGTCCAGTAAAAACCTTTCATCTTTAAGTAGTTTGTTCATAAACCTGGGGTTTGATTTGGGATTATTTTAAGCCAAAATTCCCATGCTGGATGCATTTTTCTTATTTGTCTATTTTAACATAAAATGTGCTATTCTCTGATTAAGCACTAACAATCCCTGGTTTGGAGAATAACCATTTAACTTAATAACCACAATGACAGGCATTTCCTCTACAACAATAGAATCAAACTCTGTCATGTAACCAAATGCATCTCATAGGAAAGCATTGCATTCAATCCTTCCTAATAAGAAGTATTTGATTGGATGTGTGTGTGGCACTTGCGTTTACGAGGACCATTGGCTGAAGAGAGTGAAGCAGCACATAGTGAGTCTCGGCACTGGATAAAAGGTAAGTAAAACCATTTGTTTAATATTTTTGCTTGGTTTGGAAGACAGCCTCTTATCCAACTATTAACATGGGCACTATAGCGTTACGATTACACTATAGTGTTTAAGAAATTCCTTTTCCCAAACAAACAAAAATAAATGAACAAAACAACTACCCTATTAATGGAGTCCACTATATTTCGTTGAGCACTAGATAAAGATATAGAAGCTATAAGGTGACCTATCAAATATTTTTTTATAAATCAAGTTTACTGGTTGACTTTTTAAACTCTACAAACATTCCTGCCCCTTCCTCAGTCTTCAGTGTTACTTATTTTGCTCCCAAAATACTGCACTACACAGTGTCCTCACTTACGATTTGTGGGAGTTTTAGTTCAAGTATTAGCTAACTACAGTATAAAGCTGACAATTTGACTACAGCTCCCAGAAATCCCTCAAATTACTGTTTATGGGATGGGAGTGCTATACTCACGTTAGACGCCCATGAAATTATAGAAAATGCAGAAACATTTATTTTTATTACTTTTACATTTTGTTGTGCATTTCTGTTTCCTATGAATTCTCTATAATGCTTTAAAAGATTGGAAAACTTTGATCTAAAATTTCTATTTAATTAGTCATGGCTGAGGTCTCAGATAGAAGTGCCATAATTATTTAACTGCTTTCACACCCCAAGCAGCTGGATTCTGCTTGCTGCTGGGCAGTTTTTCAAGCCTTACCTTACAGAATACAGAAATGTAAAGTGTCCTACAAACATATGGTGAACTGGCAACCCTAACTGTTATGTTATGTTATGAATCATATAAATTCTGTTCAGACTAGAAGATAATGTATATTGTATTATTACAAGCACCGCTTGTATTCTATACGCTAAGGTCTAACTCATAGTTACATAGTTACATAGCTGAAAAGAGACTTGCGTCCATCAATTCAGTCTTCCTCACATTTGTTTTTTGCTGTTGATCCAAAAGAAGGCTAACTCCCCCCAGTTTGAAGCACTTTCTTCTTGACCCCAGAATGGCAGTCAGATTAATCCTTGGATCAAGAAGCTATTACCTTACATTGAAAAATTATATCCTTGAATATTCGGTTTTTGCAAGTATGCATCTAGTTGCTATGTGAACACCTGTATGGACTCTGATAAAACCACTTCTTCAGGCAGAGAATTCCACATCCTGATTGTTCTTACAGTAAAAAAATATTTTCTTTGCCTTAGATTAAACTCATGTTTAGTTTGTCAGAAGTCCCCCTCCCCCTCCCCCCTCACCCCAATGTGGCTCCCCCAAACCTCTCTTAATCAAGGATACATGAAAAGTGTTCCAACCTATTTTAACAACCTGGTTTACCTGCCAATCCCCCGGTCCATATATGTGCCCATTCTGCCCCTCCCAGACTTATTGCATAAGGGTGCCCAATCCTCGTATGAATATTGTGTATTCTTACCAAACACTGCTGCCAGGGAGGTGCCCGTATTCCCTGGATCTAATTGCTGTAAATGTCATGACACAATTCCAACAGAACTTTTCCTAAAAAAATGTTTAGACCTGTAAAATAAAATAATTGTAGACATACATTAATTCAGCTTAGTCGAGTAATGATCACACAAGTCATCATCTTCTCCCAACATCAATTCAAAACATTATATAAAAAAATACCCTTAAAAGACATGATATGCCTTGATAAATTATTACATAATGATCCCACCTAAAAATAAAAGGATAGGGTGATGAGGGAGGTATGGGGGGGCCCTCAAATTTGCTTGATAACCCCATGTGACATTTAAAGTGTGCAATTTAAGCAGCAACATTTGATGCCTTTTTATGCTTAATTGAAATGTACTATTATAGGAACTCTATTTGCTACAAAACAGGGATAATGCACTTCACAGTTCACAGATGTTCACAGTTACATTATACAGGCAAAATGACCACTAAGTGTATACAGAATCAAATATATACATTTTTCAACATTGCAATTACTCTGTCCAAAATGTTCCCCTCTCCTGGAAATTAACTAGAGTTGGTTATTACAGAGTATAACTGTTGTACAGTTTTTATTAAGACTCTGTGATCTGTCTATGACAAAATAAAAATAATAATAATGTATGTAATTAGGAAAGGGGCATTTAACTTTTGTTTTCAGATATGTCAACATATATTGTTTACTCAAAGTCCTTGCCTTGCCTGGGGGAAGGAGAATTTATTGACAGTAGGTAGAGTCTAATAAATGTGTTTTTAAGAATTTGTTTTCCTTTATACTTTACTATAATTGTAGACTTGGCCGCTGGACTAATTTTGCAGTTCAGAGAATGAATTGCCAAGCTAATGCAATGATCTTAGGTCCCTCTCAAACACAGTGAAGAATCAAGGGGCTAGCACAATGCAGAGATTTAATGTACAAGGAGACAGTTCGCCAAGTGTGTGATATCAGGGTCTATTAATCCCAAAATGTAAACACAACACTCCGAGAACTGACAATGTAAGGTCGCCGTAAGGCAGTCCTATCCAGGATAGTGGCCACCTGCTCATTTATCAGTGCAATGCAGTATATATAAATTAAGGTGAGGGTTTGTAACAAAAATCTACTTAAACAAAGGGAGTTAAAAAAAAAAGTATAAAACATCCTGGTCATACTAACTTTGGCTCGATATACATTTTTTGGATACATTTTTCAAATGATTTAATAATTTTGGATACATTTTGAAAAATATTTGAGTATTTTGATGTTTTTTGATAGGTTGATATCAAGGCTTAACATTCGAAGTCCTTCGTTAGAAAGACATTAAAAGCTATTTAACAGTGCACGCTACAGCATACTCACCAGGACTAAGTCTCCAGTGGGGCTTGTGGCAGATGGAAATTTTCAGCCCTGATGATATATTGTTATATACATATTATATCTTTTTTTTTTTGAAAATTTTATATTTTGAAAAAATTATTTGAAACAGCATGTAAACTACATATAACTACAAGCTAAAATTAATACAACCCACAGAAAGTATAAACGATTACCTATTTAAGGTTAATTCTGCACAACGTTTAGGAATTAAATGTAAAGGGACAGTTTAGGCACCGTATGTACCATAACAAGTTCATCTAAATGGAGTTGATTTGGTGCCAGGAGGCCGGTGGGTGCACTCTTATATTAGGGGTTAAACTGTTCTTGAACAGTTTAACCTCAAACTTGCCTCCAGTGATTTCAAATTCCCCCAGGTGGCATTCGGCTTCTGAAATTCAGGAAGCGCGAAGTGCAGGGGCGATGATTGGCTGAGAGTGGTCAGCTGATGCTCTCAACTAATCAGTGACTCCCCATTTACAAAATTGGCTTAAAAAGTTTATTTTTTTTTTCTATTTTTTAGATTTGCACTTTACGGGTTATGTTACATTATAGATTTACAATCATTACTACAGGAGGTAAACTACATATAACTAAAAGCTAGAATTAACAGGACACACAAAATGTGGGAATGATGCAATTTTTACATTTAATTCTGTGCAACGTTTAAGAATTTAATGTAATAGGATTGCTTTTCTTAATGCTATTTTTTTTTAATGTAAAATGTGAAACAGCATTTTAACTCGCTAGTGTACTTACTAATTTCATAAATTACTTACTGTCCCTTTCACAGATATATTGGACCAATGCATCTATGGGGGACCTTCAATGTCTCCAGGTAGAGCAAGGGGAGGCTGAACGTAGGTGCTGCCCTGATACAGGAAACACCTCTAATGGCTGTCTGAGTGATTATCACTAGAGGTGTTACTAGGCAGCAATGTAAACACTGCCTTTTCCAGGAAAAGGCAGTGTTTACATTAAAAAGCCTGCAAGGACCGGCTGCAGACACCAGAACTACTGCATTAAGTTATAGTTATTATGGTGACTGTAGTGTCCCTTTAATCTTTGAGAAATTCACACGATTACTTTACTTACCTTAATTCTGGTTGCCAAAGGCATTGAAATCTTCATATTTGCACCGAGTCCAAAAGAGTAAATCAATAGACCTTCAACAGAAACTCCTGGACTATTAAGATTTCATGAGTCACTTCATCTTTATACATCAGCACACAACAGACCGTACAAAACAAGGAACTATGGAAAATGCAACAAGATTGCAGCATGTTTCATAGATCTGCATGTGCATGCACAATGACATGCTACATGGACTGTAAATGAATGACAATTTAAGGAATTAGGACCAGTAAAACTTACTTAAGTAAAACTTAAAGGAACACTATAGCGTTAGGAATACAGATATACAGATATGTATTCCTAACGCTATAGAGCCCTAGTCCCCATTTAGGTGACTAGGGCCCATTCCACGGAGAATGATTAGTTAATCAACCATTTATTTGCGTACCTTAATCCAGCGCCAGGCTCCCTCGGTACTTGTGACCCCTCCTCCTCCATCGACGTCAGCTTCTGAGTGGAGCCGAATGCGCATGCGCGGCCAGAGGCGCGTGCGCATTCAAAGCCGCCCATAGGAAAGCATTACTCAATGTTTTCCTATGGGGATATTTTATGACACTGGACTCTGTGAGGACGTCCACCGTCAAATAAGTACCATTTACTCCTTGTAAATCGCTGAAGTGCCTCTAGTGGCTGTCAGTCAGGGAGACAGCCACTAGAGGCTGGATTAACCCTGCAGTGTAAACATAGCAGTTTCTTTGAAACTGCTATGTTTTCAGCTGCAGAGGCAGAGTTAAAACTAGGGGAACCTGGCACTCAGACCACTTCATTGAGCTAAAGTGGTCTGGGTGCCTAAAGTGGTCCTTTAAAGTCAATAATGGCCAAATTGCCATTTCTGACTGATGATCATTACAAAGGTTATAATACAGCCCAAAAAATGCTTTTTTTATAAGCACTCTCCATTAAAATGCAGAATTTGAAAAGTGTGGGAGGATGGAATTCAATTACTATAATTTATTATGACTGTTTGTTTGGAATCTCTCCTCAAATAATTGGTATATTTTCTTGTTGAGGCATATGAACTTGATATACTGCAGGTCAGCACTTTTCGTGTGCTTCCCATGGGATTTTGGAAAAAACATGGTGGGTCTAGTAACCATTAAATAAAGATCTCTGTGCTGTGTGTTAAAAATAAAAACATTTACAAAAATGGGTAACCTTAACAGTGACAGTTGCAGTCACTAAAGGGTAAATTGCTAGGAATTGAAAGCGAACCTAAAATTGTACGTTAAAATTGCTCAACTGGGAAAATTTGGGAAACGGCTATTTTGGCAGAAAATGCTGTAAAAGTTTCTCTAAGTTTACTTTGCATTCCTGAGAAATTTATACAAACATTTATCAAGATTTGAACCTTAGAGAATTGAACTCGGAATGGCAGAACAGAGGCTATGCTAGCCTGCTATGATGAATATTGGTGGAGAATTTTCCCAAATCAGCTGATTTAGCCCAAATATTGCCATTTAATCTTCAATTCACTACAATTTAGTTACTGAATAACCCTGTCCACGCTGTTTTATTTTTTTATTTTTTTAAAAATTTTTTATTCATAGATGTTTATTCAGTAAACTCCAAAATGTATCGAATTAAAATCTGAATAGCAAATGTGAAACTAAAATATCTGTTGTGGAAAAAATCTTCAACTCAGCCATAGTCATAGACTGGTGTTAGAAATAATAGCTTATTTTTAATATAATGCCAGAGTGTTGTTTAGTCTTTCAGTCCTCTCGATCACAAACCTTTTTTTCTAATTCCTCTATGTCCATGTGGCTATTTATATTTATTGCACTCACTTTACATTCTACATTTTAAGAAAAATTATTATTTACTTACATTTATTCCAGGGCCAAATGTAGAATTCCACAACTCTTTATCCATGAAACTAATCGCCTCTTTTGGCTAAAACAATGTTATTTACCAACGTGAGATTTCAAAGTGAATTTAAAATTTAAGGTCAAAACATAACTGACTTACAGTTCAGCCATTGTGACCTTAAATTTAAAAATTCACTTTAAATTCTCATTTGAAGGATTCTGGGAGAAAATATATTTTAGGTAATGTCTTTAAAAATAAAGAAAGAAATTTGGAAGCAAGGGGATGCACTCATATAGGGGTTAACCCTTTAGAGACTACAGCAGTAGTAAAAACAAGGAGAAAAAGAAAGTGAGTGCCCCTAAATATTAAAATATAGCTTTTAATAGTATAGTTAAAATAAATGGTGTACACGCTATAGATATGAAAAGAGAAAATAATGATTCTATATATACAAAATAGACCATAAAAGTAACAATCCTAAAGGGAAAACAAACTCACACTAAATGTAACTACAATCAAGATAAAGAGGTCCTGTTCAAAAGTTTTCAGGATCCTTCTCCTAGTAATGTGTAAAAACCATACGGTTTTTACAATAAAGTAGTATACAAATAAAAGTATACAAGGTGAGTCGTGTCCCAAAGGTACAAATAAGCTGCATACAATGATGATTAAATTAATAAGCCATGATGAGCTGCGGGCGAAACGCGTGCGTCAGGGGCTAAGGGGCTCTCCAGGGATCCTCAGACGAGCATAACATTGGTTGGTGCTAAAGACCAAAACGTATTATTTATTTTTGCACTGACCGTGTGATCCCGAGCCCAACTCCGGCTATAATAATGGGGGTTTATTTGGATCATATACCTAATTCAATTAGGCATTACTCCCTGGTTTCGTTGCAGTAGGAGTTTTCTATTTAACTAGTGCACATTATTTTTTTCTTGCCTTTTCGTGCCTTCGCCTTTTTTTTTACCAAAAAGCACTGTGAATGTGAACATTTAATTGTGCAAGACATAGGTTTGTCAGCACTAGCTACATACTTATTCTGAGCCTGTTTAGATACACAGGGACAGTGAATATTATACACTGTCATATGTAACCAAAAGTTTCTTTTCGGTTATCCACTGTTACATACATATTAGATGCAGGTATCCCTGTGCTATCTAAACATGGCTTATTAATTTAATCATCATTGTATGCAGCTTATTTGTACCTTTGGGACACAACTCACCTTGTATACTTTTATTTGTAGACTACATTATTGTAAAAACCGTATGGTTTTTGCACATTACTAGGAGAAGGATCCTGAAAACTTTTGAACAGGACCTCTTTATCTTGATTGTAGTTACATTTAGTGTGAGTTTGTTTTCCCTTTAGCATTGTTACTTTTATGGTCTATTTTGTATATATAGAATCATTATTTTCTCTTTTCATATCTATAGCGTGTACACCATTTATTTTAACTATACTATTAAAAGCTATATTTTCATATTTAGGGGCACTCACTTTCTTTTTTTCCAGGTAATGTCTTTATTTTCAGTAACTTTGCTTAATAATTTTAATTTCAGAAGGTTTAAACTAGAGTCGTCAAACTAGTTCTTTTTGGACTACAACTTACAAAATACATTTTCTATTTATCTGTCGCATTCAAAGAATATTGAGAATAGTAGTACATCGACATTTGGAGCTGAAGATTCACAACCCTGGCTTAAGCCGTTCTGAAACCTCGCAAGAGTGTGTGGTCGAAGTGTGACTCTTAAGAACTAAAAATAGGCCAAATGCCTGAGACGTCGTTAATTAACACATCTTCAATCAATTAGAACATCTTTAATTATTACATGGACCACATGCTAATGTACGCTGTGCCCTTTACATTTATTTTATTAGCAGTTCCTGAGGACAGAGTGGAGACAAGCTTGCTGAAACCTATTGTCCACTGTACTAACATTCTGGTACTTGAAAACTGCTTGCCTGTGGTATGGAGAATTCATATGCTGCAGGCGTAACTTGAGTACTGTCCCACAGCACCTGAATTCTACATACATAAGGGCAGTATGGTGGTATTGTGGTAAGAGTCCAAGAAAGCATGGTGGATCTGGAAATCCTAAACTACACAATATATTTGCCGGTTCCATCTGACTCTTTTGTCATTGCCCTTTCTCTAAATTTTTCAGAGTTCGTATGAATGCTTTGTTATCTGTAACAGGGTTTGAAACTTCAAGCTAGTAATATGTACATTTTATATGATCTCAAAGGGACATTAATTCATCAGAGTCAGGGTTTTTTAGGCAGAAAAGGATGCTAGAGAGACAGAGAGGGTACTAGAACATATTGGCGGGGCACTATAGAGACAGACAAGGACATTGGAGGATGGAGGTGGGGCGCTAGAGAAACATAGAATGCTTTTAGACTGAAAAAGTGGAGGGACAGAAAACCAGATACCCTAGACAGATATAGTGGGTCACTAGAGGAAAGTGAAGGTCACCACACAGACAGTGGAAAGCAGAGGACAACACTGAGAGATGGGGAGGGGGGATCAATAAGACAATTGAGAAGACACTGAAGAACAAAGGTACACATGGGGTTCAAAATAGACATCGGAGGAACAAAAGCAAATAAAAAACTGAAAACCATAGACAATATTAAAGGAACACTCCAATAGAAACTTTGGTGTAAAGTAATCCTCTAGGGCAGGCTTCCCCAAATTCCGGCCCTCCAGATGTTGCTGAACTACAACTCACATGATTCTATGAATGAAATAGGCTGAGAATCATGGGAGTTGTAGTTCAGCAACATCTGGAGGGCCGGAGTTTGGGGAAGCCTGCTCTAAGGGCTTAGTACATGTCTATGCCTGGACGCATGAATCACTGTGATTATAGTTCATATTTCCAATGACACATTTCACTTCTGTATTATTTAGTATGTAGAATTCATATGCTATGGGGTAGGGAGATTATACATTTCCCTATCTTCTTGGTTGCTCTTCCTGGTGAAGTGCATGAATACCACACACAGTGGGGAAGCTCTGTTCGTGTGATGTTTGCTAGCATGAATAATTGAGATAGACAAGATAAAATGGTGGATGTAGCAACCTTATTTAGGATAGCAGAGACCTGACATCTGGGCTAGTAAGATTAATATGTCCAGGAGACTTCCCTGATCATCCTACTCCTCTGACGCAACTGGGAATCTCCTGCGGTAATTTAACAGCATATCTGGAGAATTTATCGTCTGCCACACACAAAGAGAAACATTTTACTGAGTCTAATTTCGATCTTGTGCTACCTTTTCCAAGGTGATTATCTAATTCTTTTAATTAACCTCAGCACATAATTCCAGTTATTTGAATGTTGCCGGCTGTTAAATTGCAAACAGAATCCCTCTTTCCTTTTGACTATTATTAAAGCCCAACTGGCTTTCTGTATATACTGCCATTTCAAGGTGTCCTTTCAAAAGCAACCACCGAATGTCTTTGACGATTAGACTAAGGATCATTATAGTCGTATTTAAAGAGGCACTCCAGGCAAGATGTGGCTCACTCTTTTGGAATGCATTATATAAAGTGTATGCAAAACAATACATTAATAATAAAATATAAGATACACACATTTGATTTTATTGGATTTGATGCAAACCCCCAAGGAAGTGTAACTTCTCCAATGAGCTCTCAGGAAAACAAAATGTGACCTTAGGCAATTATCATGCTCGCTTACCTTTAGCACTACTGACCTTATCCTATAAGCAGTGGTTTATGGGTCCAGCAATGGTTTCTAGAAGTTATAGTTCAGTTGTCCATTTTCTATTATAGGACATTGTATTACAAATCCCAGGGAATTGTTGTAAAATCACCTACGACAGTATTTGGGGGCAAAACGGAAGCACTGCAAGTTGAGGGAGATAGGAAGGATGGATGGATGGTACAAAAGTTATTATTATTATCATTTATTAGTAATGCATTTAAAAAAAATCCACCATTTTAATTTAATCCATCCCTCTACTGTTGGCGAATTGGAAGGAATTTCATGATATCAGACTATTTGAGGTCCTGTGGTTCTGGACATTTTGCTGAGTGACTTGGCATTGTGATTACCCAAAATGCTAACTCTAGCCTTCAAAAAAATCAGCTCAGGTTCAGTATTTGCTTTAACTCCTTCATGACACAGGGATGTATATTAATATTCCTAGCAAGTCATCTTTCATGAAAGAGTTACCTTAAACGTAATATTTTATTAATTACTAATGTCTCCTTATTTCCAAGCTCGATAAAAAGACGATTTGGCTAAAATAACACCAATTTAAGTATAAATTAGTAAAACTTTTAATTGATTTCATCTGTGTAAAGGAATAAGAAGCCATCATCTCTATTGCTTAATTATTTAATGACACCTTTTCCATAGGATCAATACCCAATGCCAATCACTGTGGGGCCCAGAGTTCTATACTGAAAGGGTATTTTGTAAATGAAATAAAACCAGAAGTGTATGAGAGGGGGAGATAAACATGAGATGAACCTATCAGGAATGAATCGATAATACCAGCTTCATTTTCCAGAGAGGATAAATAGATTGCTAGCTTTTTGGTTCAATCCTCACTCCAGTGTATATACCAGTGGGTTTGCAATCTGTTAGTTTGTCTTTGACTTGGTCATTGTATTTATAAGCTTGATAGACAGACGGACAGAGTCATGGCTGCCACATCCGCCATATTTTCCTGGACCAACAACATAATTTCATAGAGACAGACAGCAAGAGGGAACAAGTGGTGCTTCTCCTAAAAATCTTAGGTCGGCGGGATCAAAATTGTTTTTTCTTCTTCTAAGGATACTTTAACTGCTCCTGCAAAATATAAAATGGAACATAAAATGCACATGATGATGCATAAGGGTACATCAGTTGGTAAACAGAGCACTTTGTTTCTTGCAGCCTTGTTATGTTTCCTTCCTATTATTTTCAGTAGAGGTGGATTAGCCACGAAATCGTGTCTGCTATAAATATAACAATAAAAATACACGCATCCTCTCTTCGTCGCTCGTGCTGTAGTACTCAAGTTCAAAAGGTTAAGATACCCAAAAAGAAAAAGGGACAAAAAATTCTAAAACGAGCTGATTTGGGGAAATTCTCCAACTCGGCCGATGTCTTTGATTTTCAGCCTAAACTTTTCAAATTATTGTTCAATTCACTGCAATTCAATATTTAGAGAATAAACCTCTACATCTTAAAATTAATTATAAAAATAAACAGAAGTAAAAATAGAATGTGCAGAATAATTTAAGTACGTCCAACTTACATCTACAGAAGTCCCAAATATTACACAATTTAATTATTTTTGCTATGTCTTCTGCAAGGCAAAACAGTTTCTGTCTGTTTACCTTTCATAACAGTGATATTATGTAAAAGAACAAATTGCAACGTTTAGGTCCAAATTGAACAGTTACATTTTTTTTTCTAAGTTAGCTTCAGTCATAGCCTAGCTAATTTAGCCTTAATTTTGAAATGGATTTTTTAATTTGTTTGGAGAATATATTGCAAAGTGTTTCTCCCTAATAAACACCCACAATAAAAAGTCAGTGAGGTTTATTCAACAGTGAGTTAAAGTTCATTATAGAAATTGAATGTCAAGTTGCAAACTTATGACCAAAATATATATTTGGGGAAAAAAACCTCTTACGTTAGGTCAGTTACGGGAAATTTTGGTTTCCTTACAAATAAAACCAATTACAAGAAGTATGTTAAGTGATTTTAAAAAAAAATAAAAAAAGAATAATTTGCGGACTAAATATAGTAAACTGATTGTCGTCTCTCGGCAATTCACTGAAGAATTAAAATATCCTCTACTAAACAAAACATATGTTTGCAAGATACAGCAAACCATATACATATATAAAAGGTTATATATGTGCTTATGCAACAACACTGTCAAAATATACAAAACGCTTTTATTAAATATAGTCATTAAATAAAACAAGGTTAAAACCAACTCAATCATTTGGTTTTAAAGTGTGAGTTTGTTTGGTTGGCTTCACTAAGACAGTGTATTGCCTATTCACAAAAATCTTGATAAATGTAATTATATTTGTTTTCTTAATAAATAAATAAAAATAAAAAGTATAGGAAAAAAAGACTTGTTGCTATCTACTTAATGGGCGTCATAGATAAAGTAATTTTAACTAAAATGTTAAATATAGTTTTAAAAAGAGAAATGATAAATAATGCCACATACGTGGGACTGAAAAAAATTAATCATCATTTAACAGACGTAGATGTTTTAAAAATAGCACCACTGTGATATTGCTGTCTACCAATGACCCTTACTTTGGTAATGGGAAAACACGACAAATATACGTGAGATAAGTTTTAACCCTTTGATAGTCAGAACAACAAATTGATTGAATTGTGTGGAAATGGTTAAACCATTCATAAACTGTATGACAGAAAAACAGGCATAATACATAGAAAATTGATAGACTAACCTGTAGGTTAGTTATAGAGGGAGATTATGAATAGACCTATTGATAGGTATCTATCTATTTATCTATCTATCTATCTATCTAATATGTCTGTCATTCTGTCTATCTAAAATATACATTTACTGCCCATGCAGAATGTGGAGACACTGAACGGCAGAGCTGTTTACTGTGCAGCCCTGAGCCAGGAAGCACCTCCATTGGCCTTCTAAGAAGTGGCCACTTGGAACATAGGTGTGCGCACAGGGCATCCTAATCCCAGCGGCACACCTATGGATTGAGACCATCAGGGGAGATCTCAGGATCTCCCCTGTCGGCTCATGCAATAACGGCGCTATCCGAGCACGGGCTCTGCTCTAAGCATCCATGGGCCGGTGGGGAGATCAAAGAAGGAGCTCAGATCTCGCGAGAGTGAACTCTAGCCCTGCAGGCTAGAGTTCACTCTTCACTGGACCACCAGGGATGGCAGCAGCATGGTCACCCCCTCCCCCCCTACATAAGGTAAGAAGGGAGGGGGGATATTAACCAAATGGTACCCACCTCCACCCCCACAATCACCCAAACATACAGCACACACAGCACCCTCACACCTACAGCACCCTCACACACACAGCACCCTCACACATACAGCACCCTCACACACACAGCACCCTCACACACATCACACAAACAGCACCCTCACACAGCACACTAACAGGACCCTAACAAACACACTACCAGCACTCTCACACACAGCACACAAACAGCACCCTCACACACAAACAGCACCCTCACACACAGCACACTAACAGCACCCTCACAAACACACACACACACAAACACCCTCACCCACATAGCACACTACCAGCACCCTCACACACACATCACACTAACAGCACCCTCACACACACCACCCTCACACAGCACACTAACAGCACACACACACACACAGCAGTGTATGAATGTGTTTGTGTATATATATATATATATATATATATACATATATATATATAAATACATACATACATACATATACACGCAGTGTGTGTTTGTGCAATAGGCTGCACACGCCTATGACTTGGAGGTATCCCTAGAGGCAATGTAAACACTGCCTTTTCTCTGAATAAAGAGTTTAGTTTGTTACTTGAAACAAAATAATCAGCTAATTTATCAATTAGTGAGAATTGTTTGAACATTTCTAGCCGGTAAAATAATTGTTATATTTCTATGATATCACTATATTAGTAATGCTCATTTTTAATTTAATTTTATGTCTACTTTTTTTTGTCTTGTGCGCTGACTACTAGTTGATATTAACATTAAATTAATGGATTGGAGGACAGATGATGGAGATACGAGGTCCTGAAATGTAAGTACAGTAATATAAAAATATATTTTATTATTTTAGAACTTAGAATGAAAATGCCTGAAGGGAGCTATTATACTCACCAGAACAACTACTTTAAGCTGGAGTTGTTCTGGTGACTCTAGCCTCCATTTATTTAACAAATAAAAACTTCTGAAAGCCTCTATCACAATGATATTATATTATATATATTTAGATATGTATATTATGAACAGAGCAATAATATATATCGCTATAATATAAATCGTTATATCAATTTAGATATGAATATTTATAGATTATAAATAATATTTTAGTAGATTTTAGATGTATAAGTAAGCTGAACAGGGAGATCCTAGATCAGGGGTAGTCAACTTTTAGTAGTAATGTGCCAAAACAAAATATTGAAGTCCTTTTATTTAAAAACTGAGGTGAGTATGTTGCCGTATTCTGCGTGCGTTATTTATGGGTGATGCAGTTGATTTGTAGCGTTGTATTTGTGCGTATATGAGCTATTATATTGTCACATTGTGTGTTTGGTGGTGGTGTATGTTTGGGCTGCTTCTGGTATTACATATAAGAGACTGCTTGTGCAACTGTGTGCATGTATGTGGATTGTCATTGGTGCTGTCTTTGTGGGGACTGTGCGTGTGTTTGTGTGTAAGCTATTTGTAAGATTTATATGAGGGGGCAGCTTCTACTGCAGCTCTGTGTACATCTAGCAGTGTGAATGGCTTCCCTGAGGTCCAGAGGGAACCAGACTGGCCATGTACAGGTCAAGGGCAGGAGCTGTGAAAGCTGCTGTGAGCTGCTCTAATCCAGTGTGGATTCCCATTCACAAGTGCTGGGAGGAAGTGATTGGATATTACTTCCTCAGTGTGATACAATGCGTAAATTGAGGATTGTCCCTTACCTCCTACAATAACAACTTGGTTTGCACTAGCAGATATCTGAAGTCCAGTGCCTATTTGCCTTTGGTAACCTTGAGTGCCATAGGTTGCTGACCCTGTCCTAGATTATGAATTAAAGTATAGTTGAAGCTCTGAGTATAGGGTTTGATATATTATGGGTGGGTTGATTAAAAAAATTGTTATTATAGATGAAGTGATAATGCATAGTTGGATTGATACATAGGCTTTATGTTATGCTTACATTAGGAGAGCTAATATGTTTTTTAATATATACATAAGATTATGATTAGAAAGATAAACAGATTATAAAGGGGATATATATAATTTATATGTACATGAATAATAGGTTATCAATAGATGGCTTGATAAAATCTCTCTCTCTATTTTTTTATATATATATACTTTTTTTTAAATATTTTTAATTATCTTGAATGGAGGGATACATATTATGTGTAAAGACTATAGATATACTGGTATATTGTAAATAGAGAAATGAGTCGATTAATTATTAATAGAGGGATTGCTATATAATTTAATATAGACATTGACAGATTGTGAATTGTTAAAAAAAAAAATATACAACCCTAGTCAAAGTTATAGGTGGCTCTAATTTTAGGGCCCTTTAGATAAAATATCTATTTTAATCTTGGTTCTGATATTGGATACTGGGAAACAAAACCTGGATGTGCCATGGTAGTCTTCACCTAAACAACCATGTATGTTCAGTCATTGATATTTTGTGGTCAATTGGACTTTGCTGATGCCCAACAGACCAACCAAACATTGCAGAGCCAGACTGGAGAGCTATATTTGGTTGGACTATGACACGCTGGCAACAGGACCAGTAGTAGGAACAACATATTGTACAACGTATGTCTTGACTGACAGGTCAATAATGCTGACATTGTTAAATGGTCAACGATAATATTGTAGTGGGCAGCTTGACATAATTTCCTTGGCAAACTTGGCCATGCTGGGTTTGGCACTCTTATTTGTGCTGGCTTTGGCACTCTTGGCCATTCTGGGTTTGGCAGTCTTTATCGTGGTTAGTTTGGCAGTCTTGATCGTGGTGGGTTTGGCAGTCATGGGTTTGGCAGTCTTGGCTGAGTACGTTACACTCTGCTGTATTGGGATGCACAACCTGAATAAGGCAGAAGAAAACAAAGAAAGTCGTTGTCCTGAAGGCCTACTCAAACACTATCAAATCTATATTGGACGGATAAAGTTAAAATGATCTCCTCATAGGCCAGCCTGGTCCAGTATATAAATAGAAAATGGATAAAGCAAGTTTTGTCATAACTCTATGATCATAGAGCAAGCAGTCACAGTAGACCTGCAGTTGAAAAAGGACAGGTAGTACCGTTAACTTTTAAAGGGATACTAGAAGTAGTGTTAGTAAGTGGGCACAGTCATATTGAATGAGGGGTACCATTTGGACTGGACCTGAGTGACCCTAAGTAAAATATCATGTACAGGTGATGTCCTTAAAAATGCACAAGACTTTTATAGGTGCAAAATATAATGTCGCATTCATAGTATTAGCGCACTGACTGGAAAGGTTGGAAATGCACGAGATATGATTGGGATCAAGTGGTATAGTATCTGTTAGATATGTGCAATACCTGTATATGGTATAATGAATTTGCTGGTGGCCTGAAAGGGCAAAGGGCTTGGTATAGCCAAGCTGGATATGGGCCAGTGAGACATGTGCAATAACGCCACCATGTGGTGACTGAGGTATTGCAGGGTCAATCACTAAAAAAAAAGTGACCTGTAATTATATATTATATGCAAGGCAATAAATATGTTGACATGCTCCTTTTACCAAAAGAAAAAAAAAATACGATATAGTGATTTTAGTCTTTGCATAGGTGTTGTATTGCCATCATCTGTCCTCTGATCGATAAATTAATATTCAAGCTGATGTGTTTCCTTCTAAGGTAATATTATTTATTTATCTACCATGTATATCTGTCTGTTGATCTCTCTGTCTTTATGTCTGTCTGTGTGTTTGCCTAAAATGATTACACAGGTTTTAATTCAAATTTGAAGATAAAATGTCTTGTTGAACAATTAATTGCATTTATGTACAAACTATATTTGTGAAGAAGATTAGAGGTAAATCAGGATATCTCATGAAAACAGACATTTACTGTAATAGAGAAAAAGACTGTAAAATAAAGATTATTGGTTATAGATAGCTTTCTCTAGCATACAATATCCCATAATTGGTTAATCCTTTAAAATTATATTTTTATTGTTTTTGCATTACTGTATTGTTTTTCTCGATCCTCGCTATGATAGTCTGTAGGCCAGTTTTGGAGATAAAAATTGTGACTCATTTAGCACTGGTAATTCAGTTTAGACCAGTTAAAATTATTTTAATTAGTAAAATAGCCAGTTAACCATTCAATGGTAAATATTAATAGGAATAATTTAATATAATAATGTAAAAAAAACTGGGGAAATTACTGGATCGGTCCAAACATCTTACTCACGTAAGTCAGGAGCAGTCTATAGAGCAGATTTTGCAATTATGCATCAATGACTTTTACTGAATAAATTCCTCTGTAGTTTTATCCTGCATTGAATAAAAAAAATAGACTGGATTGGACATTTCGTAGATAGCATAGATATATATAAAATAGAACAGGGCCGAAAATGATATCACAAAGTATTTATTTATCATGTTAAATGGATTCATAAATGAATATAAAAAAATAAATAATGATGTTTAAACAATGAATTATGGAGTCCTTGAAATAAAATAATTTCTGTTTATTTGATTAGGTTTAATTTTAAAAATGTTGTGCTGTTTTATCATTTTTTTTTTAATTTCGAGGGATTTCCCAAATTAAAGTTTAAAAAAAAAAAATTGCCACCTCTATATCTCAAGTATACTCACATGAAAATACCATGTGCCATACTAACTGATTTTAAATAAAAAAAAGTTTAGAAATCTTCCTTGTGATGTTCTTAAACATCAGGGGTTAACATTGCTTTAATAAACTTATAAATGTTAATAAAGATGAAAAAAACTAAAGACATGAGAAAAAAATGTAATGCTATTGGTCTTAAATGGTTAATTTTCCTTTTCATTCACGAACAAGTAGCATACTTTTCTTACGATCTTATGAATCATTTTGTATTTCCATCAAACAAGTGTATATATCGTGCTATATATTTAATATAATTTTATTGTACTCACTATTATGATTTATTTTTTTCAAGTAACATTTTATTCCATGAAAAATACATGTATTGATAGCTAAATAATGAAAATATCCCTTTCAGTCTGTCTCTCTGTCTGTCTATTTATCTATCTACATCATGGAATATATATAGATATATTTAACATATATAAGCAAGTTTATAAAAATAAATGTGTCTGAATCAGTACAAACACACATAATTTATTTACAAGCACGTTATATATAAATATACATATATATATATATATGTATACACACACATAATATATATATATATATATATATTTATATATATGTATATATACATATTAGTATAAAAACTTTTCTTTCATATTCTAGGTTTTAGTTTTTTGTTTTTTTATAAAACAGTACAATATGGTAAATTGACAATATATATATATATAAAAAACTAGCCAAGTCAGAAAAAAATTTTTTGGCTGGTCAGTTAACCAACCTCAAAGTTCTAGTGTATTAACTTGTGAATGAATTTAGATTTATTTTAAATATGCATTTATAAGTAATGGACGGTTCTCCAAATTAATGAGAATTTGGAAAAATGGGGAAAAAAATTTCATCAATGTATAAAATTAAACCAGTGTATAAGATTACAGAAAAAAAATGAAAGCAGTTTGGAAACAACCAATATTTTGGTTAACTTATCATCAAGGAAGGGCTTGTAGATAGCTCTCACATACTAAAAAGGAGAAGAAAATAAATACATTCGTATATTAAGGGTGGTAGCATTTATATTTTTGCAAGAAACCACTAAATCAAAAATACAAAAAATGTTCTTAAAAATTCTCAAAAATGCAATGGAAGCTTTATAAATTAATTAAATTAAAGAGTATTGGGTTCAACATTACAATCTGCATAGCAAAGTTCTAATTGAGAAAATAATAATAGTAAAAAATAGTAAATATTGCCAACTACATAAATGTTCAGCAAAATCTGTGATGCATATTATTTAATTCATTATCCGTATTTGCGGCCAAATAATTTATGACATTTGGTAATGACTCTAAGGGACATATGCCTTGATATAATGAGTCATCGTTACAATTTCAGTCGGTACAAGAGCTTATTCAGACTAAAACAAATTATGGAGCGGTAGATAACATTATGTGTTCTCTAAAACTACCCGATTAACACACAACATTAAATCACCTACTCTCTATACCAGGGCAAGACAAAACAAGACCCCCAAGACCCCCAGCATTTTTAGGGTTGCAATGACTATGATATTTATACTGCATTAAGGCTATCAAAATTCTTCAGAGATGTAGTTCCGAAACCATTGGCAGTCTACCTTTGGTCACCTCTTTTAGACTGAACATCAACAGGACTTTGCTTTGACCCAATAAAGATATTTGTCAACATGGCCCTTCATTGCTTGGAAATGCTGACAATGCCTGAAACAAGGATAAATAATATCTTTATGATTGTCTGTTAATCTTTTACACTATTTGGTGCTCTATGGAGGAGACTTATCAAGTAGTTCTGGTCTAAAAAGTAGTCTAAACTACTAAAAGTAGGACAATCACCGTAGAAACCAGTAGAACCAGCAGGCACATTCTATTGGTGACTCCATCTCTTTTACATTGATACACCAGTTCTTAGGACAGAACACTTTGATAAATCATCCCCAGTATCCAAATATGATACTTTTTTTCCGAGGTGGCAAGTGACATGTACAATTTAGGTCAAAACAGTTGTACAGAAATACCCAGATTGTCTACAGCTGCTGAGATTTTATTTTTTTAATTGATGATAATTTGGTCTTTATTTTACAAAGGCTTTGTAAGCTAAGTGAAACTTATTTTTTTTTTTTTTTTGTTATTTAAATTGTGTGCCAAGATGTCCTGGCTCAACCAGAACATTCCATGTCCATTAATTTATGCCACATAGTGCTATGTGCATTGGTGCTGTGAGGGCATATGTTTGATGATGCCTGATTGTGCATGCTCTTTTACAGCATTTTTCAGCAGATGCCCAAGTGCACGTGTGTGTACCAGGTGCATCATGGGATAATTACATCACCCTAGACATATATATAAAGTAGAGATAACTTTTGCACATTTTAAACTTACCTCAGCTGCAATACTCACTCCAATAATTGCTTCAAAGGCATTTATTGAGGTGACAGTTCCACTTTCAAGTCATAGTTTATTTCTGTGAAATATACATGGTTATTGTTGACTAATTAAAGGACCACTATAGTGCCAGGAAAACATACTCGTTTTCCTGGCACTATAGTGCCCTGAGGGTGCCCCCACCCTCAGGGTCCCCCTCCTGATGGGCTGGATGGAGAGGAAAGGGTTAAACTTCTCCAGCGCCGGGTGGGGAGCTCTCCTCCTCCTCTCTGCCTCCTCTTCGGCTGAATGCACATGCGCGGCAGGAGCTGCGCGCGTATTCAGCCAGTCCATAGGAAAGCATTCACAATGGAACGATGGCGTCTTCTCACTGTGAAAATCATAGTGAGAGGCGCGGAAGCCCTCTAGCGGCTGTCAATGAGACAGCCACTAGAGGCTGGATTAACCCATTTATAAACATAGCAGTTTCTTTGAAACTGCTATGTTTATAGAAAAAAGGTTAAACCTAGCTGCACCAGGCACCCAGACCACCTCATTAAGCTGAAGTGGTCTGGGTGCCTATAGTGGTCCTTTAATAATAATAATAAAATATATACCCTATAAAATGAATTGCTCACTGTAGTAAAATCATTGGCAACACAGTTAATTGAATTTATGACAGATGGCTATTTTTGGTTTTAGGATACTTGAAGATTTTATTATATGATTTTACTATACGATTATTTTACATGCTATTTTATTGTCAGATAATGTTCTCCCGACCAATGGTATATCTCACCGTCTAGGACGGGCTTAAAGTTAACTCACCAAGGTGCTTGGTTTGTTCGGGCTCAGACTGCCATACCTCTCTCCCCCTGCTGCCCCCTTGGTTAGGGGTATCATACACAGTAAGTTTATTAGTTAGTTATCTGATTATCATTTTATCTCCCGTTTATAGTTACTAGATCATAACACAAGCATATCTTGGCTCCTGGCCTTTATCGGCATTCTACTTATGATGAAAAAATTATAAAAACTGGGGTAACATTCATTGCATATGTTATATCTTTAGTACATTGTGATTTACTCAATATGCATTGTCTTTTTGTGTGTCGCCATGCTTAAAATGAAAATTTAAGAAAAACAAAACAATTGATATCTAAATAGCATTAATATACAGGTATAATGCCAGATAGCTACATGCACTCAGTAGGTGCATTATACTAAGAGAGGAATTCTAAGAGAGGAGCAATCGCCTTGGAAACCAATTGAATATTCCATCTGATTGCTCAATTTTTTAAAATTTTGCTCCAGAATTTACTTGTGCCCCACATGCATTCAGTAATGCCGGGAAGCTGTTATGTAAGGTTCTGGAAAATCGATGAACATACCATAGAAAATTTTAAACAAAAATATAGTGCTTGAGAATACTTGATTGTCGGAGCAGCTTCTCTATATATGTCCGTATAGTTTTGAATTTATAAAATAATATTAACCAAAACAAAGTGTTCATTTATCCACCAAAACAGCTTTAGCTTAATGAAGCAGTTTTGGTGTATAGATCTTGTCCCTGCACTCTCATTGGTCAGTTCTCTGTCATTTAAGAGTTAAATAACTTTGTTTATACAATCCTAGCTACACCTCCTCTGCATGTGACAGAACAGCTTCCCTATACACATCCTTTAAAGGGAGATCTAATTTTTAAACTTCCTTTATTGTACAGTGGGTTTAGAAACTACTGATCTGTTAATTGTTTGCTAGAGTCCTCAGCAACCTTCTGTGTTTGATTAAAGTTTAATTAACAGAGCAGGAGGTTAAAAACCTCTAAAGTAAATACACTATGCATATATATCTGATTGAAAAGGAAAACATTTTTTCATGGAGGCTGTGTAAGTCACAAACAGGGGAGGTGTGGCTAGGGCTGCATAAACACAAACTCCTAAATGGCAGGGAATTTAGCAGTGAGGCTGCAGAGGAATGATCTATTCACCAAAACTGCTAAGGTAAAGTTGTTTTGGTGCTTAGAGTGTCCCTTTTAGCACTTATCTGACAATATATAACTCCTCCTCTATCATAATATCACTCTATCACTTTTGAGATGGAAACATTGTGATCCCACAAATTTCTGCCGCAACTTTCTTATCTCAAGGAGCTATAAGTCAATCTCCGTTGGTCTTGAGAAAGCAGCAGTACATTCTACAAAAGCATTCACGGTCTTATTTAATTTTGTGAAAAGTTATCAAAATATTTGTATTACGCAAAATATAACATTTTCTTTTAATGCCACAAGATCAGCAGACTAAGAATGCAGAACAATGAAATAGAGACTGACTTAAATCTGGACTGTGTTAAAGTGGAATGATATTCATATCCAAAACCAGTGGAACTAATGTAGAGAGTGTCCTGGTGCAAGATCTCTTTTTTTTTGCCCCCCTGTAGTGCAAGAGTCGCCAAAAGGTAGATCTCCATCTGTTGTACAATTACCACAATGCTATGCCAGCTGGGGAGCTACTATTTGCCCCTCCTTGCAGGGTTGTATTTGCAATTTGTAAGCAGTGTTTGTGCGTTTGAATGTAAGAATGTTTTTGTACAGAGTATGTGTGCATATACTGTTGCCATTGGAACTGTGTACTTGTGTGAGTGTTTGCGTTTGAATTCAGGGGTGTGTTTGTGGGTAGTGTTAGTGTTCGAATGGTACATTTGTGTGTAGTATTGGTGTTTGATTGCAGGGGTGTATTTGTATATAATTTTGGAGTTTGAATGCAGGGGTGTGTTTTTATGTAATCTGTGTGTTTGATTGCAGGGGCATATTTGTATGTAATCTGTGTGTTTGATTGCAGGGGCGTGTTTGCATGTTGAGTTGGTGTTTCATTGCTGGGATGTATGCACATATACTGTCTCCTACATACATACTCAGATATACCTACACACATAAAAACACTGATGCATGCACACACATTCAGACACACATGGACACATGCCCACACTTTGACACATACACATCTTGACACACGGATACACACACAGTGAAAAACAGATACACGCACACAAACTTACAAACACATACATGTTATAATTTATATATTTGCAACCACCCTTCTGTTAACATGCGTTTATCCACCTTGCTGCCTCCTCCTTTGCCTCTTTGCATCACAGGCTCTGTCTATGGAGCTGGGAGGAAGTGATCAGCTCACACTTCCTCCCAGCATCCGATACTAAAGGTGCGTCACCTGACTAGGCCCCTCTTTAGCAATACCCATTGGGTAGCCCAAAGTGCATGGGCCACCTGATGGGTCCCCACCCCCCCAGAGTGGAGGCACACAGTAGTTCCGCTACTGACCAATACACATTTTAATTAAGAAATATTTTCCTTTAACTATCAAGGGCCATTGCTGGTTTTAATAACCTGGTCCTTAAAGATCCTTCTTTGGAATGACGTATCTAACCTAGGCCTCAAACTAATACATTTTCTAAATGATTCTATACGGTTAGAAAAACTTTCGATCTGATTTATGTACAAAAAAATTACATAGACTTTAACCCCTTAAGGACACAACTTCAGGAATAAAAGGGAATCATGACGGAATATTTCCGTCATGTGTCCTTAAGGTGTTAATGGTGACTTCTGTAGATGAGTAATTTGTAAAAAAAAATTGACACATTAATTCATTTGGAAAGCTTGTTAAAGCAAGGCCTTACTTAGTGGTAGTAGGGCTGTGTAGAGATACTGATGCTATATAAACAGGCAATTCATGCTGGGATATGGGCAGCAAGAAACAGATTATTATAATGGCATAAGATGTCCCTTAAAATCACGACATAGACTATTGGTCTTGGATTTTTAACCCAATTTCCCACCTTTACTGATTTTATATTTCCATGGTTTCATTGCGCTTTTACTCTTTACATAATGAGGCTTATTTGCTGAACTTAAAATTTGAGTGAATTGGAAACTAAACTACAAAAGTCAGACTGAAATAGCGGATTTGGAAAAAAATCTGCAAATTAATTTTAGCAGTAGATTGGATATTTCAGCATGAATTTTGCAATTCGATTTCCAGTTCACTAAAATATGAGGTTTTGTGATTGACAGCGTTATGTATAAATGTAAAAATAAAAAATCTGTACTAACATGCCAGTGTTCTAAAATGGAATGTTTTGAGTAACCAATAGCAGCTAAGCTTGCAAAGATCCTAACTGCTACTGGCTGAACATAGGATTTCTTTACCTAGTGTGTAGTAGTATTTGTTAAATCTCTTAATTATGTAAAACTAATACACAAATATACATGTTAAATGAAATTATATATATATTTTCATTCTAGGTGTATTTTGATTATATAAATAAATAAATATATTTTTGGTCGGGGACAAAAACCGAGGAAAGTAGTGGTGTCTATAAGTTGGTTGTGGTGTGCCGAAACCGACGTTCGCAAAGGCTTATAATAAAAGTGGCAAAATGTTTTCACTAATTATTTGTTGGGGGATCTGCCCGACAACCCAGGCATTCATTCTGCCAATCACGACGATCCTTGTCATGTGATCGGTTGTTAGGCAGCCCACCCGATTGTGTTAAAGGGACACAATTGTCACCCAGACCACTTCAGCTTATTGAAGTGGTCTGGCTGCAGTGTCCCTGTCCCACATAATCCTGCAATGTAAAGCATTGCAGGTTTAAAGAAGCTGCATTGATTACAATGTAGGACTAAGAATACCTAGAGGCAATTCCTGGTGGCTGACCGCTTTTTGGTTGCCTAACTGACGCTGGTCGTCTTCATGCCCTGCATGGGAACATTCAGTGTTAGTAAAATCCCCATATGGAGGCACTGAAGCAATGCTTATTGGAAGGGACTAATGGGCTTGCCGCTCATGCGCATTAGCCCTCTCCACATAGAATCCCTTTAAGGGTTTAAAGAGCTCAGACGAGTCCAAAGCTTATCATGGGGAAGCATTGAGGACATACGGCATATGAACACCAATGGCTGCACTCCGCCAATTAGATGCTTCTCGGAGAAGCAAATCTATGACAAACATCAGCAACATTTCGGACGTCATGCTGTGAGTGATGACGCCAAAGATGAAGAACATACAGAGGAATCTCTTCTAAGTAGAGGCATGTTCTCTGACAAATGTAAACATTGCCAGTTCTCTGAAACACCAATGTTTTACATTTCAACAGAAAAACAGAGGGGTCTCTGCATCAAAACCATTCTACTTAGACATAGTAGTTTTGCTGTTAATAATGTCTCTTTAATGTTCTCTTTTACTTGTGACCTAACGAGTTCCTTCATTTGCTCCATTCACTGTGATCAAAGTGTTATTATCACATAATAGATCCTTATTACACACAATTCTAATATTTATTATATTGATAAAAACCTGCATCCTTTTGTGCCACTTTATATTTTCTCCTTTGGATTGTAAGCTCACTGGGTGTCTCGCTGTGAACTTTATTTAAAAAAGTTTAGGCTCACAAACAGGGGTCTCATTTTCTGTTATAATCTTTTATCTGATTATATAATATATTAATTTAACCCCTGCCTGTTGTCAATTCAGATTGCTCTAGAACACATTGGCTCTATATAAAAAAAGCAATAATTATGATAGAAATAATAATAATATTTTACGGTTTGAAGGTTGTGACGTGCATGAATTTCAATGGGTGCATGTAACATGTATCTATATAACTGAGAATTAATTTTTTAAAAACTTGGGTTGTTTTTCATTTTGTTTAACAGACTCAAAGTTATACTACAACTAGAAGATTAAAGACTTTATGGCTTTTGGCTAGAATGTGGACAAACTTAAAGTTTCTAATCTAGATGAAAGGAAAATACACAGATGTTTGAGGTTCTCGACAGAACCAAACTTTGTCAGTTTTTTTTTATTCATTAGTGTCTATTAAAGGGACACTGTAGTCACTATAAGCATTTCATCTCTTTGAATTGGTTATAGTGCCTGGAGTGCCCTGGCACTGTCCCTCCATTCAGTGTTGCACCATGTTCGTGCAGTATGCCACAAAATAAGAGTCCCTGGCCACCCACAGTCCGGCCCCTTTAGTATGTGTAGCTAAGGCAGAGATTACACACTTCCTTGTTGTCATACCCATTCATACCGTCAGTTGGAACTCTGACAGGCTAAAAGCAGTCAGCTGACACTCTCAGCCAATCACAGCTGCCTATTGCTGCTCAGGCTAATACTTCCTTATTAGCCAAAGCAGCACAGAAGGGATGGATTGTTGGGGACTCTTGTTTAGCATTAAAACATTAAAAGTTTAAAAACTGTTTAATGCTGAAAGAAATGATGGTACCAGAGGACTCCAGACACTATAACCAGTTTAATGATATGAAGCAGATACAGTGCCTACGGTGTCCCTTTAACTAAGGGGTTTCATTAGTTACTATACAGTAAAAAGCAAAACGTAGGCAAATATTTATTAATAATATTAACAGCCACTGTGGACAGGACTGTGTGTTGAATTATATCAGATAATGTTACATTATGTTCCAAATACAAGATTTAAAAAATCTTATGTAAAATGTTTGATTTAAATATGATTACAACATTTTAAATATGTTAGCACAAACCAGGGAAACTTTTATGCTTTAGTGAAAAATGTCAAGTTTTTTATTTCATTTTTAATGTCTGTATAATCAGGGGTATATACAACATTTTAGCATTTTATTTATCCTCTGCTTGTAATGTCATTCACGAAAACTCTGTCACCCACAAAACACATGAGTGACAGGATTATTATTATTATTTTATTATTTATACAGTGCCATCAGATTCGGTAGCGCTGTACAAAGGGATCAAACTAGCTTGATGGTGGTGATTGAAATTGGAGCACTATCAACTGAGCCATCTCACTAGTATAAATACATTTAAGGACTTATTCATTAAACACGGAAGTGTAGTACATTAGAGACTGAATTGCAAAATTCAGACAAAATTAGGCAAGCTATCAGTAGTAGAAAGAGGATCCAGGCACTCCAAGTATGTTAAACTGTGTTTATTGGGACAAGTGAGGCACCGCAGCGTTTCTACCCCTGAAAGGGTATTTGTCTTTGACTTAACAAAGAACCTTTCAGGGGTTGAAATGTTGCTGTGTCACACTTGTCCCAATAAATGGGGAGTGAATGGATCCTCTTTCTACCACTGATATCTACTCCCTATGGCTGGTGCTGGCCCTTGGTCCTTCACGTGATTGGAGTGGGGTTCATTTTTTCTCTTTTTGCAAAAATAGCCAAACTGTGACATAAGCAGAGTTGGAGAATTTTCACAAATCATCCATTTTCGTCAAAATTTAGCAATTCAAGGAAATCTGGTCGCATGCAGAGTCACACCCCCCAAATTGTGTGGACAACATTCTACAATACCTAACATTTAATGTATCAGGCAAACATGGCCAAACTGAAAATGTAGCTCACTTGGAAAGTTGTCCCCATTTGGTTAATTTGTCATTGGGGCCTGTGCTGGGTATATGGATTTTGTGGTCGACTAATCTGACTTGTTGTATTGCGGATAATTCTGAAAGTGGCTAATGTTTGCGTACTGCCAGGTTTCCTTTTTCAATTTTCCAATTTTTTGGAAATTCTGTTGGAAATAAAATCATCAATCAAATTCTTCTCTGGACTATTAAAGGGGATTTTTACATCTAAGAAATAGAGCTGACTGGGGTTATTCAGTAAAGTAGGCAGAAATGCTAGATCATTTGCAAGGGGGTTACAAATAGCAAGCCAAAATAGCCACATTTTAAAAAGTCTACATTTTTCAACTTCAGCAATTTCCTCCCCAAAATGTATAATTTCTCTACAATTCATAGTTTAGTGAATAAACTGCACTATAGCACTGCCCAGCCCATGACGATTTGCTTTTAATATTAGGCTATGTTCCAAAAGATTGCAGGTTAATGAATTTTATAATAACATTTGATTGTCTAAAAAGATGATCCTAAAATTGTGAAATGTCTTTAATAAATTGTGTACTTTTTAAATAAACATACCTAATCTGTATAGGAGTAATTCTCAGCGTTTAACACACTGCTCCTGGAAAATTCACCAAACGGTGAGTTTTGGTGACTTGTCGGACTAGGTGATCAGTCGAGGTTCTCTAACAGTTCTGTTAACCCTTTGCAGACCAGCCCAGCTGATAACTCAATGCAACTTGCTATTTAGTGAATAAATGCAGAGGCATCATGATCCTCTAACTTACATGCTGATGGCTCTGTTTGTATTTTTGCATTCTTTGCCATCATCTGGTTGATAAAAAAATGTTTGTGAACATGTTTAAAATATAACTCAGGGCTTGTAGAATATTCATTCAGGAATAAACCTCTATCAATGGGCTATGGGATGTTTTTCACATCACTTTTTGTTATTCTTTTTGACTGTTAAACTACGAGGCGCATTTTTCTAAACCATGAATTGTGGTAAATTGATGAAGGAATTGCAAAAATCATTGGACAAAGTAGTCAAATGTGAAGTATCTTCCAAATCATCTGTTTTACCATCTCACCTGCTACTGCCGAAAAAGTCCATAGTCAGTTCTCCACAATTCCTTGTTTAGTTAATAAACCTCAACATGTTTACTCTTCTAATACGTAGATCATTTTTGAAGAAGCACAATGCAAAACAACAGATAGTTCATTTTTTGACACACAAACAGTTATAATTCTATGTCAGAAAAACATGCTACAGTTTCAGGATACAAATGAAATAAATTAGAAAAATAACAATCATTTTAAACGTGTGGGTTATTTAGTAAGAATCAAAGGCAACATGTGTTAAAACACATGGATTGGTCGGGGGGCTGTAGTTGGTAAACCTGGTAAAAGCAGTGGGCTGGTAGTTATTTGACCCATTGCAAGCTAGTGAAGTGAGTCCACATGCACTTTAAATGGTTAAATGACATATTTTAAACATTGACACATTTTAAGAATGTCGCTTACAAGTCGGGTTTCCCTTTAAATATTAACATAGATGACCCAGTCCAGTATCTCTTATTTCACTATAATATCCTTTTTTTATGGGTTAATGGGAGAATTTTTCTTTGTATTGGAGCATTTTTTTCCTTTAATTTTCCGTACGCAATATTTCTCAATAAATAAACTTTGAGGAGATTTTTCAATTAAAAAACAAGTGCTAATCTGGGGCAAAGTGCTGAATAAGGAGCAATCACCATGGAAATGAATAAAATGTGGCTTAACATTTAGCACTTTGCTCCTAGTGTAGCACCTGATTTGCCATGGTAAATCTCTCGTTATGACCCTGTATACCTATATATTTTTATTTATACTTACAGGCCTAGTGATGTCCCGAACGGTTCGCCGAACGGTTCGCCACGGATGGCGAACATATGCGCTGTTCAGTCCGCCCCCTATTCGTCATCATTGATTAAACTTTGACCCTGTACCTCACAGTCAGCAGACACATTCCAGCCAATCAGCAGCAGACCCTCCCTCCCAGACCCTTCCACCTCCTGGACAGCTCACTAAGAATGCAGCTTCACAATGAATGTAAAATGGATGCTGTCCAGGAGGTGGGAGGGTCTGGGAGGGAGGGTCTGCTACTGATTGGATGGAATGTGTCTGCTGACTGTGAGGTACAAGGTCAAAGTTTACTCAATGATGACATAGGGGGCAGACCGAACAGCGCATATGTTCGCCGTCCGTGGTGAACAATTCGGCGAACCGTTCGGGACATCACTACTTACAGCCCTTACTATGGTGTTAATTTACTAAACTGTGAATTGCAGTGAAAGTAAACCTGAATTTCAACATTAAGGCCAAAAGTGCTGATTTGGAAAAATTCCCCAACTTGGCTATAGTTATAGCTTGGCTATTTAGAATGAATTCATGCAATTTAGTTCAATTCACTACAACTTAACAAATAAGCTGTTCAGAGTTTAGGTATACAGATATTATATTATGGGGTTTGGTAATTTTGGAGAGATTTATGGTCACTTTACTGTACAGCTTGCAATATATATATAGTAGGATTAGTTTACAAAATAGGCATATTCTGAGTGACAATTTTTACAAAGAGAAAACAACACATCTTTTAGTTTTTTACTTGGTAAATTGCAGTGTCTACAATAAGTTCTTAACTTCGGAATGTTGAGAAGCAATGCACAAATTGTAAAATAGTGCCTTCATATTTCTAAATACCAGTGATATGCAATTCTTGGCATTCCAGATATCTGTGAACTATGTTTCGCACAATGCTCTGCCAGCGTTCGGTCAGCCTGCACATGATGGGATTTGCATTACACAACACCTGGGCTGCTAAGCTAAGTGATTGGTGATGGGAGCTCATTCATAGGGGCTGGCGGGACAGCACACCAATGATTTTTGGTGCAATAAAAACACGTTTTCTTAAATATTTTGGAATGCCAAGCTTTGTTATCACTGCAATATGCTGTATGGTAACTGCCAGCCAATTAAAAATGAATGACGTATTTTTACATCTATGAAATGGCAAGTCTACTAGACGTGCTAACTATGAAATGACAAGTCTAACTGTGCTATGTAAAACAAGGCAAATTTTTTTTTAGAAACTGCGCTGTTTACACTGCAGCGTTAAATCCACCTATAGTGGTTTCCTAATGCTCACGTGACACGTAAGTTCATAGAAAAGCATTGCGCATTCACATTATGGCCCCAGTGCTCCTTGTTGGATTGGGCCATTGAGGAGTAGGTCATAATTCTACAATGACGTTGCAGGAGGCATGGAGGTGAGCAATGCCGAGGTAGCCTCTGCACTGGAAAAAGATAAGTAACATTTGTATTAATTTTAATCGCACACGAGTGGGGGAGGCCTTTATATAACTAGGGACAGAGGAACTATAGCATTATAATACAGGTTTGAATTCCTAATGCTATAGTGTTCCTTTAAGTATTCACTACAAACTGTTGAGATATACAGAAAAATGTATTTACCTAAATTTATAAAAGAGTAAACAATTTTCAAAACATAATTCTGCCACTAGCCGTTCTGTATGCTGGTCCACGTTCCCTCACCTTCCTGATTGTTTTCCCTTCCACATTATGGCTATCTCCCCCACCCCACCCCCAGCAGTCACAATATATATCTATACTATATATATATATATATATATATATATATACTTTTTTATTTTACAATCTATTTTATGAAGTCCAACTTATGTTATGTTCTTTTTTAGGTTCACTCACTATGCTAGATTTTGGCACAATCCGACCTATATATAAACATACAGACACTGTGTACCCTTGTGTCTGTTAGTAGATGAAGTCCAACTTATGTTATGTTCTTTTTTAGGTTCACTCACTATGCTAGATTTTGGCACAATCCGACCTATATATAAACATACAGACACTGTGTACCCTTGTGTCTGTTAGTAGGTGATAGCTTGGTTTATCTGTCAACTGATGGACAACAATAATCATGGTGTCAATATGGTCTCAATAAAGTCTCCAGGTAGATACTAAAGTATTGGCATAAAATTGTGTCTACAAAAGCTCTACTTAGTTAGACTTCTAGTTCACTATTGCATTGTCCGACAATTACATTTGGGACTTAATAGGTTACTTCTTTCTACTTCCTCATTTATACTGTTACGATACATTACGACACATGTTTGTTATCAACCATTCACTGTTTTACAACCCACACCCCGTGATATATGCAATTATGTCATGATATATGTAACTGATCCTCAAACTAGTGAATTTAAGCAGGCCAATTTCTGGGGGGAGGGAGTTGTTAACAAGAGAATTGGACATTTAAGGCCAACACAAGTCAGGGGAAAAGAACAACAGAATTAGAGAATGTTGTGATTTTTTCCCCACTTTAACTTAAATAATCTAATTGGAAATGGATTGGTAAATGAATTATTTTTGAATGGTGTGTGTGTATTGTGATATGTAAAAAAATTAGGCCAAAAGCTGGATTGGTGAACCTTCTCCAGACTATATTATTATTATTATTTTATTATTTATATAGCGCCAACAAGTTCCGTAGTAAACCTAAACTTTGTAACGTGATTTCCAACTCAATGCAACTCATTTAGGTTTCACCACTAAATTGAGATATGTGGAGATCTGACAAGGGAACTGCAAAATGTAAGCCTAAATTGTCCAAATAAATAGCTATTTTTATCTGACTTTGTCGACTCCTTATAGTGAATAAACCCCAGTTGTTTAGTGAATCCTCACAATAAATATATTGTAATTGTGTGGGTATCTCGGGGTATCTACGTTCCAAGCAAGATAGATTTGAATGTCTCAGTTTTAATGACCACATCGATTGCCATCGGGGTGTGTTCTGCATTACACACCCATCAGGTACTCAAAGATTCATTAAGAACAGTGCGATGCTACCTGAACTGCCATGCCAATAGGTTGGTGAACTAGATAGAACAAAACTGGCATAAAACTATATGTGACATTGTGCTGAGCCCTGCCTTGCCAGACACGGTAATTTCAATGCCTGCTTTTGCAAGAGAGGAGTCAAAGTGGCCCTCAATCTCAGTCTGCTCCCAAGAAACCTCTGTAACACAGAATGTAGCTGATAGCTATATATTGTTCCTAAATTTAAAGTCTCACAAAGTGGAACATTACACTTTAATTATTTCTGATTTCTCTTGAAATGTAAAGGGTTACTTCAAACCCCATGAACACTTCCTTTGTTTGAAGAGGTCAGAGTGCCAGGAGTGTGTATGTGCAGAATTTCGTGATGATAGCTGCACATACAGAGTTTAACCCCTCTGTTGTTGGAGGTGTAACGCCACCTCCGGCTGTGCCATTGGGACGTCATTAGCCAACCCGGAACAAGTGTTCCCCCTTTGCCAGGGGCAGTGACGTTAGTCTTGGGCTGCTAAAATAATCTAAAATAGTTAAGTATAAAATAACCTCACACTCAGCCTAATTAAACATTTTTTTTTAAACTAATTACTTTTGACTTAAAAATTGTAAGTCAGCCCGCCTTGGCAAGGGGGAGTGACATTAGTTTTGTAGGATTGGGCTGCTAAAATAACCTAAACTAGTTAAGTATGAAAAAACCTCATACTCGGCCTAATTGAGCATTTGTTTTTTCAGCTGGTTACTTTTGACTTAAAAAGTCAGCTATCAAGACACCGCAACACACTGTTTAGGGAATAAATTCCACAGTTTCTCCCATATATATTAACCCCTCAAGGACCACAATTATTTGCCGGACCCCAATGATCATCAAGACATTTTCTGCTTATTTATCATCTCTATACGGTCCTCCTGTCATTAAAAGAGTGAGGCATTCCATTTAAGAACGTCAAATACAAGATAGTTATAGAGGTGCAGACCCGCATCACATAGATCTTTAAAGGGTTAAACTGTACAGGGCCTTAACTGTTCTATAGCTATATAGCCTCATTGTCCTATACAAACATTTACATCCTATACATCCTTAGAAACGTATAAAGACCACTACATCAGCTAATTAAAAATAATGCCCCAACAGTCTTAACTATTTAGTCTCCATTTGGAGACAATAATTCTGAGAAGAACATATTTATCAAGAAAACAAGAGTGATTCTGTGGCAACATGTTACATGTATGAGACACATTCTTCATGAATTTATTTGGTGAGAGCTTCTTACGTAGCAGTTTAGACCTCGACATGACCTGTTGTTGCCTTGATTAATATGGCTCAAAATACTTATTAAATTTTTTTTCACTAACAGCAAAAATGCACCTCGTCCTATCACAGATCATCTCTTGCTCATACAACTATTATGTCATAAGAAACGCTCCATTTAATGACACTACAACATTGTGAACCAGTCCTTTTCAAGCCATTTCACCCCTTCCAAAAATTTATGTCATAGCAGACAAAATAATGATTATATATATATACACAGGTCTGTGTGACCCCGAATCAGGTATGCAAGACTGAGAATTATATTTAACCCTAATGTATTTTAATACAAGGATGAGAGAGCAATTTTACAGCTGGCAAAGCATCATGGGAGTTGTAGTTTTGCAATACCTATTAGGCCATAGCAATCGAAAGAAGACTAGCAGAGGAACAGATAGGCACTCTTCTCCAAAAAAGGTTAATTCAGACGGCTATGTACTCCCTGGGTCTATTCGAACCTTGTTGTTTTAACGTGTGAATGGGGTCGTTATATCTCACCTTTAGGAGCCTCAATGCTTGTATTCTGTTTAGTAGATAGAGAAGGACATCTAAACCTAAAATATAAATAATGCAGAGAATATAATCACACGTTAAACTGATACACAGAAGTATATATACATTACAGTAGTAGCAATGCTGGTGCAAAATTCTAAAACTTGAGCAATTGCCATGGAAACCAATAGAATATTCTAGCCTATTGCTCCAATTTTAGAACTTTGCCCCATACGTGACTGTGAAATATTATATTTATGCACCAGCTTATTCCCTTCGTCACATTGTAATATATAGGAGGGAAGGGGATGAGGGAGGAATTGATACATTATCTAATACCTACAATGTACAAAGGGATCTAACTAGCATGAGTACCACAATGATATAATGCCAATTATATAAGCAAGAAGCCTAAATGCATCACTACATACAAGGCCATTGATATTGAGTATATGAACTACATAGGGCAATATACATGTTGGTGGAATAAACAAATGTGTTATCCCAAATCAATCAACTGTAATTAGCATTGTATAGATCATGTAAGTATATAGTCTTAGTATCTATTATGTCCCCTACTTTTCCACTTCATCTTATTGGATCCTCCATATTGCAATATCTAAGGAGGATTACAAAGGCACTTGCATTCTAAAAAATGACTAGCACATTTATCTATGAACATCCAGTATACATTATAGGATTTATTTACATCAGAAAATGTCATGTTCAAACAGGTAGATCGTCTGTAGTCCAAAATTAAATTAAGAGAAACTCAACACAAAAAGAAACAATTTGGGGTGTAGGGTTTTGGGAAACCCTTATCTATTTGCACACACATAAATGATTGCTGTAGAAGATGATTATACTTGGTACTCATTCTCATATATATGTGTACAAAGTCAAATCCAAAGCCAAGCATACAGTGTGAGCTTTATTGGGGATTCCTGCATTCTGACGTTACATTGTATTAAGCTATTGAGCGTTCAGTGCTACTGATTGCAACACTATTTACTGCAGATAGTTACTTAAAAAAAATTACTAACACCTTAAAAAATACAGAACCCTTTTTTATGAGCCAATTGCTGTTTCCCCTTCACCCTCTGCCCCTCTGTATAGTGTAGGGTGCCAAGCAAGAAAAAGGAGATTAATTAATGGGCGTTAAAGGAAAGTGACCCTCTCTTTTTTCCTAAAATTAGGAACTACAATATTTATTAAAAGCAGCCTTACAGGTTAAAATTAACGATGAAGTTCAGTTTTGACAGGCACAATGTTAAAAGGAATCTCTTATCACATGTGAGTTCTTCACACCTTCGTTCAGTATCATTGAGATAATCAGAGGGGGTCTCCTCCAATTTGAGCACATATTCTTGAAATCTGTACATGCCTATTTGATAAAAGGTTAAGTAGAAGGCAGTCTGCCTGATAGAACGTAGTGTTTCAGGGTATTTGGACGTTTTGGGCATTTAAAAGAATCTGCTGTCAAAATGCATGTGCAATTTGCATTGTTAGATAAAAAAATAAAATTAACATTTGCTTTCTGTCAATTTTATGGCATTTTACTTTCTGGGTGTTTTACCCTTTCAGAAGGTGCTAAAGATACCCCTTGATAATTTTTGTCTTTGCTAAACTATTAACTTTTCCTGTGTGTAGTGTATGTGAAGCTGATGTGGTGTATTGAGAAGTGTAAGCCAATTCATGCTCTGATCCCTGCCTCCTGTCTCTGGGTTAATGTGTTAGAAAAATGCCAGATACCCTCCTAATGGCAAAGCAAGGGACAAAATACATTTTTCATTATTATTATTATTATTTTTTTTAACTGTTTTGCTTAAGACACAGGTTGACTTACACAGCCTCTCACTTAAGTTTTATGCAATCGACTATTTTTTTTTTTTATGTCTTTAAGACTGTCAGACAGGTAATTGTCCCTTGATCTGTAGTCAGTAATTACAAATTATTCTAATGATGAGCTGTGAGCTGGGGGCTGGGTTATAAGGTTCATTTTGTTTGGGAGTCAGTATTTGAAGAATTAGCACAGACGTTATCAGAGTCTCATATAAAATGTGCTAATTCAATCCCTCCCCCTTTACTCCCAAGACCCCTTACCCATTACCAGACTGTTTATTGGGATTTTTTTTTTATCCATTAAGCAGCCATAAGGGGTATATCCCAAAATGATAACATACCTAACTGGCTAGACGGTAACCCTACAGTCCTATTTTGCTGCACTCTCTTTTTGGCCTTTTTTTCCTGCAACTATCACTAGTTTATTTTCAATACTAGCCAAGTCCACCCTTTCATTAACACATCAAACTTATGGAGTCACAGGTCCCCCAATTATAGAAATTGCAATAGACTGATCTGCCTATTTTATCTCACCAGCCACAGAATAGGCAGATCAGACAATGCTATCGGTACCAAGAGCTGGAGAGGCTGCCTATCGCTCGGAACATGGGGAGGGGGCAACAACTTTCTCACGAACTTTATTTTATTTGGGTAGAGGGGAAGACCAGTAAGGGTTAAAGATGACGTCGTCCCCCTATCCAAAAACCTATCCATTCACCTTTTAAATGCAAACCCCCCTACCTCCTCCGTAAAAAAAAAAGTTATTATCAGTGCTCTGGTTGGAGAAGACCCTTGGGTTTGGACCTTCTGAGCTTCCAGGGGGCATTTCTAGGGTGCATAGTTTTCATATAAAACTAAGAGACCTGGTTTAAGAAAAGTGTCTTTTTATTAAATCTCGTATTACACAGCGCGCCTTGGACCGTGGGTGAGGGTTTATGGGTGGACACGTACAGTTGGATTTGGGGAATGGAAGAGAGCGGGGAGACAGGGACGGAGATTAGGGGGTGTATCAATCAGGTGTTGCCTAATGAATAGTTCTCTGATCAGGAGATTGTTGAGGTTTCTTCTGCTTTATCCACCGCCGCCGAAGAATGCGTCCTCCTCAAATGCTTTTTGGGGTAAGGGCTTCCCGGCTAGGTATTGACATACAGCAAGCCCAGACCGCAAAAAGATTCGAGAAGAACTGAGTCAAACTCCGCTTCCAGCAGCCCTTGGACTCCGGATCGTGTCCGCCCAGCCGTGCTTCCCCCCACCCGACCACCAGCCATGACCACCGAAATCCCCCTCTATAGCCAGCCGTGTGGTCGGCGAGCCAGCGGCGCCCTCATTGTAGAGGCGGCTGTTCAGCACCAGTGGCGGCGGACAGCTCCCCAACGTTCCATACACAGCACACAGAGAGCTCGGGCAGAACGCACCAGCGCCCAGACAGAGCGCTGCGTAAAGAGGGAACTCTCCCCCTGAGCACTAAATAAATACACAGCAGTCACGGAGCCCATTGGCTGGGGCCAAAATCGTCACCGACCAATCAGCTGTATCTTCACATCCCCATTTTCTTTTTCGAAAAAAGGGGTAGAGAAAAAAGGAGAGGAGAGAAAAGAAAAAGACAATTCCATGTCTAATGATTCAATAAATCCTCCTCAAGACAAGGGGAGCTGTTTTGGAAAGGGTACAGCTGCACACCTTTATGGAGGCTGCACAGAAATGGGGGTGGGGTGGGGGGCTGCACATTAATGGGGGGCTGCTCATTCTTTTAAGCTGAGGGGAGAAAGTGGGGTTCTGTTTTAAGATGGGGTTTGTGTATGTGGATATAGAAGGGTGTGTGTTGGTGCTTCAGTGAATGCCTTAATATATACACACAGACACAGATATAAATACACACAAACATACAGAATGGCACATGCATGCAAACATTCTCACATATACACATGTAGATCTACAAAGTAAAACACACACACACACATACAGTGTATCAATGACATTTTCTATATGTACTATGTTGATGTTATCCCAGGTTAAAGGTCCCCTTGTGACCAGTTGTAACCTATCTCCCATGTCCATCCTGTTACCATTGTCTGGTGTTCTATGTGAGTGCAGAAAAGACATTCTAGTTTGCATGCCTGTATATATATTCTGTACTTGGAGTTCCCTGTCTGAAAAGCATCACTGTATTGAAACAAAATACCTACCGGTTGGTTTTGTATTTACATCCATAACTCCCCCCTCCTCACCTCCCCTTCTATCTCCAAGCTGCATATACCTAAATACATAGAACTGATGTGTATGTCAGAATTCCAAATCAGAATCTCAGAGCAGCATGGTTTCATTTTTCATTGAAAATACAAGCTGATAGATCCATAATGAACCCAAGTAACTCCTATACCTATTGGACTATTGCACAAAGCTGCTGGTTTAACCCTTTGCAAGCTTCATAGATGGGGTTGTGCCCTCTCCTTCCACTCTGACACTCAAAGGATAAAGTACTTGCTTGAACTGAGTGATTAATAATAATAATAATAATAGAACTTTCACAAACTGAAGAATAAATCTTTAAAAACAGATCTCCATTAGTGCACCCTAGGCACATTGTATCAATGAGTGGGCAGGAGAACCTTACACAGAGGTCGAAACAAACGTCAGCCACTTACTTGATTGATTGATTGATGGCTCCAGGTCCATTCTGCAGGAAACTTCCTCAGTTTGAGTGCCATGCACATTATTTGATTTCCACAATTCCACCAGCTCCAGGTATGTTATATAAGTTATTATAGTGAGTGGGAGGGTCACGATCTCCTATATGCATTAACCATTTCCTCCACACTGTCCAACTTGTTGGTGGCAATATAGAAAACGAGGAAGAAATTGGTATTCCACTCCAGGTTCCCCCCTCTCCTCCTCTCCTCTCATTGGGTGTCTTATGGTACCCCAGCACCCTCCCATTCCCTGCCTCTCATTGGACCTCTCTTCTCATGGAAGGGATGTCTCTGAAAGTCACGATTCCAGCTCACTTTGAGTGAATTGTGACGCAAGCAGCTCTCCTTACTCAATTCTGGAGTCACGACTTGGAAATCCGTGCTGTTTCACCAAAATTACCGCAGCCACCCTTTAATTATTAAACAGGATCCCGGGCAGGGTGGGCTCTGTGATACTCAACCCTCTATTAACCCACTGGCTGCTGGGAGGGGGCTGGGATTTAAAGAGGTATATTGTCAGTATGGAGGCTGGGGGACTGGTGATATTTGTAACAATTTAGTCTTTAGTCACCCAGTGAAAACCAGGCAGGATCATATGTGCTCCCTCTCCCCCTCTCTCTTTACTGCTCTCTCTCAATGCGTCTTTCCCATTCTCTGTAGCTCATTCTTTCTCTCTCGCTCTTTTTTATTCTTCTCTCTTTTCCTCTCATTCTCTCACCTCTTTCTAACTCTCTCTCTCCTTTCTCTCCCTCTCGTTTTTTCTTTCCCTCTCACATTTTCTCCCTCTCTTCCCCTTTCTCATTTTCTCAATCTCTTTCCCTCTCTTCCTTTTCTCTCACTCTTTCTTTCTATTCTTTACTTTCTCTCTCATGTACTCCCTCTTTCTCTCTCTATATCTTTCTCTACCCCCTCTCTCTCCCTCTCTGTCTCTATCTTTTTCTCTACCCCCTCTCTGTCTCTCTCTCTCTCTGTCTCTCTTTCTCACCTTTTTCTCTGTATTTGTCTTTCACTTTCTCTCTCATGTACTCTCTCTCTCTCTTTATGTCTCTCTTTCGCCCCCTTTTCTCTCATTCTCTCTTTCTGTCTCTCATGTACTCTCTCTCTCTCTTTCTCTCTCTGTCTCTGTGTTTAAGAGTTGCAGTAATTTGCTACACGTGTTTCTGCTGTTTTAAAATGTGATCTGATTGTAAATACGACCACGCAGCGTGGAATCTCAGCGATGTACACACATAGTGACATCAGTGGGAGTTATGTTTGCAGGATATTCCCATCCACCACCCGTTAGCAGCCTCTGTGCCTTTCCTCTCTCTGTATCTGAGCTGGAAGAATGTTTTCTCTCTGTCTTCTGATCCTCTCTCCACCTCTCACATTTACACCCTTCTAACCCCCTACCAACTCCCAATCTCTCTCCTTTCCCTCTCCCTCATTCATTCCTTCCTCCTTTACCAATCTCTCTCATTTCCCTCTGCCTCATTCAATATTTCCCTACTTCCCTAATCTGCCTCTCCTTTCCCTCTGCCTCATTCAATCTTAACCCTCCTTTCCTTTCTCTTTCTTATTTCTCTCTGCCTCATTCATTCTTTCCATCCTTCCTTTCTCTCTCCTTTCCCTCTGCCTCTTTCATCCTTTCCCTTCTCTCTCTCCTTTCCCTCTGCCTCATTCAATCTTACCCTTCTTTCCTTTCCTTTTTCTCGCTCTCTCACTCTCTCCTATTTCCCTCTGCCTCATTCATTCTTTCCATCCTTCCTTTCTCTCTCTCCTTTCCCTCTGCCTCATTCAAGCTTTCCCTCCTTTCCCAATCTGTCTCTCCTTTCCCTCTTCTTCTTTCATTCTTTACTTCCTTCCCTTCTCTCTCTCTCTCGCTCTCTCTCTCTCTCTCTCTGTTTCTCCCCTCTGAATCCTTTTTCCCAGACTATATCTCATATCTCCTCATTCATCCTCAAGGTGAAGATCTGGGGAGCCAGCTTCCAATCTGAGACATTATCTCTCTGCCATCGAGTTACATTTAACTCCCCTTTCCTCACTTGTCTTAGGATCACATCTATCTGTAGATTTTCCTCTAAAAAGGGGGGGATTAAAAAGAAAAAAATACAAATACCTGAGACAACCTTCAAACCTCTCCAGCTGGAATTAAACATCAAGGACGAAGGAGTTAATCTCAGAAGGTTTTTTTTCCCTCTCATCATTGGTGATTTGTTGCAAGTAGAGAACATGGGATCCACACCATTCAGGTCTGTGCTCTTGTGTGTTTGTCATATATGTGTGTGTTTGTGTGTAAAATATTATTTTGGTGGGGGTATGTAATTACCTAGGGCTAACCCATCACTCCCTGTACCAGTCTAAATAATACAGCTTTAAATGCTGGGTCTACTCCAACATTCTATACATAGCTTGATCAAGTAACACTGTTTCTAAAAACATCTCCCTTCAAGTGGATGAGAAACCCCCCCCCCCAAAAAAAAAAAAAACCAAAAAACAACACCCGCCCCCTCCTGCAATGTCTCCAGGGACCAAAGCCAGAAGTTGGTATTGGGGGATCACAATTAATACAACAGAAAGTTATTTACATTACAAGTATGCAAGAAAATATTCTGGGTTTACATAAATAACTATAAATATAGATATAAAAATAAAAGTTCTACTTGGCAATGGAATGATCATAGATCAAAATGCAAAATTATTTGGAGAATTGAAGGCATTTTGATTTCAGCACCCTGACTGAAGGACAGCTCCCCTCCACTTCAGGCTGATTGTGGGTGCATTGAGAGAGTTTACTCTCTGTGAGTGGAGCTGATGGATTCTCTGCAAATAGGCTGCAAATTCCTTAGAATATTAGGAGACTCCAATAGCGTCAGCAAGCTGCAGCCTCTATCGACTCACAGCAGTAGTGTTGGGTGATTCCAGATAGAATTCCCTCCATCTATTTTATAAATGCATATAACAAGCCCTTTCCCAGTTACAATACACCTTAGGAAATGCACATACTGCTACCCACACACCACCACCAATAATTAAGAAAAAAAAAATACATTCTCTAAAATTAGCAGTGAATAAAAAGATACATTAAATCTACAGCAAATACAATCCCATGTCTTACCGTGTCTGGAAAATCCTGTGTATAGGGAGGAATAAAGGCAGACAGTGAGAGAGAGTGAGGGAGAGAGAGGAAAGGGTGAGAGTGAAAAAGAAGGGGAGAAGAGAGAAGAGGGGAAAAAAATCCAACAATTATTATTCAGGCAATAATGGAAAAATATTCTAAGCTGAAGATCAGGTCTCTACTCGTTGTGCTGTCTTTTTATATCAGTGAAATCCTCGGTCTATTTCTGGAGCTCAATCAAACCTTGTTCTATTTTTAGACCAGAAAAAAAAAATACACACATACACACACATACACTCCCTCCCTCCCTCCGTCACACACACATACTCTCCCTCTCTCTCTCTCTCTCTCTCTCTCTCTCTCACACACACACACACACACACACACACACACGCCTTCCCTGACTCTCTGTGGCACATATAGACACACAGACACACACACACACACACACAGACACACACACACACACACACAAACGCTCAAACACACTCCTCTCTCTCTCTCTCTCGCTCTCTCTCTCACACACACACACACAACCGCAAAACACACTCCTCTCTCTCTCTCTTACACACACACACACACACACACAAACAAACACACACACGCCTTCCCTGGCTCTCTCTGGCACATATAGACACACATACACACATTTTCATGCAGTTGGAATGTTTTCATACATGGATTGTATCCATTCCAGTCAGAATCACAACAGTAACAAAGCTTACTGTATCTAGCCACCCTCTCCATTCCAAACCATTCCATATTGCAGACATCATAATTCCTTTATTAAATGTGTTTATTTACCAACCTTAACCCAAACACCCACAGTCTGTGCTCTCTTGGATCATTGTAGTGCTGCATTGAATTCATACCAGTTGTCCTGATATCCCCTCTGTCTCTCCCTCCCCCCCCCCACCCCCTCTCTTTCTGCAGTTGTTTTTTTTAATGTCAGTATTTGTATTTTGGGTTCATAGATTCTATAAAAAGAATCTTATTTCTGGTGGGTGAGAGGTGGTATTTTGGGAGGGCTCTCCCAGTAATCCACTACTCCAGGGATACAGGGTGTGTATGTATTGTGGGGGGGTGGGGGGGTGGCAGGAGGGTGGATGGTGGAGAGGAGGGAGGGGGGGTAATCAGTGCAGATTGGCTCCATCCAACCTGATTTTCCCTGGACGTAATGCAAGTTATCTGCTATTGACGTCACGCTCAGAGTCCCCTCTTCAGAGGATCTGGCTGCTGGTAAGCGGAGAGAGCTATTAGCTTAAAAAAAAAATTGCTTAAAATGGCTCTGAGTCTGCAAACGTGAAGCAAAACACACATCTGTGCATGTAAATCCTGCCTCTCCTTAGCATGCACACACTGAAAGGCAGCATTCATATGAAAGGAAGAATGATATAAAAAGGCTATTTTTTGAACCCACTGTAATCCTTCCCCATAACAAATTATTCAAACAGGACAAATTGGGTTTAGATTTGCCAGGAAAAAGCCTAGTCTCCAGGGGTGATGCAAATATTAGAATATATATGTCTCTGCCTTCCTGCTTCCTGAACCCACGCAACTTATCTAAAACACCCACGGAATCAACACAGCACATTCTCCTAGACTGCAAGCTTAGCCCCCCTCCCCTGTCTCTCTCATTTTAGCAAACACACACACACATCCCTGTTCATGTCCAACTGGGCTGGCATCTTATATTTCTATACACACACACACACACACACACACACACACACACACGTGTCCTACATGAAGGAGAACAGACATGGAATATCATTTATAAATTAGTAAGCAATCACCCACAATATCCAATATCAAAATGTATGCACGCACACACGCACATACACAAACACACAATATCTAATGTCAATATGTACATACAATAATATCAAATATGAACACGTACACACGGACAGGCACACACAATAATATCAAATATCACGATACACAAAAACACATACAATAATATCCTTTATTAATATATACACACACACCACACATAGAATACTATCCTATACCAAAATCTAAACACAAACACAAGCAGGAAGAATTAAACACTTATATTTCATGGTTACAAAGACACACAGTTATACAAACACAGAAAAATATGTACTTGTTCACCCAACTCTACGCTTGTTATAACCCATCAAACTCATGCCACAGAAAGAAACGATTTACCTGGTAGATAGTGACATTAATACAAATGTTAGTGTTGCACACATTTATCATACCTTTCAAGTGACCATGGTTGGGAAAGGCATTGTTGGTTTGAGACTCCTGTGCATCTGTTCCACAAAAGCACAGGTGAAATTCTGTCATAGTGCATTTGTGCCTTCTTGCCATATCCTATCCTAATAATAAATATCTATTACATGGCAGCAAAGAATTCTGTAGCACTGGATACATTGTGCAGAGGGTGTACCAAAATGCAATGTGCAATACAGGAACAAACTGGTAGACTAGAACACATATACCCTGTCTACAAACATAGTAGTTAAAAGAAATAGGACAGGTGACATACACAGTATAGATAAGGTAATAAAGGTAAGACAAATATCATAGGTCGAGGAAACTTTATTTGTTGACGTTGATATTAGGATGATAAAATTAATTAAAGTCATTGCTCATAGGGTGATATTTTAAGTCTCAGTATAATTTTGTTTTGAAGGTTTGTTAAAACATTTCGAAAGAATCAACGATTATTAGGCAGAAAGTTTTAAATACACGTAGAAGCATTGGAAAGTTTATATAAGTAGGAAGTTTTGGTGATAAAGGTGGAGAGCCCCAAGTGGTGAGACGAGTAGATAGTTCAAGTTGACCGGTATATAGCAGTAAGAGATGAAATGTGGTAGGGTTCAGAGTTGGGGTGAGTTTTTTTTAAGTCAGAGAGTCTAGATAACCCTTTACAGAGAGAAAACCAGTGAAGGGCTTTGAGGAGTTAAGTAAAAAATCAATCCGGCCTGGACAATTTTTAATACATTGATTTGAATCAACTGGTCACTAGATTGGCCACTAAGGTTGCAGTAGTCAACATATGAAATGATGAAGAGATAAACTACAGTTTCAATGGTATTGAGTGAAAAATGAACGAAAGGTTATGTCAATTTGGATTTCATCAGCATGTAGGTAGCATTAAAAATTTGAAGTCATCATACAGTTGCCCAAAGAAGAGGCAGACAGCAAAAAAATAGATGGTCAAGAATTGATCATTAAGAAATGTCAACAAAAACAGGAATGAAGATGCTATCTTAAAAGAGGAGAAGATAGTGAAGGAATAATTGGATTGGTGTCATGAGAACCCAAACAAGGGCTTTCATGGATTCTCCTCGTCTACAACAGTCCAAAAAATATGATTATCATAGGTAGCAATAGTGTCACTAAACTCTCTGGAGCCAATATGATATGTTTACAGATCTAGGGTAATAGAAGGCAAGTATCTGTGTACTCATCAGTTAAGACTTTAATATAGAATCATAAAGATGTTGCATTGAAGACCACATAAATCTGCCACTAGATTGTCCCCTAGAAACTATCCACCCGTGGTCCAAAGATATTGGAATATTTGGAAACAGATTTACTCACAAAGATCCAGGAAGGTGTTGGCAGATTTCTACAATAAAATATGACAAGTGGATAAGTGTAGCAATAGAGAAACAGAGTATCCAGAATAATGTAGGTTTCTTTATTTATGATAGAAGATCCTGAAAGAGATTTGTATGAATCCATGCTGTTTTGTGTTGGCTAAAAAAACATTAATATTGGTACAAAGTATCTCTGTTTGTGAATCCATTAGATATTTGGAACTCCAGCTTTTGAGTACAAGATGTGAACATCATGGGAAATGTAGTTTACAAAAGCTGGAGTGGTTAATATTTACCTTTCCAGATGTTAAAGGTATTATATGGAATTCCAACAATTCCCACCCAAATCTCGTGGTTCTTCAGTTGCCATTATTCAAATACGTGTTATTACATCCAAGCACATTTGATATTATACTGTATATGGAATTAATATAATGATACAAGAATTGGTCTTACCTTAAAAAGGTATATGGGCCATCATAGTATTACAAAAGCCATGAAAAGTTTCTTATCAACATCTGAACAAGTTTTTATATACTCAAAATATGGCATGGATTACTGATCTCCTAATACAATCTCAAAAGAGCTACCAGGAAGACTGAGACTCTTGCACATCTCAAATACTTTCATTGTTGGAAGTATCTCGAAGATGTATTTAGAGTAACACTCAAAAGTCAAGCTTACTGGATAAGTCAATTTGTCTTAAAGGACCACTATAGTGCCAGGAAAACATAGCCCGCCGGGCTCTGGGGAGAGGAAGGGGTTAAACCTACCTCTTTCTCCAGCGCCGGGCGGGGAGCTCTCCTCCTCTTCGGTTGAATGCGCATGCGCGGCAAGAGCCGCGCGCGCATTCAGCCAGTCCATAGGAAAGCATTCAGCCAGTCCATAGGAAAGCATTTACAATCACAGTCCATAGGAAAGCATTGAAAATCACAGTGAGAAGCACGCAAGCACCTCTACCGGCTGTCAATGAGACAGCCACTGGAGGCTGGATTAACCTTATTATAAACATAGCAGTTTCTCTGAAACTGCTATGTTTATAAAAAAAAGGGTTAACCCTAGCTGGACCTGGCACCCAGACCACTTCATTAAGCTGAAGTGGTCTGGGTGCCTTTAGTGGTCCTTTAAGAGACAACATGTATGGAGTCACCCCTTTGCTTATTTGTTATTAAAATAATGCAATAATAAAAAAATAAAATATGCAAAAATAAACTAAAAATAGCTCAAATATTTACTCACCTATAAATGTTTTTAATTTATTTCAAATATTCAAGATTTGCAGCTTCTGAATTGACGTCTGGAGACACCAGGAGATAAAACATACCTTTCAAATAGTCCTCCTTCCTCAGATTTCAATGGGAGAACCGTACATATTTTGACATAGCATAACAGGAGTTACAGCAAATCGATACAGCAATTACCAAATCGATACAGCAATGCACACTCTCGCTGCTCGTCATTCATGCAAAAATATAACTAATAAAAAAAAAAATAAGATATACTTGTGTCACTGAAAGGAAGCTGAGAGTGCTTGTTTAATTTCACCAAAGGGAAGTTGATATGGGCTGGACCCAATAAAGACCTATGGGAGAGAATGTTTCCTTTAAAAAAACAAACAAAAAAACTATACACAGCAAGGGGTTATGGGAAATGTACGGCTGTATTTTGAGCCATCATTAGATGGCGGAGCTAAGGGGTAAAAAGTTTTTTTTTTTGTTTTTTTAAAAAAAGCTTTAGTAGACTCTTGGACATTACACACCCAGAAAGTCCTTTTAAGACATTGTTGAACCAACATTTCCAAGAATGCATGGTCACCCCTAGTTGGATTGAGGTGATTGAAAAACAGGATCTCTGAGTATTCTAATATGGATAATTCAAACTCCTATACTCTGAGTATCGTTTGAGGGGCGAGTTTATTAGAATCATGCAGTGACTTAATTTATGACAAGATTAGTCCACTGGCTGAACATCTCACAATGCAGAGTAACGACTATTGAATCTTTTTTGGTGAGCAACGTGTATAAAGAGTCATTTTTAGAAAAAAAAAAAAAAAAACACTAATTGAATAAAACTATACACAGTTCAGTAATCACTCATTGGTAATCAAATTGCGGTAACATGAAAATATATTACATAATAGGATGATCTGCTAATTTGAAGATAAATAGTTTGTGAACTACACAGTGAACTGTGTGTGAATTGAAAACAGAATTTTTAAAACTAAAGCCAAAGTATTTGAAATGGAAAAAAATCTCCAGATATTTAAAAGTTTGTTGTTTTGACTTTTATTTGTAGAATGTACCTGTATTTTCCAGACCATCACTGTGACGGACCGCTGGCACTCCAACCGAGTACCTCCGCCAATCGATGCTCCTAGCTCAGATGCCAGCTCTGCTGCTGGGAGAGGGTGAGTGGGTATGGCAGGCTCATCCACTGCCCCCAGGACCCCGTTGGGATGTAGCTGGGGAGGGGAAGTTTTGCTTACTTCCTCCTCCTGGCATCCCTGTGGGGTTGGTTGGGGATCTGGACCGCCCGTCCAGCATCGCTGTAGGACTGGCACAGAGACTGTGGTCCCATCTGTGCCAGTGTGGTTAGGGTTGTCTTCCCCTTCTCCCGGTATCTCTGGCTGCTGTTGGAGGGGGAGGCCGGTTGCCCCCACTCACCAGGACGCTGGTTGCTGTAAGGTGGAGGGATCAACCATCACCTCCTCCTGGAACTCAGGCCGCTGCTGGGGAGAGAAACCGGTTGTCTCCTCTCCCGGCAAAGTATACTGCTGCTGGGGATCTGGGCCGGCTGCCCAGCATCCCTGTAGGGCCGGCAGAGAGACCTCGGTCCCATCTTCGCCTGCCATCTGTGGATATTCCCAGGCCAAGTCTATGAGGTCCCTCATCTCTGGTACCTCTGGTTGCTGTTGGAGAGGGAGGCCAGTTGCCTCCCCTCCCCAGGACGCTGGCTGCTGTATGGTGGAGGGAATGACCATCACCTCCTCATGGAACTCAGGCCGCCGCTGGGGAGGGAAACCGATCATCTCCTCTCCCTGCAAAGTATACTGCCGCTGGTGACCAACTGTCCCTACTCCTGGTAGTATACTTGGTTGCTGTGCTAAGCTGAACAGATGTTGGTAGCTCTGCCCCAGCTCCCACTCCATTGTGACCAGATGAATCAGGTCTGGCCCCAGGTCGTCCACTCGGGGAAGATCCAGCAGAGTTTCCCTGATGTCGTGGAAGTCCTACAGCCGACATTCTGTGGGGCATCCAAAGTCATTGCCCTCCTCGAAGGCCTCCCACAGTAAGCCCGGGCCATTATAATCCTCTCCTTCCGGCAGATAGTGGTTAGTCATCCAGGGGTTGCACTGGGTGGCGTACCACTTTAGTGCCCGGTAAGCTCCATCCAGCCACAACTCCTTCCAAATCAGGTCCCACAGTTCCATTACCCACTCATCCAGGGGTTGCTCCCCTAGGAAAGGTGACCCCAGGGCCACAAGTACCTGGAACCGCTGTTCGTCACTGGGAAGGCTCTCTCTCCTCCGCCGCTGTACCTCCTCTAAGGCCTCATCCCACAGCTCCTTCCGAGTGGCATCTCTCCAGTCCAGTATGCCCTCCTCTGATACAGGCCCATCCATGGGGACGCTGCACGGTCGCTAGGTCGCTCCATTCTCTCGGGTTCCTCTATAGACAGGGGCACTGCACAAGTGCTAGCGTTGCCCTCAATTATAAATCTGTAACTCCACACGTTACCAGTGTCTCACCGCTTGCCACCAAATGTGACGGACCGCTGGCACTCCAACCGAGTACCTCTGCCAATCGATGCTCCTAGCGCTTGCCGAGGACTCCGAGCACTCCAACCGACAACATCAGCACTGCGGACCCCACTTCCAGCGATGCAGCTGCGCTGGGGTCTCGCCGTCTCTCACCCACCCTGGATCCATGACCAGGATCCAGCTCCTAGTGGGTGAACCTCTCCTAAATCCAGAGAGTGTAGCAGGAACAAATCAAGCTCTTACAAGAGCTTACTCTGGGGAGTAAGTGATTATAGCAATCCCCAGAGTGTAGGTATCCCTTCCACCAAGCATGAGCCAAGGCTTCAAGAAAGGTGCAAGTAGGTCTGGTTTATTGAGGGCCACCTGCCCAGTATTTATGCAAGTTTCAACCAGGTGGACACTCCCCTAGGGGACCTGATGGAACAATGGGACACATTTTGGATATTAGCCAATCACAGACAATACAGCTATCAGCACAGGGGCCATAGTCGGAAGGCAGGAGGCTAGCCAGTAGTCCCCTCCAGGCACAAGTGGCGAAGGGCACTTCGTCACAATCACGATTCATTGTATGGTAAATAAACGCAGATAAGTGTTAAAGCATGTCTGTATTGTGAATGGAAGTATCTTAGCAATAGATACTTGCATTAACATTCCAAAAACAAACACATACGTAATGAAATAATGTTTTTGTAGATCAAGAACCTTCAAAGAGTGGGCGTACATGTTTGCAAAAAGCTTTTTGTTTCTGCCATAATCAAGAATCTTGACTGGTAACATACTAATGAGATCATTTATCGTGTTACCAATTTTAGCTCCCATCAGCTTCATCAGAGGTCACTTTATTGGGTACAGTTCGGAGACTGTCACTCTGACAGATGGATCTGGTTAACGTATTTTCATTGACAGATTGTGTAATAAAGACTCACACAAGTCACTCACACAGGTTCTAGAGGAGTAGCTGCTAAACTTGGCATGCCTAGTGTTTGTGACATAAATAGCAGCCGGCTCTCAAGATTGTGTTGCAGGGTTTTCAACACTCTGGCCCTCTGTTGTTGAACTACAACTCCCATGTTTCTCTGGTTATCTGTTTCATTCAAAGAATCATGGGAGTTGTTGTTCAGCAACATCTGGAGGGCCAGATTTTGGAGAGCCCTGTGTTACAGGATGGGTGAATAGTAACACATCATTCTAAATTAGAGATGGTAGCATTTATCATAGCATGGCTACCCAACATGCACTTTGGGTTTCCCCTTGCTTAATGGTGTACAGTATTGTGTGATCGTTTTGTGATGTGCAATCTTTGCATGTATTTACTTTGAGGTTCTTTGGTGTGCAGGGACTTGCAAGTTTGTAACGCACCTTAACAGCTGCGGTGCAGGAGGCATTGGATGAGAGTGCAAAGTACTGGTTCTTAAAAAAAAAAAAAAAAAAGGATTGAGCCTGGGCCCTCTGCAGCTTTATTCTTTATATTTTCACTACTCCTACCTTATATTTGTATCCTGTAGCTGTCATCACCGCCTATAAAAGGCTTTATGCCCAGACTGTACTTGAAAATATATTTTTCCTGATTTTAGACAATGCCAACCCTACCATGTGCCATTCCTCCTAGTTTCAGCATTGCCCCATCTCTTTCCACATTGCAGATTCTAACCGAAACACGGTGCTGTACATGACTTTAGTTTATGGCACCTGCACAGTCAGAACCCCGTAATGGTGACATAGACTGATTAAACACAGTGAGGGAGATTGGTCAAAATGTGATGTACAGAAAAACTGGGCAACATTCTAAAAGTGTGAAAATCACCATGGAAACCAATAGTGTTAGCATGAACATTCCATTGGTGAATACTGATACCTTTCTAATTTGCACTATTTTTCAAAACACATTAAGTTTGACTAAGTTTTTCTTGGGTTTAAAGATATGTTCATCCATGTTAGCTGACCTCATATGATTTCCTAAATTGGATTTCCACATAATATATCGTACAAAATATAATAAGACATATTTGTTTAACTTTCTTACATTGTTTGTATTGCTTTTACCATGTAGCCATGAAGATGCAGGAATGCGTAAGACAAACTCACATTTATATTAGTACCAACGCATTCCACTTTCCATTGATAGTTCTGTAAATGATACCTGGTGGACACTTAGTTTTTACCGATTTTGAGTTTTACGGCATAGACACCAAATTACACCACATAAAAGCTTTAAAGGTAAAATACAATGAAATTATTAACTTTTGAACTATTTATAGCTAAAATCAATGCTATGTTGCTATGTTTTAATGCCCATTAATATTTTGGTTTAAATATAATTGTTTTCTCTTCACCAGCCTCTCTTCATGACATCACTAATATAGAAAAATCTCAGCGATCAAGGTTCAATACATATTAGGCTGCTGCCACTGATCCAGACTACTATAAAGCTGATTTCTATCTACAGAATACTGTAAAATACTCAGGGTACACAGCAGCTCATACTGGATGGGGGCAAATAACTAAAATCCCAATATATTTTATACTAAGGGGATATAAATGAATTACAACATAACTGCTGTCTGTGGAATACTCAGGTAACACAGCAGCTCACACTGGAGGGAGGAAAATTTATTTTAAAAAAATCATACTATATTTTATACTAAAGGGATATGGACATGATAGTTCTGCAAATATTAACACTGTGCATGTTACAAAACATCCACATTTATTATTACTATAATTTGAATTTCCCTTTAAATCATTAAATTTGTAAATTTTAAATAAACATAAACGCTGGCAAAAAAGAACTCCCAAACAATCAATAATGCACTTTGAGGGTACGAGATTTAATGAAAATGTCACGTTGTTTTTATTCATTTAAAGTACTAAGTACACTAACACCGTGCATAGGAATTTTCACTAAAGCACAAACATTTGGAATTCTCAGCTGTAGGCCAAAATAGTTGAAGGGTACATGCCAGATGACTTACAAACATATTGCTTTTTGGCTTTTTTGAACTAAAATTTGGAATTTCCATGTGATTTTATGACAGTTCATGGCTTAGTGAATAACCGTTAGGCTTCCTAACTTTTAGAACCTTTGTGGTGAAGTATATTTCTTCAAAACCATTTCGTGCTGTTACAAATAAATAGAAAGGCATAGTATTGTGTTCTGTAATAAATGTGCTATATTCACGAGTTCTGTCTCTCATTCCAGGTAATCGCCCATATGTGTTGCACATTTTTTTATGATAGAATTAAATCTGGTCGTATACCTGAAAATTTAATCGACTTTGGAAAATGTTACAGAGGAGCCCTGCCTAGCATTCCACTGGGAACTACATGGAGCAGCAAGTTCATGGAAGCTGATATTCCCCTGTCTAATGAGGTGCAATAGTGACTGCAAAATAACTATTGTTACCAGGTTCATCATGAGTAGGCAACCTTTGGCACTCCAGATGTTGTGGACTACATCTCCCATAGTGCTCTGAGAGCCATAATGCTGGCAAAACATCATGGGAGGTGCAGTCCAAAATATCCGGAGTGCCGAAGGTTGCCTATGATCTAGATCATTGTCTCATCCGATTTCTAACAAATGAATCGACTCATACGATTTCTAATGTCAAACCACCCTTTACAATTATCTCTTGTATCAACATTTCCTATAATTTGTCTTTAGCTTGGATAGTTGTTTGAACAAAAGCCTCATTGTCTCTTCTTCCATACGTTGCTTTGTTTTTCATTATTTACTCATTGCTCTGAAATTTCAAAATAAAATTATAACTTCTTTAATATAACTGGTATGCAAGCATCTCTTATTAGATAAGAACACCATTCGGTATACATAACGCAGACCGAGAGATCAGAATCTACTTCGTAAGACAAGAGGGTGATCTCTCACCAATGTTTCAGTTTGTGTCTGTCAAATTAACATCGTAATTTCCATAGAAGGCTGCATCATGAGCTGAGAAATGTATTGGCAATTAAAAATAAAAAAAACTTCACAAGTGTTCTTTTAAAAAGAAATATTGTGACTTTAGGTCATGACTCACACTACTTGTATGAACTCCTCGGTGAAAAACCTGAATTTGAACAGGTGGTTAAACATGTTGAGTTAAGTCATCATAAGGTAGACATCACATATCCCAAGGTCAATTGAAACATTCATTGAGGTAGATTCCTGGTCTTTTCCTTGACATTGGTGTTTTCCACAACGTTTTATGTTTAGGTCATTTTGTAGTTTTATTTTTAAATAGTTTGGACTTACATATTATTGTTTTCTTTTAATTATAAAAATAAGAAAGCAATAATGCCAACATTATCAATGGATATTACTTATGCTGAACAATCACCCGAATATGTACGCAACAGGGTGGCAAAATGTTAAATAGTAAATAATACCAGTAATAATAATAGAAATAATTATAAATAATTTTCAGGTAGACATGAACAGTTGGTGAAATAAAGTAATTGTTTGCCCATGTTTGTGGACAATGGAGGGCTAAACTGGATTTCGCAATCCCCAGGAAAAATGATACATGCCAAGAGTTCTTTCTAAACCACAAATTGGGGCAAATTTACCAGGAAATTGCAAGTTTTAGGCCATGGCTTACTTTGAAACAATGTCCACCTCAGCTAGTTTCCCAGCTTGGGTGCCTTTACATAAAATGTACAAATTCCTTGTTATTTTGTTCCCCTCCCTCTCCAATTTTTGCTAAAGTGCCCTAAGTGAAAAATTAATGGCTGGAATAATTAATTATAGAAATTGATAGAGGAGAAGAATTAAACAATCTGGTCATGAGGTTTGGTAGAAATACTTCACCTGTGGCTGCGTTAGATAGCCACTCATGGTAAAGACTGACACCTGCTGGATCATCATGGAACATTGATAAGGGTATTGTGTTTCTACCAAACTTGGTGACCAACAATAAATGAGTCTTGATGAGGTCCTACACATGGTTTGACAATGGGCCCATCTTACCTGTATTGGAGTGACATTTAAAGTTCTTGAGTTTCAAAAAATCTAAGGCAGATACCTATGGTAGGAATGAGAATAAAAAAAATGAAGGGTTTTAGTGACTGACTGGTCACTTTGGAAAGAATGTTTGCAATATTATGACTGTCAGTTATTCAAAGAGTACTTATGACTTTCGTCCTGTCCAGTTGCAGAGTTTCCAACACTTGGTAAAAGCTGTAACTCTACTGGTGACCCCTAATTTGGTCATTTAGTTCTCCATGGTTTGCATGGACATACAAAGGATTAATATAATTTCCATGATCGTTTTAGGACATTTAAAACATCCGCATTTTCTCACCCACAGTGGATGCCAAGAGATATATTTATTGAGCTCCGATGAGACTGCGCAAAATAAGTCTCACCCAATGACTGCCTAGGCTGCTGCCTAGTAGAGTAGGTATACTATGAGCTCAAGGATTGAAAGCACATTAAAAGGTACAATTCCAAGAATCCACTCTTGCTTTGACATCACAATACTAGAGCTGATGTCATGGAGTCGACATCAAGTGACCTAAAGACGTCCTAATGCATCATATGTCCAGCACTCGATCTCTTGAGAAATGTCTGATTGCAAGACCAAAACAATGTGGTATTCCTTGACTTAATAAAGCTGCATCTTACCAGTGACTGAGAGCAACCAACTTTAGTCTGAGTGTGCACCAACCAAAATGAATCTGGGGAGTTGGAGTGCAGACCCTGCCTTTTCTGAGTCCTCATAGACATGGCATAGGGTACTAAACTGGTGGTATCTGCGTATGCCTGGATGGACTCTTGCTTATTCTAGAACAGAGGTAGATAGCTTGACTATCCTTGGTCTAGTACAGGCATAGCCAACCTTCGGCACTCCAGATGTTTTGGACTACACCTCCCACGATGTTTTGACAGCATTATGGGTGTAAGAGGGGATGTAATCCACAACATCTGGAGTGCCGAAGGTTAACTATCCCTGGTCTAGTAGAATGTTTTCATTAGCTGAGAAGCAGATATTTTTCTAAAGTGATCAGTTGTGATACCCCCTCCTTAATACATCACCACCAGTGACTAGGGTTGGTGACCCAAACTGAGGACTGCAGCACACAGTATATTGCCTTGCGTACTTACCTCAACTACTGCTGGTAGACTGTGCAGAAACTGCATAAGGACATTATTCTGTACCCTGATCATACAGTAAACATCCTGCATTTAATTCGCTTTCATAGAAAATAAATTACATTCAGAATCAATGAGTGATTGCAATTGATAAACTCAAATAAAGATTGATTAGACTGAGTTGGTTTTCTTAAAATTGGTATATGTTTTCTAACGAAGCTTTCTTTTTTTTTGGGGGTTAAAATGTATTATGTATTAATATAATAAATAAAAATATCAGCTTGTATTCCTGCTGTGTGTAACTCTAGTATACAGTTTATTTGTGTACAATACAAAAAAAAAAAAAAAAGACTAGTCAACTCAGATCGGTGAGCTGCTGCCCTCTAGAGCACAGATGATGGAAGTGCAGAAATAATTGTATCGCAGCCATTCCCTTTTTTTTTTTTCCTGGCTTCATAACCCTTAGAGTGAAAATACACAGAACACTTGTTGATATATCACGAATCATTGAAACACTGGGATTCTGAGAAAGAACACTGACTGCGTTCTGTCAATGATCGTTTACAGTTATCGAAATAAATACACAATACACACACTGTGTAACAGAGAACACTGCAGATTGTTTTTTACTTAATTCGTGTACTTTTAATAACAATCCCAACTCCTATCACTCCCAGCACTCTGAGCTCCTTGAAGGAATAGATCTATACATAGTCCTCTGCCTTTAATTGCCATGGTAACTATATACCACTCTGGATATGAAATTTGACCTGGCTGACAATAAGAATAACCTGTCTCCCCAGGTGACAGTAAGCTAGCAGCCTCTCCTTAAAGACTAGATGGACTGTGAAACAGCTCTCAGCACTCTCAGCCAGTTCGCATTGTTTTGGGGGTGTTGGGAGTTGCAGCCCAGCCTGTCCCTGAGTTTACCAAGCTAGGAGGGCATTTCAGGTGATGGGTGAGTGATTAGAGTCAGAGAGAGAGTGGGGAGGGGGATTGTTAACTCTTTGAGTTATGTGCTGGGTAAATGAAATTAAGGCGAATCCCCCCAGGCAGGAAGGAGCTGGATACATTGTATCTAATAAGGTAAATAAACACGGGCTTTGCAAGTAACAGGACATACATGTGTGTCCATGAGGGAGGGAGACACAAGTTTATAAAATAGTAGAAAACACAGAATACTCTGCTCTGGTACCTACCTGGATGCACTTACTGTCACTCCTCTCTCGTCGCATGCTGGTGCCTTGAGATCCCAGCTGGCAGGGGGCCGGTCCTGGACATGGGGTTTAGGGGAGGGGTGGGATGAGGGGGGGGGACAGCTGGTGCTCCTGGAGGTTGGAGGTCCAGCTGGGGGCTGAGGGCACGCTGGCAAAATTCAAAGGGAAGAAAGTAAAGGTTGAAATACAACCTGCTCATAATCAGGGGGCTGGGATAGAGCATGTCTGTTGTCTGGTAGACTAGGAAGGAGGGGAAGAGAGTGAGAGAGAGAGATAGAAAGGGGTTTCTAGAGGAGAGCGAGGGATGGAGAGAGAAAGGAGGTGTTAGTTCTGGAAGTTGAGATCATTTCTAGAGAGTGTGTGTCTGTGGGTGGGCCGGGGGTCACTGAGTAGGAGAGGGGGAGCACAAGGTAAAAAGAGGAGAGGGGTACGTGCTGTTTATAGGGTTAATAGAGAAAAGGAGGGATACACAACTACACATGGGGTTTATAGGGTCTGCTAGAGAGGTAGAGGGGTACACATTTGGGTTCTGATATAGGAGGAGATTCGTACACATTTGGGTTTATAGGCTTAATAGAAAGTTAGAGGGTACACACTGGGTTTATAGAGTCTTTATAGAGAAGGAAGGGGTACACATGGGGTTTACAGGGTTCAAAGAGAAGGAGATGGGTAAACGTGGGGTTCATAGGGTTAATAGAAAGAGGAGATGGGTACACATGGGGTTTTATAGAGTCTGATAGAGAAGGAGAGGGGTACACATAGCATTTATAGGGTCTGATAGAGAAAGAGAGGGGTACATATGGGGTTTATAAAGTCTGATAGAGAAGGAAAGGGGTACATATGGGTTTTTAGGGTTAATAGAGAAGAAGAGGGGTACACATGGGGTTTATTGGTTTGCATACAGAATTAAATGGTTTCTGAGAGGATCTTTAGGAATAATAACTTTAAATGTTTTATAAATAAGAAAGTAATAATAATATAAAAAGTTCAAAAACAAAAAGAAGAAAGAAAGCTATGTGATTAAAATAATAACACTATAGACCAAATCATTTAACACACACATCTCCACTTGCTGTATGTGTGAGATCATAGTACATATCAGTTCAATTAAAGGAGATATTGCACCACCGAGGAGGTGATACTTGTGCTAAACTAGTTTTGTCATCATTTTCATTCAATGTCATTATCATTTCATGAATGCTCTCATTTTTGTCTTCAGGACCAAGCTAAGGTATCGAGCAAGACATCTTTGCCAGCCCTTCTTTTTCCTTGTTCCCTCTAGGCTGACATACTGGGTCCAGTTGCTTGCCATACCCATGGCTCTTTAACTGCCCTCCTACAAGAATACCTGACTCCCATAAGCCAATGGTTCTGAATACCAGGCAGTTCTAGTACAGTGCATGCATCTTGTGTTCTAACTCACCTGACATGTAGTGGCGAGAATTACAAGCTTAATATGAGGGGACCCAAAAGTGTGAGGCCCAGGGTACAGGCGACCCTCATCCATCCCAGTATGGCCTGCTGTACTCATACATTCTACAATCTAGTTCAGGAAAAATTTACTTTTGACCAAACATCTGTCATGTAGGCCATCAACAAATCGATTTTAAAAATATGACATCTAGAATAGGTCTGAAACACATCTGCTTAAACTCTATAATATTTATTTTGATATCTGGCAAACATGTTGCCATATGGTCTCCTTGAATTCAGTTCACTTCTGGTCAACCATCTTAATTGTTGCATATGCTCCAACATGTACCCCCTGATTCCTTCACCATTTTCACATCCCCTTTCTTTCCTCTTGAGTGCCCCATCTTGTTTTGTACTACACTCTGACTCTTTCTATGGGTGGTAGGTGTGCTCCCCCATTGGGTGAGTGCAATTTTACCCTTTCGAAAGATGGACCCTTTCTTTGCTTTTTCAAAAGATGAAAACTCAATGGTTTCTTGCAATTGCTCCTTGCCCTTCCCAGTGGAAGTACTCTAATCCATGCTCATGTATGTTTGGGACTTTGTATCCTGTTTCATTTTGTCCCGTACAGTTTTGTATTGTAAAATTGTAAATAAAGATGTGCAAAAACAAACCTCTATAATATAATTAATGGATGACAAGCCATGACGTTCCAGCAGTTTTGGGGCTAAGTCTCTAATGGCTGGTTGACTAACAAGCCAAGGATTGATCGTTGCTAAAAACTCTATGATTTAGTTTAGGTCGAGAACCCATATGAATCAAGCTCTGTTATACCTAGCACAGGGAAATATAAAGATCAAACATTGCCCTATAGCTCTGGGATATATAATTAAAAGTCTATTCTACTCCAAATTCAGGATGTATCTGTGAATGTATCTCATGAAAATGCTGTGGTAGATCAGGAACTCATCTGACTAGAAGTCTAGAACAGAAACCCATCAATCCTCTATTGCAAATTGCCAACTCAAGCCAAACAGCACACCTGGTTTTTCACGAGTTCTATCGTATAATTAAGTGTTTCTTTCATTCTTTTGTCCCCTGTTTGGGGGAACTTCTCTTGTAAACATTATGCTTAAAGCTTAGCCTCTACATGTTGGGCACTTATGGTTTAAGACCGGAGTAGGCAACCTTCGGCACTCCAAATGTTGTTGACTACACCTCCGCTGATGCGTTGCTAACATTATCGCTGTAAGAGCATTAAGAGAGGTTTAGTTCACAACATGCGGAGTATCGAAAGTAGCTTACACATGGTTTAAGGGGGCTTCACTACTTATCTACTAAATAGTAGTGATTCTAGCAGAGTCTTTTGGTGCACCAGAGATGTTGCTTTACTCTTTGTCTATGACATGCTAACACCGATCGCTCTATGTTGCAAACAAAGTTACCCTCTCTGTTATGTGTTAATATGTGTCTTCTAACTCAGTTTGTCCCCATTATCTATAATGTCTCTCTTCCTCTTCTCATTACCAACATAACATGTTAGTATTTTTTTATATTGGGGTGTCTTTGCTTTGGATCAATGGAATTGATTTGCAGTTGTGATGAATTTAAAAAAAAAAACCTCTCCAGTTTAGTAAATGCTTTGGTCGATATTTTACGTTCTATTTTACGTTTTCACCAGAGTTCATTGTTTAGTACATGGACTCACATCCCTCTCTCTCTGTTAATATCTGTATATATTTCTTTCGATCACCTTTTCACTGCCTCTGTCCTGTTTTAAGCTTCTTTGTTCTTTTTCTTTGTCATCTGTTTAAATCTTAGACTTCTGTATGTAATTCCCTTCCACTGACACTGACGATCTCAGTGTATGTCTCGTACTGTCTCTGTCGTGTCCCCCCTGGCTCAGGCCATCTTTCTGACAGTCTTTCTCTGCAGTTATCTTCCTAACACCCCAAGTTTTCTCTTTCTAACTGCCTCTCCCTACAACTGTCTCTCTCTCTGTATGTCTCTTTCTGTAGATGTCTATCTATAGCAGTCTCGCGCCCTTTCTCTTTCTCTCCCTATGCAGCTATCTCTCCCTTGGCTCATATTCTTTCTCTCTGTTCATCTATCTTTTCTCCTCCTGTCCTAGACTCTCTCTTTGTCCCTGTTTTAGACGTTCTCTCTCTTCATGCTGCTCTCTCTCTTTCTCCCTGACTCTCTATGCAGCTCTCTCCCCCCTGGCTCAGACCCTCTCTCTCTCTGTCTCTCTCTCTCCTCCACCAGTGTGCTATTGACCTGCATTGACGTCATTGCGTCATTAGGTCTCCCTTAGAAACACTGACTTTCAAAAATAGTATCAAATTAATTCAGGTGGCGGAGTGAAGCTCCGGACTGGATCAGGGCCCAGGATTGGAGCCTGCGCTCATCTGCTTTGCTGTATAACCAGAAAAACATCACACTGCATAGACACAGCAACCCAAAACGCAGCACCTGGAGACACCCTATTGTCCTGCCTGTCTCCTTCCCACCCCTACCTTTCTTTTTATCTCTCCCCCACCCCTCTTCTCTGTGATTTTCCTCTCCCCACCCTCATCCTCTCTGTCTCTCCCCTCTTCTCTTCTCTTCTAAAAATAGCTACTGCTTTAGTTGACTGCGGATTTTTTGTGTGTTGCTTTTTGTGTTTTGGGCTTTTGTGATACATTGGGAGAGAGTGGGGGCTCAGCAGATTAGAGGTAGATATTGATCAATTGATAGCTTATGGCCAGGCATTGGATGCATTTTAATGACAAGGGTTCAACAGTAAAAGTCTGATTGAGCACTGAGTAGGGTCATTTAAGGTAAACCGTCCCTTAAACCTCAAACTAGTCTTGTGCTGCAGACTATTGCACAGTAATCACTTCAACAGCCATAAACCCTGATCTTGACTGATTCAGCTTTCTGGCATTTATAAGGTTAAATTGGACATGTCATTTTATGTACATGTGTACCTCTGTGTGTACCTGGGTGTATTTGTATGTGTGTATATATATGTCTGTGTGTACGCCTGTGCATGTTGTGTATTAGTGTGTACTTGAGTATATACGACTGTGTGTGCATGTTTGTCGGTCTATATCTGTGTGTATTTATGTGCATATGTTTGCATGTTTGTGTATGTTCATGTGTGCATATTTGTGTTTGTATGCTTCTATGTGCACGTTTGTACATTTGTGTATATCCCTCTGCGTGTGCATGTTTGTGTATATGTGTTTATCTATGTGCGTATATTTGAGTATCTGTGAACATGCCTCTGCATGTGTATGTTTGTGTATGTGTGTGCATGTCTGCGTATTTGTGTATATCTGTGTGAGCATGGTTTTGTATTTTTGTATATGTGTATGTCTGTGTGTACTAAATGCTTGTGAATATGTGTATATGCCTCGTCATGTCACGTGTGTATATATGTTTGTGTCTGTATGTTTGTATATGTGTCTGTGTATGTTTGCGTGTGTGACTTCTTGATTCATGTTTTGCCCCCTCCCTACTCCCCCATCAAGTCCGCCTCTGAGTCTGTGATTCTTGAACCATTGACAAAAACACAAAGCAGAAACACATTAATAATTTCTAGAGGGTTACATTCATAAATAAGAGAATGTAGAACACCTAGTCTTAGACAATTAGCTGAATTATACGGAGCTTTGGTGGTGAATGGTGATCGAGACTTGTTTTTGGGAGGTGTCCTGTTTTAAGTAGCTAAAATGTATCTGTTTTAGGAAGGATGGATACTCTTCATGTTTCGATTAGCTGAAATCAGACTGGAAAGGACATTAACAATAAGCTAAATATTCTGCTATATAACTTGCTGTGGGGTAGTTTCCTATAAATCCACTGGCTATTATTTTAATTTGACAATAACTATATTAATTTTAATCATATTAATAAATTGGCTCTCGCTTCCACAGTATGAAGGTCTAGCCTGTGCCAGGTCGACATGGCGGTCAAGTTGTGGACCCCAACCTGTTGCAAAACTAAAACATTTGTGTTGCTTTTGCCGGCCTTAAGGCCACTCCTGGTCTAAATGGCTTGTACAATGTATATGAAATAAATAATACACTCAATATTCTAAATGTATAACTGGAGAACCTAGGGTTGAATTGTATTACCATCTGAAAGCAGTGGCAAACCATCACCTAACATCCAGAGAGTTAAAGCAAGCTTGGCACTTCTGGTTAATGTTGTTAATTATAAGATGTGTATGTATCCTGCACCCCATTATAGCTACTGTTAACACCTTAAGGACACAACTTCTGGAATAAAAGGGAATCATGACGGAATATTTCCGTCATGTGTCCTTAAGGGGTTAATATTACGGCTGTCGTAGGAAGCATCTTAAAAATCTTAAATGGTGGAAACCTTATATCCAATCATTGGACCACTCTCTCCAACATTAAATCTTCCTTAGCATTGACCCCATGGTTCTTGAAACAACTATTGTTGGGTATAACAAATCTCTTCTCCTTTCTTCCTTTCTGATCCACATTGGCTTCGATTTCTTAATTTCTTTATTTTACGTTTGATTCTTAGTTTGATGTTCTGACCTGTTGGCCCTCTGCCTCATACCTGAACAGACTTAATCACTGAGGGCCTGAGTCACGTTTATGGTTTATACATTTGTTAACTTGTTTATTGTACTTAAACCCAAAATGGAATGTACTTAAACCCAAAATGGAATGTATGATGACGTACTTATTATTTGGCTACCATATCTGAGTCCACTAGTAAATAATAAAAGAGTGGAAGACAGACGTTTCAATAAAACCTATAAAAATGAAAAAGTTTCATTAAAGCCCATGACAATTCTGAAAATATTGATTCCAAAAAACCTGATTTTTGCCTGAAAATTTAATTAATTTTCTAAATTCGGACACCCATTATACCCTATTGAGGAGAATGGATGAAGGTGGCAGTCACAAAGTTACAAAGTACCAACTTAGGGAGTTATCTGCTAAACTGCTGAAATATGAAAATTAATAAAAAAGGGCTTTTCTATTGCGATCTTTTACCAGTTTAGTAGCTAGCTCCCTAATTTGCTGTCCTTACTTGGGATTGCCATAATTAACCCCTTAAGGACCAAATTTCTGGAATAAAAGGGAATCATGATCATTTATCAGATACAAAACACATAATATTTCAAGTTTATCAGAAGTTTAGAAAATATTTTAATTTTAAAATTAAAATACTAGTGGCTGATTGGTACATCTTGGGCTATTGAACTACAATTCCCCGGATTCTTTGTCAGCCTTTAACTACTATTAATAATTTAAGGAATCAAAAAGTCATTCAGTCACTGTTCTAGTTTGACATCAGCAAGACGTGCATTAACCTTCATTTCTAATGGAGTTTGTTCAGGACCAAGGACAGCACTCCCACACAGCATGCTACAACCCACTGCCTGCAGTACCTGACATTGAGCACAGGGGGCTCTATTTAACAAGTAATTCTGGGGTAAAAATCTAGCCAGCAGCATTCAGTTGGTTTCCATGATAAATGTTCTTCCTTTAGTAATGACATTCCAGAGCTACTGTCTCTCATTGAGGGGTTGTCACGGTCTGCAGGTCAATACCAGGTTCATCGAGGGGTGTTCAATCCTGGTTCTCCAGCTGTTGTTGGACTACAGTTCCCATAAACCTCTACCACACAGTATCCAGAACGCAGAACCAATTACATAAATTGTTACACTGTCCAACATATTTTCTTATTTCACTACTTCTCGATGGGATGAAGAAGGACCAGCACTCTACCTATCTAGTGATATCATAACCAGAGACAGACCATCATGGCTGATAAAATTACCATCTTCAATAAAACCAGTTGGGTCACGTTTTATCCATTACAGTATTAGAGTTTAGTTGTTATGTACTGTATATGACCGGGCCAATGCTCATTCACCGTCTGAATAACCTATTTCAAGTCACTGTTTGGTAGACCTGAAATTACAGTATTTTTTTTATCCTAGTGTGCCCTCGGTGCATTTATGTCTCTCTTTATCTCAACCTAAACAATATTTAATACCTGTATTATTATAGGGGAAATCTGTATAAAATATAATTTTGCCAACTTTAACGTCCAGTAGTTCAAGCAGAAAACTCCGTAAGTTGATACTTTGTAACTTTGTGACTGCGACAACCATTCATTCTCCATAGACATTTTCAGACAAAATTCGGTACTCTCTATATACCGTACTCTGTGATATCAATATGTTCCATTATCAATAATTGTGATCTGGCACAGAATAAAGCAAAGACAACCAGAATATAAAACCTGCACATTAGAGGAGTAGAAGCCCATGTTTCTAAATATTTGGGTCCATGTTTAATGAGCATACAGACCATGTTTAATGAGCAAAGAGACTAAAACGTATTATTATTCTTTTTATTATTATTATTATTAATGTTGTTTAATTTACCAAACTTTCAGAATAACACCAAGTTCCTTTGACAATTTCCCTCTAATAACATGTTTTATGGTGTTATTTTACTATCATCTATTCACAAATAATCTAATCAAATAATGAGTATTTATTTATACACTTTAAACTATAAATAACCATAAACCGGTTCTATGCAGATGCGCTCAACCCTTTAAATGAACTATATATATAGAGACACACAAATAATATTTCATCTGAATTTTCATGCCTGAAATCTCACTCGTTCTGACTACACGAGGATCTAAAGATATCCAGTCTCTGGGCTATTTTTAAGAATCTCGCAGTCACATGAGTCTAAAAATAGCCAGATAACCTGCTCCCATAGTCACTATTAGGACAAGACTATGGAAAAATAAATAGGACACTCCATTGCAGACACCAACTCAAACAATGGTAAACTTCTAATGCTAAACAATGATGATAACACAATTTCCGAGAAGGTTGAATGGAGAAAAGGTGTGTGTTTGGAGACCGCACTTCAATGTCTACATCAATAATATCACTAGGAACCAAACAAATTATAAACACCAACCAACAGGTAAATATTATGGTTTTCCGTGGGTGCCTAAACACACAGATTGAATGATCTGGAGAGACAGATGTGTATTCTGAAGAGTTAAAGGCTTATTATGATTAACAGGGCAACGTATCGAAGGAAGCCATTGTGATCCTTCTGTTGATGTTTTTTAATGATGCGTTCCTCACCTGCAAGATAAGAGATAGGGATTTTAAACAAATATTTTGAAGTTGAAGTGATTAACCTTATACTGTCTCTGTTCCTATTTTTGTTCAATATGTTTTTTTAAGGCTAGGTACCATTCCAGGAATGAGTTTCCTTTGTATTCATTTATTTTTCGGCATAAAAGCAGAATAATTGTATTTAAACATGAGCAGAGGAAAACAACCTGAAATGAAAGTGGGACTGAATCAAAGTATTTGGTACTATATTTTTTAATAAAAACATGTGCTCTTCTAATTCTCATTATAGCACTAAGAGGGTGATAGAAATTCAAATTTGATGTTTTAGATATATTATTAGGACATATTAAGTTAACTTTGTCCGGTGGAAAAGTGGCGCATGCTCAGGGAATGAAAAAATGTGACACTCAAACTCGTAACATTACGCAGAACGTCCTGAATATCTGTACTTAGAGTGTTCCAAGGATGGAATCCATTAATGTAGTTATCATATCAATATAAGAGGTGCAATAACTTGGGATGTGCACAAAATTTCCTAAAAAATAAAATATGGTGAAGCTATGCAAGGCCCAGTTCTGCAGAAGGTCATTATATCACCACCAGCTCCTTAATCAAAGTCTTCAAGCCTCTTAACCAATTACTAATTGTTCTTCCAATCAGGTTGGTTAAAATATCAAATGGAAGATTATATTTGTATTATCTTACAAGTTCTGCCCATCGGAGTGGTCTGGGTGCCAACACCCACCAACCTTAACTGCAATAATTACCTTGCAGGGTTAAGTCCTCCTCTCGTGGCCGTCTATCAGACAGCCACCAGAGGGACTTCCGTGTTATTAGAACACGAAAAGTGTTTTAAACGACGCTGGACGTCCTCACGCTATGCATTGGATAATGCTTTCCTATGGGAAGGCCTAGAGAGAGCGAGCAAGCGGCCATTGTGTGGGCGGAGCCTGACCCAGTGCCGCAGGACATCGGCGCTAGATTCAGGTAAGTCATTGAAGGAGTTTTAACCCCTTCAGCAACATGAGATGGGGGGTGGGAGGGAGAGGGGCACCGCAGGGTCCTGCAGTGCCAGGAAAACGTATATGTTTTCCTGGCACTGGAGAGTCCCTTTAATCTGATATCTAATAAAGTTCTGTAATGTTCCATAGACAATTATCTCGGTATCTAGTACTAACCAGGAAAAAAATATTTTGTTGGCTAGATTATATTATGTTATGCTTGGATTTGAAAAGATGGATTTAGAGAAGGAGATTATTTTTTTTCAGCAACAAAAAAAATCTGAAAATTCTTGGCTGAGCATTTTTTACAATCTTGATGGTGAAACATGCAGCAATTGACACCTTTCGTCTCCCGTGAGAATTCTTAAGATACACAAGATGCAGCGCACTTACTCATCCATTAAACAGCAAAGCTCACAGGTTTTATTAGGTTTTTAAAATTTTTTTTTTTTTTTTTTAAACCACACCTAATCTAGGCAAAAATATTCTTAAAACATAAGATCATTCATGAAAATTGAAAATTGTTTTCTGCATCCACTAAGATCAATCAGGCTGAAATCTGTTTACTGATACTTTGGGGAAACAACCGCACTGTCAACAATCCACATTCATTAAGAAAATGGATATTAATATAAATCATTTTAATCTTAGCAGTTAATAAAAAAAAGAAAAGTCAAAACTGATATAATGAGAGCAAGATCTTCCACTCAGGCCAAACTCTGTCATCTAGAAACAAGTTGCACACAGTGCGTCCTGTCCTGAATAGTCCAAATATTTAATCAAGAATAGTTCTTACATGCAGCACAACCTGTACCCAGAGCAAAGTCAATAGTTCATCTTTATTGCAAGTGGGATATTTGCAGCAACCTTCCATCAAGAGAGGTCTCAGCACTTTATTGCCAAGGTAATAGTACATATAACATACTGCAACATCACAATTTAATAAAAGCCAATTTGAAATCATTCAATGAAGCTATAGCTGATATCACAAATTAGAGTCTTCAATTACTTCTTCGACCTCATCCTTGGAACAGTCTCTTAAGAAGAAGAAGAAGATGAAGCTGGTTTACAATGTTGCTTTTCAAATTCTGGGAAGTTCATTATGTTTATCTATTTCTGTAAGGAAGAGTTTTGTGGTGGTCACGATCTGGGAACGTTCAAGCATGACCTGTTCTGAAGTTTCCACCTTCAGGATATTTTTTTTGTTTTATCAATGTTTTTTTTTTTTTTTTTATGTGTGCAACCGTCTTGTCCCTAGACCCATTTGTCTAGGGAAATTGTTACAGCTGAAATGTCCAAACCTTTCTGAGTGTGACCTTTCCTCCACCTCCTGTGGGTTATATATGTGTGAGTTACCAAATTCTGAGATAAAAAAGCCCATACTTTAAAAAAGCAAATAGTTATAGCTAAAACAATACACTCTCTTTACAAAGTACCAATCCCTCCTAACATCAATGCCAAGGTCTATCACATTCAGTCTCATAATTCCCAAGATGTATTCCCTTCTTTCTCAATATTCCTTACTCTAGGACCCATGGTCTCTTTCTCAGCCCTCCAGGTTTTAACCTTGAACTTACTCCATGGTAAGTTTTCTTAACTATGTATCTCTCTGTCCACACTTCAAGTAAATTCAGTAAATCTCAGTCCCTAAATCCCTAACATTTTTCACCCCTGGTCTTGTTTTCCTTCCATGACCTCTCCCCAACTATATCCCCCTCTCGTATGGCACCTCTGTTTCCAGTACTCTCTCTTTTCTTCATTGCTTTCTATGTTCTCTTCCACTGGTTTCCATACCTCTACTTTATGCTCTCCTCTTTCATCGCTCTTTACTACTCTTGCAAATTCTCTCCTTGCATTGCTCTCCCTATCTTATCTAAGTCCTTTCTCCCATTTTACATTGATCCCCACGACTCACATTTTCTCTTTTTCATTGCTCATCACTCTCTCTTCCATCTCATGTTTTCATTGCAAGTCACCCATCAACACTTCTGTTCCATGCTTTCCCTACCTCTCCATCGCTATCATTCTGTTGGATTAGTACTCTTCCTACGAGTAGCTATTGGGCTTGTATATTTATTGTATGCACCTGCAAGGCTTTTTACATCACAACTATAATTTCATAAATAGTTGGCATATGGCTTACCAAACCAAAACCAGATTTATTTCCTTGACATCTGATATCTAGATTGTATATAACATCATCAACAATATGATGTGTTCTGATACACTGACTCTTTTTGTGTCAGTCCTTTGCCAGTCATGAGTTATACTTATACCCAATTTCTAATGGGGATACATATGTTCCATTTCACTACATTTATTAGTATTGCAATTGCACCGATTAATACCTTGTAGACGTAAAATACATCTGGTCTGGGCCCAGACGGTCAGGTTGTGGTCCTACTTGCAGATGCAGTCTTCTTATGTTATATTTATAAATCTATTTTTCTGATATCAGCGAGTGGCCCTCACATTTGTTAGAGCTAATCTTTGACTTGAAACACAAATTAAACTGTGTGTTAAAATATATAGGAGGTGAAGATATGCCTAATAAGAAGGAAAAAATCTTAAAACTGAAGGATACAACTAATAAAAAATAAAGGGCATGAAGGAAAAAAACAACAATGGGAAGCACTCTAAATAAAATTATAACACACTGAGAATGGAAACAGTATTCACAAATTTGGATGCACTATCACGACGGAGGATTAAATCCTCCGCAGACTTTTATGACGTGTTCCAATTCACACCAAATGCTATTCTCTATTTGGAATTGGCTTAATCACCAAGGATCTACTGTGTGATAATTTATAAAGACTTCTTCATGTATTGGGAAGTCTGTAGCGTACACTTGATGATTTATTTACACTCGTATTGATGCACCTCCTACGTCGACCTAGAAAGAACATAGAGAGGAGGAGAAACAAAGAATGTTTCTTCTTCCAATGCAATGAGTGCCCTGACTGTGCCAGGACTGAACTGGATTGTGACATCAATAGCTTAATATTTAAAATACAGTTAAAAGAAAATTTAAATATCTCAAGACAAAATGAAAACACAAGTTATACCGTCTTTCACCGAAAATAAGACCAGGTCAGGCCCTGGACTGGCCATCAGTCAAACCGTGCAAATGCCCGGTGGGCTGCGATGGCCATGGGCCGAGGCCAGCATGGGAGATCAGTGCATGTCTCCTGCTGGCCCATGCAGAGTCAGTGCTATCAGAGCATTGGCCCTGCTGTGTGTCTTCATGGGCCAGTGGGGAGACAAACTATCTCCCCACTGACCCACAGGCACTGAGATGTGGCCGGGGGAGGGAGGATCCGGGGGAGCTCTATCCTGCAGCTCCGCCGGGTTCCTCTCGTGAGGTTGGAGCATTGCTGCAGTTACTATGGCAACGCTCTGATCTCACAAAAGTGAACTCTACCCCAGGAACAACAGGGTAGAGGTCACTCCTCACCTCACCACCAGGGATTTCCTATCGAACTACGAGGGCTGGCAACAAGGTCATTGGTGATGACAAAACACCCCCCTTCTGGTCCGCCCCCTTCTCAGTGGGCCAATGTGATTCAAAAATACCCGGGCCAAATTTTTTCCCCAGTTCGGCTCTGGACTGGGTCTTATATTTATTTTTCCCCTAGAAAAGCACTAGGGCTTATTTTCGGGGGATGTCTTATTTTGGGGAAAAACGGTAGCAAGCATGTGCTAGAAAGCAGGCTTACATTCGAGGGAATTCCCCCGAACATAGACCAATTCACTAGTGCATGGAATCCAGCAAATCTATGTTCGGGGAAAATTCCCTAAACATAGATTAGAGAACTAGTGACTGGAGCTTATTTTTGGGTTAGGGATTATACTACGAGCATCCCCCGCAAATAAGTTTTATTTTCGGGAAAAACGGTAGGTGATGTTTAAAGGACAGATCATATTTGCAATCCCTGTAATGCACAGATGGATTCCCAATACTGAGCAATGAATAATGCATAGTTTACATCTGCGCAGTTGTCCCAGTCTGCCTAAGATTAGTGGGTGTTAAACTCCACCATTTTAATTCAGCTCATTAGTAAGATCATATCATAATCAATACATGCCAACTTGTATTATTATATTTAAGAACTGTAGGAGTGTCATATGTCACATGACTTTGCTAGATTGTTATTAATGTGTATGTTTTAACACGTTACACTAACAGACATAATGAAATAATAAAAAACAAACAAAAAAAAACACTGTAATGTACAGAAAAACACAATTCTTTAAAACACAAGGACATAGGAAATGCTTAATGTTCGAACGCATTGGAAGGAAAAGTGTTGGTAAAATGCATGAATGGCTGCACACGGATTATAAAAGCACAGAGTTTCTATATTTAACAACAAAGTAAAATTCCCACAACCTCAATGAACAAAAATGGCTTGCTGATATTTAGGATCGACTGACTCCTGCTGGTCATAACATGGTACTGCAGCAGTGGGTTTCTGCAGGTAAACACGTTGACACCATTCAAGGCAAGCAGGCTGCAAACATTAAAAAAAATTATTAAAAAACAAACTATCATTAGAAAAAGTAGATTTTTTACCAAGTCAGTCAACTGCACCAAAAGAGACATGAAAATGTCTATGCTGGATTATTAAGCGATTTACATCAACACTGCAAGCACCATAACCACTACGGTCCACTGGTGTGGTTATGGTGGAAGGGGTTCCCTGGCACTCTTTCAGAGTAAGTAGTCAAACCGCTGGAGTCTTCCTTCAAGACATGAGGCTTTTGACATCAACCCACTCAATATCTAAGAGCAGATAATGATATTTTGTTTCAATAAACATTTTCCCTTTGCTGTTGCAAGATCCCAACGCGAACAAGGCGTTATGTAGTTCTTATTTTGCCATTAACTGGAGCCCCTCTGAAAGCAGGGATAGAAAGGGTCTTACCTGTTCTCAGGAAGCAATAGGAGCCTGTGGTATTTCGATCAATGGTGGTGCTACTAAACACTGACCGACATTGCGCTCCAACGTTTACACAAGCCGCATTTAGTGCTTTCATTTTTTTTAGTCAACCAAATTTAGTAAACAGTAACTGTGCATTAAAATACGCAGAATGTGTGAACAAGTTCAAGATCTTTTTACTTACAAAACCAAGAAAATGTTACTCTCCCAGGAGTGACCAAACTTTTACATAGAAATGTGAGCGCACAGATACAATGTATATATTCATACTAACCCCATCGTGATGAAAGTCCCTATATCTGGACTGAAAGTTAAACGCCACATGTTAATAGATATTATAGAGAGCTACACAATCTGTGAGGGCTCACTTGTATTTTATAAGTAGTGTGGTTAGAAAACACCTTGACATTGTCTCCAGGACAAGAAAATGGTATTACTTTCCCTTAATTAAACGCTATAGTCACCCAGACCTCTCCATCTCAATGAACAGGTCCTGTCATTTTAATTGTGAAATGAGCAACATTGTAGTTATTTTTTTTTTTTTTAGGAATTGCAAAGTTCACATTAAATGGTTAAATACTTGTCTTCCTGACAGTCACTAGAAGGGGCTTCCTCCTCCCGACCAAGTAACACACGGTCAGGGAATCAAATGGTACCCAGAGCAGGATTTAATTGGACGAGAGCGAGGTCTGGTCGCGCATGCACACCTTCAATCCATTGCTTCACTATGACGTGGAGGGAGCAGCTACAGCATCAAATTCCTGGCCCTGGAATTGAGGTGAGTATCCTTTTTTTGTTTTTACTTTTTATAACAAAAGGGAAGCTTAAGTTCTGAAATAATGATTGATATTTTTGGGATTACAGGTTCCCTTTAGAGTCAACACACCACTGGGACATACATGTACTAGCTAGGGGCTGCCAAACTGTCCATCACAGGAAATAACGGCACAGATGATGTCACAATGCAAGCACTTCGAGATACCACAACTATAAAAAATTACATGCCAATTCAACTAACGATGTAAAAGAGTGACCCTGTGCAAGATTGTTTAATCATTCGCTACTTGGGAGTCACTCTAATTCTAAAATGCCAGTAACATTTTGGGTTTATGGACAGGCTGTTTTAATGATCACTGATTTACCAAAGTGTGATAAGTTAGGGAGAATGATCCCATATTCAAGCTGTTATTTAATTGAAAACCATAAAAGTTCATTATGGAAAAAATAAAAAATTCCCTAATGTAGTAACTGTGTGGATATCACCCCCAAATTAAATTAAAACCTTAAATGAACAGGTTGAGAAATGCTGCTTTAAGAGGAAAATTAAGAAACATAATTTTGCTGACATTGTGAAATAAAGAATTTGCTACATGAGTAGAATCGATTGGCCCAAAAAAGCAATATTTGAGAATTCACTATAATGAACTACAAACTATAAATATAAGCTACAAAAATGCCAAGACTGGATATACCCAGAACAAAGGTTTACTGATTACACACAAAAAAAGAAAGGTAAAGGTGGTGGTCCACCTGAACAGTGGACCACCACCTTTACGGTTACCCACAAGTCCTCAATTTGTACGAAGTACCAGGAATCTGGATACAACATGATCTCCCACTGGTACAAGACCACAGAGAAATTAGCCAACATAAGAGACACATGCACATTGTAATGGTGAATATGTGGAAAAGAATTGGGTACTTTGTTGTTCCACATCTAGTAGACCTGCCCTCTAACTCTACCTTTCTGGAAAGAAGTGCAGTAGATAATAGCTTACTGATGACTCGATCCACCTCACCTCCATGTCACCAACCAGTTACAAGAAATCGATACTCCCATATCTGATAAATGCGGCACGTAACCTTATTCCAACTTACTGGAAACGGACCTCTGCCTCAACACTTTGTGACTGGATAAACAGAGTCGAAGGAATCAGGAGAGTGGAGGATCTGATCCTGGCAGAGGCTGACAAGTTCCAAACATAAATATGGTTCCACTAGCTCCAATGGCTCTTTTAGACTAGTATATTGCTATCTGGTAGATTGGGGAAGATAGCATAGGCATCAGACCATTAGCAGATCCCTTTCCTTCCCTGTGTAAGGGGGGGGGGGGCGGGGTTGGACCGGCCACCCCCTCTTTTCGACCCCGTCTAAGTTTGACGTATGAATGGTAAGGTGGCAAGTTGTATGACAGATTAAATTTGTGTTGCCCCCTTTTTTTTTTATCCCTCTACTCCTTTCCCACTCACTCCTACCTCCCCCCCTCCCCTGTATACTTTTCTTCTTTCCTACTACTTTTTCTCTTGCTCTTTTCTTGCAATTCATTTGGATGGATACGGTGGACTAAACGTAATCATTGCAAGGGATGTGCTTAGAGCAAATCCCCCAACTTAAAGGAACACTATAGCATTAGGAATACAAATATGTATTCCTTACACTATGGAGCCCTAGTCACTGTTTAGGTTAATTAACCATTTATTTGCTTACCTTAATCCAGCGCCGGGCTTCATCTGCACTGGTGACCTCTCCTCCGTCAGCTTCCGAGTGGAGCAGAATGCGCATGCGCAGCCGGAGGCGTGCGTGCGTGCATTCAAACCCGCCCATAGGAAAGCATTACTCAATGCTTTCCTATGGGGATCTTGTTCGACACTGGACTCCGTGAGGTCGTCCAGCGTCAAATAAGTGTAATTTACTCCATGTAAATCGCAGAAGCGCCACTAGTAGTTCTCAGTCAGGGAGACAGCCACTAGAGGCTGCATTAACCCTGCAGTGTAAACATAGCAGTTTCTTTGAAACTGCTATGTTTTCAGCTGCCAGATTAAAACTAGGGGAACCTGGCACCCAGTCCACTTCATTGAGCTTAAGTGGTCCTTGAAAACGTGAAATGATTCCTTAGTTTCTATCTCTAAATACAATACATGGCCTGCAATTTGTTTTTTCGTTACGTCATTTACTATTGCTTGTTTTTTCAATCAATAATGCAGTGATTCCCAAACCTTTTAGGTTCAAGACGCCCTTAATATTTCAATATTTTCCAAGGCACGCCAAGTCAAAATTTCTAGTTAATTATAATGCAACACTTTTGTTTTTGCCCCAATTTTTCATGAGCTGAACTCAAAGATCCAAGACTTTTTCTATGTACACAAAAGGCCTATTTCTCTCAAATATTGTACCCACACATTTTATATACCGTTTTTCTCGTCATTAAATGATCTTTCTAAAGATACCATTATTTTCATCATATCATATCATTTAATATAAAAGAAATTATAAAATATATAAACCACACTTTGACCTCCAAAATCTGTTACGCATCTACAACCGCCAAAAAACACGCATGCGAAGTAGTTTCTAAATTTTGTCCTGAGTTTAGAAATAACCAATATTAACATATTCTTAGCTTTTTTTTGGAAAGTTATAGGGTAAGAAGTGCAAGTAGCACTTTGCTATTTCCAAACCATCTTTATTTTAAATTAACGCATGTTACATTGTAACACCGATAATTATCAGGAATCCCTGAATAACCCTCCACATGTATATATTTTTTAAAAGAAGACAACCTAAAGGTATTAAACTTGGGTATTTTGACTCTTTTCATGCAACCATTTTTCCACCAATCTACGCCAAATTAAAAAAAAATCAGATTTTTTGGAGTACTAACTGTATGTTTGTTCTTTTAGGGTGAATTTCACTACTATCATATTCAGCATTTCATTAATCTGTACCTTCACAGCGATGCCTTCTTCAGCTTCCGGTATTAGGCCCCTTACTGGAACATATCGACTTCTATTGTATGTCTTGGTTCCCTACATGGCTGAGTGCCGCTATTGACTGGATCTATCATGTTAAGTCCAACTTGGGCCTACACATATGGTTCACAAATATAAACTAACTTGTTTATATATTCACTATACTTACATTAACTACAACCCTCATGGGACTCATTGGCTAACAAAGGTTTACTTTGGTTTAGTTATACTAATTAGGGGTTGTTGGTTGGCTTCTCATACACTTGTTAGCTTGAATTATTCACCGTTATGGTCCTTGTAGATACTTTTCATATTCTTGTTGATACTGATACTACTTACCTATGTTATTCTTTTGGTTTTCTTCAGCATTGATACTTTTCCAGTTCTCAACCATTTCTACTTTATTATTTCCTCTATATAAGTAGGTTTTATCAACTTGGCCCTCGCTATATTAATCACTTATCTACGTTCATCACTTAACTGTCTTCGGGATATCCCATTATTTTTAGGCCATGGGCTTATACATTTGACAGGTTCACGATTCACTTACTTTCCAAAGTTTCTGCATTATTAGAATTTTGCTATATGCCTTAATGCGATTAATTTATGGTTGACGTCATATACTGGTATTTTCATATTCATGCCACCTGCTTTAGTCTAAGTCGCTCGTGTTACCCCTTAATTGTTTGCAAGGTATATATTGGTCATCACTTACATGTTTACAACAATTTGTAGGGCTCCCGTGTCTGGCAGATTACGCTATTTCAATGTACACAGTATTACTCCTCGAGCTTCTAAGGTATTTCAAGTTGTGCCCTTAGTGGTCTCTCAACAATTTCTGTCACCAAGTCTTTCCATTACTATTCACGTCACAGGTAAGTGGTCCTTCATTACATAATGTTGGCTATTATGTCTCTAGTTGTGTTCACTATTTTTTTTTTTGCCACATTCAATTTAGGCTCACTATACCATTAAGTTACGCCTAACTGGCATCCAACATCACGTTTCTGCTTTCCAGTAACACCTGTTTCCTTTCATCCTATCCAATCAGACTATACTTAAGGGTATCAAAAATGTGTTTGATTTGCTAGATTCAGCCCCTATCAAGCCCCTCACTAACTCTGTCATTAAAACCGCTATTTACCTGGTCTTTTACAGCTTCCTGAGGCCACGAGAATTCACCATCAGTGGCCAAAACAAGGCACAAAATTTCCTTCAAAGCTCCTACCTAATTAAACAGTAAGATCATTACATACTGACTCTACCCGTGACCAAAACAAGTCAACTGGGTCAACCCGTTCACATTCCATACGATCACACGAATAATATATGGTGCCTGGTAAAGGTTTTCGATTCCTACCTCCTCACCGTACCGAATAACGCATCTCTTCCGCTACTGTCACTTCACGGGACTATCCGACTACCTCTAAGTGCATGTTATATGTACGGTTATTGTTAACAAGGCTCGGTATGAACCCTTGCCATTATTCAGGACACTCATTTAGGACAAGGGCCGCATCTACGGTATCAAGCCAGGAAGTTCCAGTCCATGTCATTAAAACTCGAGGGCGCTGGAAGTCATCAGCATATACAACATCCATACCCCAACCAGTACAGGAAATACAAAGGGCATTCGTTAAAATGTCATCTTAATGTACTTACGTTGTATTATGTTCTTTACTCAATAAATGTATTTTGAGCATGATATGTATTCCTTTTTGCCCACTTTATTTACTGGCCTACAGCATACGTCGGTTTCGGCATATCTCAACTGACTTTTTCCTATCACAGGTTTGCTAACAACAATCTTACTTCATATCATAATCAATGTTGCTCCAAACACAAATATATAGACACACACTTTTATTTCCTATATATGTATAATATACTATAATTAAAGCATTTTATAATATATTATACATATATAATACATTTATGTGTAGTGTTGGTTTTTGACTGCACAGGTATGTTTATATATAATTTGTGTTTAAAGGACCACTCTAGGCACCCAGACCACTTCAGCTTAATGAAGTGGTCTGGGTGCCAGGTCCTTCTAGGGTTAACCCATTTTTTCATAATTATAGCAGTTTCAGAGAAACTGCTATAATTATGAATGGGTTAAGCCTTCCCCCTAATCCTCTAGTGGCTGTCTCATTGACAGCCACTAGAGGCGCTTGCGTGCTTCTCACTGTGAAAATCACAGCGAGAGCACGCAAGCGCCCATAGGAAAGCATTGTAAATGCTTTCCTATGAGACCGGCTGAATGCGCGCGCAGCTCTTGCCGCGCGTGCGCATTCAGCCGGCGGGGCGTAACGGAGGCGGAGAGGAGGAGGAGAGCTCTCCGCCCAGCGCTGGAAAAAGGTAAGTTTTTACCCCTTTTCCCCTTCCAGAGCCGGGCGGGAGGGGGTCCCTGAGGGTGGGGGCACCCTCAGGGCACTATAGTGCCAGGAAAACGAGTATGTTTTCCTGGCACTATAGTGGTCCTTTAACAAAGAGGTGTGTTTGTATGTAGTGTTGAAGTTTGAATGCCGGTATGTATTTGTGTGTAGTGTTGGTGTTTGAATGCGGAGATGTATGCACATATACACATGCACTGCCACAAACACACACACTGAAACACTTGCAGATACACAGATATACACAATTATACAAATGCAGCTATAAACACACATACAGACACACAAATACATAACCTGGCAAATGCAGATACAAACACTGACACATGCAGATACACACATTGACTACCTACAGATACACTCACACACAAACAAACAGATATACTGACACACACAAACGTTACACTTTTAAAGACACTCTTCAGTTTCCTACCTTTGAAAGAGGCTACCTTCCCTGGGATCCAGTGTGCTGGCTGGGGTGGTAGGGGTCTGGCTCTCCTTGCTCAGTCCCCCTCCTCACTGCATCCTGGCTCAGTCTCCTACGCAGTTCATTGTCTTTGAGATGGGAGGAAGTGACTCGCGGTTGTCACTTCCTCCCATGCAGCCGTTAAGCATGGGTCCCGGTCGCGCTGTTAAAGGGCCACAGCGCGACCGGGCCCCACGCTTAACGGCTGCATGGGAGGAAGTGATGACAGCCCCTGCTAAAACATGCTCACCGGGTGACCCTAAGTGTATAGTCCACCCTGTGGGCCCCCTTAGTTTGCAGGCCCCGGTGCAGTCGCAAACCAGTACCACGGGCCCATAAGGGAATTTTTTTTTTTTAAATGCGGCAGGCTGGGCCAAGGGGCAGCTGCTCTGGGCCCCCAGGAGTAAGTGGGTCCAGGGCAGCTGCCCCGTATTAAAGACGGCCCTGAGTTTGACAATCGCCAGAGGAGGAAGACAAATGCTGTGCGTCCTTGGGGTTGGTGAATTCATGCCAAGGGCACATCCACTAAAGGTCTGCAAACTATATTGGTTTCTTCAAAATATTCTTCTTTATAATGCTCTTACTTTGTTTAGGATTGCCCGACTTCAGATAGCATTATATGCACGTAATAGGTTTATTTTTTTAATACGGCATAATTGCAGTACAATATATGCTGTGGTGTGTCATTAAATCAGGAGAACAAGACATGGCAGACCTGGGCACTGTATATGTTTGTGAAACACATTGTTGGAACGTGATAGAAAATGTATTACTTGAACATTCACAGTGGCAAGGCTGAGTCTACACTGAGTCTAATAAGAAATTATGTCCTGACCAATACAGCTTAGTTTACACTTGTTAATTTTTCTAGCGAGTGCGGTTTGTTACACAGAATTTATAATAAATAAAAAAGTTAAGTAAAGTAAATGGAGTGGGGGGGTGGAACAAAACAATGAACAATTCTCCAGCTACAGAACATAGAATGTTGCGTAGAATGCGCTTTTACGCTACCTTTCATTTATTCACACCACTTCAGTGCATTAAAGTGGTTATAATACGGGCAGTCTGTAGGCATTGTAGCGGATTGCACCAGGCGACCCTACAAAAATACTGTATAAAGCTGCATCCGTGTATCTGCTGTATTTTCTGTGTATTGAAAAAGAATTGTATTCCTCTGATTGTTCGGTAGTTTCATTCCCTTAGTTTATTCGAATGAAACTACCGAACAACCAGACCTCCCTGTGTGAAGTGTGTCCTCAATTACCCGTTGCAACATTGTTGCGAATGGGTAATTGAACAGTAAGTAGCCGTCCTTTGTTCTCGGGGGTGGCCGCCATTCGACAAACGAACACGTGGCGGCGGCCATTTTAAAACTCCCGAACAGCGGTGTTTTGCCGTCGAGTGTCTGGAACTAAAATCGGACACTCGAGTAGGCGAACACCGCTGAGACCTCCACAGCCCTGGTCCGTTCGGTTCCAAACTACCGAACGGCCCCTCGTTCGGTAAATAGAGAATACCGAACGAGGGGATTCAGGCGAACCCCCCCTAGCCTCTATAGCTAGAGGCTTTCGTGTATTTTATTCCCTTATGCCAGGACCGACCGCAAGGCCCATTCACATGGAACCGAATTCGGCTAGCTCTGTTCGTGCGGTCGGTCATTTTATTCCCTCCATACTTTTCCCGAACCCCTGGTCCGATCTGGGTGATTTTTGGATATGTTGTTCACCCAGATCAGGGCTACCCGGGGATGTATGATTTAAAGGGGTACCCCTACGTTTAGGGGTACATCCAGAAATGGGGGGAATTGGTGTGCTGGCTAAGGGGATTATGATGCTAGCTGAGGGGAGGGGAGGTGTGGGAGGTTACCAGGACAGGATTGGCTACTGTAATAATTACTGTAAATCCCTCCCTTGCATGGGAGCATGCTTTATAAGGAGACTGTGATTAAAGGCTTGTCAGTTATGCTCCTGAAACTGTGTGTCGTCCAGTTATTGGGATTGCTGTTGGGATATTGCTGTATTTTACCTGCTGGAAACCCTGCCTTTGGATTTACTATTTACTTGTTCCTGAGTCTCACTTGGATTATAAGCGGAGATAACCTGGGTACTATTGCATCTCCGCTACATTGGTTGGCAGCGCTGGGATCCAGACTCACAGAGGAACAAGCCTAAATGGAGTACGGATGGAGATTGATTTTGCCACACTAAAACGCTCCACGCTAAAAGACCTTCTGGAGGCAAAGGGTATACAAGCCAGCAATAAGACAAAAGCGGCACTTATCACTGAACTGATGGCGGAGTACCGAATGGAAGGCGATTCGGTTCCCGAACAAGGGAATTCGGGAGAAACACCGGAACAAAGGGAGTTCCAGAGGCAGGTACAATTTCGGCTGTCTTTCTATGGGGAACACCCTCCAACAGAGATTATTTCCAAAACGATAACGGAGGTCCAGGAGTTTATACTGAGGAGTCAAACAGCGGCCCCAGAACGCAGCTCTGCAGTAAATATGCCACATGAAGGTAAGCCGAAAATACCGTACCAGGCTTTTAAAACATATGTGGAGACAGAGGAAGATATAGACTCTTTCCTGCAAGATTTCGAGAGACTGTGTGCACTGCATAGAATCAGCGCAGAGGACTGGGTACCCATTTTGGCAGGAAGGTTAACTGGGAGGGCAGCTGAGGCATACCGGACTGTACCGAATGATGAAATTCGGAATTATCACAAAGTGAAAGAAATTATACTGGCCAGGTATGCTATAACACCAGAAGCATACCGGCGGAGATTCAGGGATCTAAAGAAGGTGGAGAAAGACTCACATGCTGAGTGGGCATGCAGACTACAACGAGCAGTCTTGGGGTGGGTGCAAGCGAGCAAGGCACAGTCTATGGAGGATGTATTGCAAATGGTACTGCTGGAGCAATTTTATGAAGGAGTAACCAGCAAGGTACAGGAGTGGGTAAGAGACAGAAACCCTACCTCCCTTACCGAAGCAGCCAGGAAGGCAGACGAGTACCTGGATGCACGCAGGCAGCAAAAACCTGCAGCTCCAAAAGTCCCTTTTAAAACCTTTGGGGGAAATAACTACACGCCAGCTCTACCAAGGTCACTGCCACCACCACCACCACCCGCTACACAGCCACGTTTCCGCCAGCCCACGTCGGGCCCTTGCCACCACTGCCAGAAGTGGGGACATTATAAAAGGGAATGCCCCCAGCTGCGGGACCGTTCCACCTGGATCCGACCCGGTCCACCACCACCACCGAGAGCCGCCGCAGCCCATCACTACCAGGACATCGTGGCCACACCGTATGGTTCAGCAGTTCCCATCACAACCGTAGAGCAGTGGGAGGTACTGCACGAGGCAGATCCCGTCCAGGCTAACGCAGACAACCGCCAGCATCACAGGCAGACCGTGTATCTGGAGGGAAAAGCAGTTCAGGGGCTACGTGACTCAGGAGCCACCATCACCCTGGTAAAAAGTCACCTGGTCTCAGACCAAGCTAAACTTAGCAAGACTGTGGCCGTCAGGGTAGCCGGGGGAGCAGTATACCGGCTACCCACAGCAAGGGTACATTTGCATTGGGGAGCGGGGGCAGGGCATGTGGAGGTGGGGTTGATGCCGCAGTTACCGGCGGAGGTTTTATTGGGGAACGATCTGGGGAGGCTCACATCTGCTTTTGAGCCCCAGACACCCACCACAGGAGAAGCTCACCCTGTGGTCACTCGACAACAGGCCCGCACCCAGGACTACAACACACTCCCGGAGGTCCAGGTAAGAGATCCGTCCCCTTCCCCTGACTGTGTTCCCTGGGCCCCTCCTAGCGAATTTGCAGCTGAGGTAGTGACTGATCCCACTTTGCAGGTGTATAGGGACAAGGTGACAGCAGACACGCCTGGGGGGGAGGGCGAAAGGTTTATTTGGGACAACCAGCTGTTATATCGGGAGACGGATAAGCAGGTATCCGGGTCAGACCCGATTGTGATGAGGCAGTTAGTGGTACCTCAGCGGTACCGGGCGGAGTTACTGCGGATAGCCCATGACATTCCGCTATCTGGACATTTAGGGGTCAGCAGGACCCGATACAGGTTAACCCAAAGTTTCTTTTGGCCGGGAATTAGCCAGGAGGTGCGCAGGTATTGCAACACGTGCGATACCTGTCAAAGGGTGGGGAAAAGGGGGGACCGCGCAAGGCCAAGTTACATCCCCTCCCCATAATCGAGGAACCCTTTAGCAGGGTAGCAGTTGACCTAATAGGACCCCTCAACAAAGCAAGCCCGTCAGGTAAAAGATTTATCCTGACCGTAGTAGATTATGCCACTAGATATCCAGAGGCGGTGGGCCTGACGAATATACAGGCTGAGACAGTAGCGGAAGCCCTGATGAAGATATTCTCCCGGGTGGGACTCCCCAGGGAGATTGTCTCCGATCAGGGCACCCAGTTCACCGCCGAAGTCACGCAGCGCCTCTGGAAGTTTTGTGACATTAAGCCGGTCATTAGTTCCCCTTACCACCCCCAGACGAATGGGCTCTGCGAACGTTTCAACGGTACATTGAAACAAATGCTCCGAACCTTCGCAGAGACCCACAAGGACTGGGAGAAGTTCCTGCCGCACCTCCTCTTTGCTTACCGGGAGGTGCCGCAGGAATCCACTGGGTTCTCCCCATTTGAACTATTGTTTGGCCGCAGGGTACGAGGGCCTTTAGATTTGATCAGAGAGCATTGGGAGGGAGAACGGAGCACTGACGGTACCCCCATCATACCCTATGTGTTGGCATTCCGAGACCGCCTTGAGGCCTTAACTCAGACGGTACGCGAGAATTTGCAGGCGGCTCAGACACGCCAGCGCACATGGTATGATCGGGGCGCCAGGGACCGTAGCTTTCAGGTCGGGCAGAAGGTGTTAATCTTAAAACCTGTCCGACACGATAAGCTGCAGGCCGCCTGGCAGGGCCCTTATAAGGTGGTGGAACAACGGTGTGACACCACTTATATAATCGGCTCGTGCGTTGGTACTGGGGGGCGACGCATGCTCCATGTGAACATGATGAAGCCCTACCAGGAGCGCTCGGAGGAAGTGACCGCTATATGTGCGCCTAACTCCGAGGAGTTTGACAGTTTACCTCTCCCGGATCTGCTGGGAGAGGGTCAGTTATCCGGGGACTTAGGGGAGGTCACCCTGGGGGATCGGTTGAGCCCACAGGAGCGGAGCGAGGTACAACAGCTGTTGAGGGAGAAGCAGGATATCTTCTCTAATGTACCTGGTTACACTCCTCTGGCCACTCACCGAGTAGACACCCCAGGGCAACTTCCCATGCGTCAGACCCCGTACCGCATCCCAGAAGCGGTACGGGCGAACATGCGCAAGGAGATAGATGAGATGCTCCAGCTGGGGGTGATTGAGCCCTCTGACAGCCCCTGGGCATCTCCGGTAGTCCTAGTACCAAAGCGGGACGGCACGACCCGGTTTTGTGTAGACTACCGGAGATTAAATGAGAAGACGGTATCTGACGCCTATCCCCATGCCCAGGATAGACGAACTCCTGGATCGGATGGCGAGGGGGCACTATCTCACCACGATTGACTTGTGTAAAGGGTATTGGCAAATACCCTTGGCGCAAGACGCCATCCCTAAGTCGGCCTTTGTCACCCCATTCGGCTTGTACCAATTTAAGGTCATGCCGTTTGGGATGAAAAACGCCCCGGCTACTTTTCAGCGGATGGTGGACCGCCTCCTAGATGGGTTCCAGGATTATACCTGCGCATACCTCGACGATATTGCCATTTTCAGCAATACCTGGCAGGAACACCTGACCCATATAGGAGCGGTCCTAGATAGGATTAGGGCCGCTGGTTTAACGCTGAAACCAGCCAAATGCAGCATAGGAATGGCTGAAGTACAGTACCTAGGTCAGCGGGTAGGATGCGGCAAGCAAAAGCCGGAACCAGCCAAAGTAGAGGCTGTAGCTCAATGGCCTACCCCTAGGACTAAGACCCAGGTGTTAGCGTTCTTAGGAACGGCCGGATACTACCGGAAATTTGTCCCGAATTACAGTGCCCTGGCCAAACCTCTCACCGACTTGACCCGTAAAAACCTACCCCGCCAAGTAACCTGGACCCCGGAGTGTGAACAGGCATTTCAGTTGTTAAAAGATGCATTGACAAATGCCCCTGTCTTGGCCGCTCCCAATCCAACTAAACGTTTTCTTGTCCACACAGACGCTTCTATGTTTGGATTGGGAGCAGTATTAAGCCAAGTCGGGGCCGATGGCGGAGAACATCCCGTGGCTTACATCAGCCGGAAACTGTTACCTCGAGAAGTAAGCTACGCCGCCATCGAGAAAGAATGCCTGGCTGTGGTGTGGGCCCTGAAGAAATTACAGCCATATTTGTACGGACAAGCTTTTTCCCTGCTCACGGATCACAACCCGTTAGTATGGCTAAACCGGGTGGCTGGGGACAATGCCCGGCTGCTGCGCTGGAGTCTGGCGCTACAGCCCTTTGACTTTAATATCCAGTACCGCCCGGGTAAACAGAATGGAAATGCTGATGGGTTGTCTCGACAAACTGACCTAGAGAAATGATCCGTGAGCCTCCCCGGACATCCCCAAGCCGATCCGTGTTGGATCAGACTGTGTATGCCGGCTTGTGGGCAAGGGGGAGCAGTGTAGCGGATGGCACCAGGCGACCCTACAAAATACTGTATAAACCTGCATTCGTGTATCTGCTGTATTTTCTATGTATTAAAAAGAATTGTATTCCTCTGATTGTTCGGTAGTTTCATTCCCTTAGTTTATTCGAATGAAACTACCGAACAACCAGACCTCCCCTGTGTGAAGTGTGTCCTCAATTACCGTTGCAACATTGTTGCGAACGGGTAATTGAATAGTAAGTAGCCGTCCTTTGTTCTCGGGGGTGGCCGCCATTCGACAAACGAACACGTGGCGGCGGCCATTTTAAAACTCCCGAACAGCGGTGTTTTGCCGTCGAGTGTCTGGAACTAAAATCGGACACTCGAGTAGGCGAACACCGCTGAGACCTCCACAGCCCTGGTCCGTTCGGTTCCAAACTGCCGAACGGCCCCTCGTTCGGTAGATAGAAAATACCGAACGAGGGAATTCAGGCGAACCCTCCCTAGCCTCTATAGCTAGAGGCTTTCGTGTATTTTATTCCCTTATGCCAGGACCGACCGCAGGGCCCATTCACATGGAACCGGATTCGGCTATCTCAGTTCGTGCGGTCGGTCATTTTATTCCCTCCATACTTTTCCCGAACCCCTGGTCTGATCTGGGTGATTTTTGGATATGTTGTTCACCCAGATCAGGGCTACCAGGGGATGTATGATTTAAAGAGGTACCCCTACGTTTAGGGGTACATCCAGAAATGGGGGGAATTGGTGTGCTGGATAAGGGGATTATGATGCTGGCTGAGGGGAGGAGATGTGTGGGAGGTTACCAGGACAGGATTGGCTACTGTAATAATTACTGTAAATCCCTCCCTTGCATGGGAGCATGCTTTATAAGGAGACTGTGATTAAAGGCTAGTCAGTTATGCTCCTGAAACTGTGTGTCGTCCAGTTATTGGGATTGCTGTTGGGATATTGCTGTATTTTACCTGCTGGAAGCCTTGCCTGTGGATTTACTATTTACTTGTTCCTGAGTCCCACTTGGATTATAAGCGGAGATAACCGGGGTAATATTGCATCTCCGCTACATAAGGTATGTCTTTTTGCTGATGATACTAAGATATGTAACAGGGTTGATGTTCCAGGAGGGATAAGCCAAATGACAAATGATTTAGGTAAACTAGAAAAATGGTCAGAATTGTGGCAACTGGCATTTAATGTGGATAAGTGCAAGATAATGCATCTTGGACGTAAAAACCCAAGGGCAGAGTACAGAATATTTGATAGAGTCCTAACCTCAACATATGAGGAAAGGGATTTAGGGGTGATTATTTCTGATGACTTAAAGGTAGGCAGACAATGTAATAGAGCAGCAGGAAATGCTAGCAGAATGCTTGGTTGTATAGGGAGAGGTATTAGCAGTAGAAAGAGGGAAGTGCTCATGCCATTGTACAGAACACTGGTGAGACCTCACTTGGAGTATTGTACACAGTACTGGAGACCGTATCTTCATAAGGATATTGATACCTTAGAGAGGGTTCAGAGAAGGGCTACTAAACTGGTTCATGGATTGCGGGATAAAACTTACCAGGAAAGGTTAAAGGATCTTAACATGTATAGCTTGGAGGAAAGACGAGACAGGGGGGATATGATAGAAACATTTAAATATATAAAGGGAATCAACACAGTAAAGGAGGAGACTATATTTAAAAGAAGAAAAACTACCACAACAAGAGGACATAGTCTTAAATTAGAGGGACAAAGGTTTAAAAATAATATCAGGAAGTATTACTTTACTGAGAGGGTAGTGGATGCATGGAATAGCCTTCCAGCTGAAGTGGTAGAGGTTAACACAGTAAAGGAGTTTAAGCATGCGTGGGATAGGCATAAGGCTATCCTAACTATAAGATAAGGCTAGGGACTAATGAAAGTATTTAGAAAATTGGGCAGACTAGATGGGCCGAATGGTTCTTATCTGCCGTCACATTCTATGTTTCTATTTTTCTATGTCTGCTGTTATCCTTGATGTGCCTATGTGGTTGAAGGTAATCTGTGGGTGTGGGAAGGTTAGGTTACTGCTGTACCTACCTAGCTACTGCCAGTTTATTACAACTTTGATTGGGAGATACATTGGGTTATTGTTACCAGTGTGAAACTGCTTAGGTTTAGGTTAGTGCTGTACTAAATAAATATCGAAGTAAATATCAACACTTCAGAGCCTGCATTACCTTAAGTGTTTAAACAATACTCCATATACTCATCACCTCACCTATATATGTGGATTCTCTTTTTTGCCAGTTGACATTTATTTAATTAAAAAAATAAACTTTTGTACCACAATTCTATGTTGTATGCTTACAGATAGAATATTTTAGCCCTAGTAACTCTCAGTAGACCTGTATCTATTCTGTATCAAATTTATAGACCATTAATTCCCAGTGCTTTCTCCTTCACAAATTGCAACTATTTCA
>OW240923.1:98761827-98902153 GCA_933207985.1 Pelobates cultripes
CTGAGGGGAGGGGATGTGTGGGAGGTTACCAGGACAGGATTGGCTACTGTAATAATTACTGTAAGTTCCTCCCTTGCATGGGAGCATGCTTTATAAAGAGACTGTGATTAAAGGCTTGTCAGTTATGCTCCTGAAACTGTGTGTCGTCCAGTTATTGGGATTGCTGTTGGGATATTGCTGTATTTTACCTGCTGGAACCCCTGCCTTTGGATTTACTATTTACTTGTTCCTGAGTCTCACTTGGATTATAAGCGGAGATAACCTGGGTACTATTGCATCTCCGCTTCATTGGTTGGCAGCGCTGGGATCCAGACTCACAGAGGAACAAGCCTAAATGGAGTACGGATGGAGATTGATTTTGCCACACTAAAACGCTCCACGCTAAAAGACCTTCTGGAGGCAAAGGGTATACAAGCCAGCAATAAGACAAAAGCGGCACTTATCACTGAACTGATGGCGGAGTACCGAATGGAAGGCGATTCGGTTCCCGAACAAGGGAATTCGGGAGAAACACCGGAACAAAGGGAGTTCCAGAGACAGGTACAATTTCGGCTGTCTTTCTATGGGGAACACCCTCCAACAGAGATTATTTCCAAAACGATAACGGAGGTCCAGGAGTTTATACTGAGGAGTCAAACAGCGGCCCCAGAACGCAGCTCTGCAGTAAATATGCCACATGAAGGTAAGCCGAAAATACCGTACCAGGCTTTTAAAACATATGTGGAGACAGAGGAAGATATAGACTCTTTCCTGCAAGATTTCGAGAGACTGTGTGCACTGCATAGAATCAGCGCAGAGGACTGGGTACCCATTTTGGCAGGAAGGTTAACTGGGAGGGCAGCTGAGGCATACCGGACTGTACCGAATGATGAAATTCGGAATTATCACAAAGTGAAAGAAATTATACTGGCCAGGTATGCTATAACACCAGAAGCATACCGGCGGAGATTCAGGGATCTAAAGAAGGTGGAGAAAGACTCACATGCTGAGTGGGCATACAGACTACAACGAGCAGTCTTGGGGTGGGTGCAAGCGAGCAAGGCACGGTCTATGGAGGATGTATTGCAAATGGTACTGCTGGAGCAATTTTATGAAGGAGTAACCAGCGAGGTACAGGAGTGGGTAAGAGACAGAAACCCTACCTCCCTTACCGAAGCAGCCAGGAAGGCAGATGAGTACCTGGATGCACGCAGGCAGCAAAAACCTGCAGCTCCAAAAGTACCTTTTAAAACCTTTGGGGGAAATAACTACACGCCAGCTCTACCAAGGTCACTGCCACCACCACCACCACCCGCTACACAGCCACGTTTCCGCCAGCCCACGTCGGGCCCTTGCCACCACTGCCAGAAGTGGGGACATTATAAAAGGGAATGCCCCCAGCTGCGGGACCGTTCCACCTGGATCCGACCCGGTCCACCACCACCACCGAGAGCCGCCGCAGCCCATCACTACCAGGACATCGTGGCCACACCGTATGGTTCAGCAGTTCCCATCACAACGTAGAGCAGTGGGAGGTACTGCACGAGGCAGATCCCGTCCAGGCTAACGCAGACAACCGCCAGCATCACAGGCAGACCGTGTATCTGGAGGGTAAAGCAGTTCAGGGGCTACGTGACTCAGGAGCCACCATCACCCTGGTAAAAAGTCACCTGGTCTCAGACCAAGCTAAACTTAGCAAGACTGTGGCCGTCAGGGTAGCCGGGGGAGCAGTATACCGGCTACCCACAGCAAGGGTACATTTGCATTGGGGAGCGGGGGCAGGGCATGTGGAGGTGGGGTTGATGCCGCAGTTACCGGCGGAGGTTTTATTGGGGAACGATCTGGGGAGGCTCACATCTGCTTTTGAGCCCCAGACACCCATCACAGGAGAAGCTCACCCTGTGGTCACTCGACAACAGGCCCGCACCCAGGACTACAACACACTCCCGGAGGTCCAGGTAAGAGATCCGTCCCCTTCCCCTGACTGTGTTCCCTGGGCCCCTCCTAGCGAATTTGCAGCTGAGGTAGTGACTGATCCCACTTTGCAGGTGTATAGGGACAAGGTGACAGCAGACACGCCTGGGGGGGAGGGCGAAAGGTTTATTTGGGACAACCAGCTGTTATATCGGGAGACGGATAAGCAGGTATCCGGGTCAGACCCGATTGTGATGAGGCAGTTAGTGGTACCTCAGCGGTACCGGGCGGAGTTACTACGGATAGCCCATGACATTCCGCTATCTGGACATTTAGGGGTCAGCAGGACCCGATACAGGTTAACCCAAAGTTTCTTTTGGCCGGGAATTAGCCAGGAGGTGCGCAGGTATTGCAACACGTGCGATACCTGTCAAAGGGTGGGGAAAAGGGGGGACCGGCGCAAGGCCAAGTTACATCCCCTCCCCATAATCGAGGAACCCTTTAGCAGGGTAGCAGTGGACCTAATAGGACCCCTCAACAAAGCAAGCCCGTCAGGTAAAAGATTTATCCTGACCGTAGTAGATTATGCCACTAGATATCCAGAGGCGGTGGGCCTGACGAATATACAGGCTGAGACAGTAGCGGAAGCCCTGATGAAGATATTCTCCCGGGTGGGACTCCCCAGGGAGATTGTCTCCGATCAGGGCACCCAGTTCACCGCCGAAGTCACGCAGCGCCTCTGGAAGTTTTGTGACATTAAGCCGGTCATTAGTTCCCCTTACCACCCCCAGACGAATGGGCTCTGCGAACGTTTCAACGGTACATTAAAACAAATGCTCCGAACCTTCGCAGAGACCCACAAGGACTGGGAGAAGTTCCTGCCGCACCTCCTCTTTGCTTACCGGGAGGTGCCGCAGGAATCCACTGGGTTCTCCCCATTTGAACTATTGTTTGGCCGCAGGGTACGAGGGCCTTTAGATTTGATCAGAGAGCATTGGGAGGGAGAACGGAGCACTGACGGTACCCCCATCATACCCTATGTGTTGGCATTCCGAGACCGCCTTGAGGCCTTAACTCAGACGGTACGCGAAAATTTGCAGGCGGCTCAGACACGCCAACGCACATGGTATGATCGGGGCGCCAGGGACCGTAGCTTTCAGGTCGGGCAGAAGGTGTTAATCTTAAAACCTGTCCGACACGATAAGCTGCAGGCCGCCTGGCAGGGCCCTTATAAGGTGGTGGAACAACGGTGTGACACCACTTATATAATCGGCTCGTGCGTTGGTACTGGGGCGACGCATGCTCCATGTGAACATGATGAAGCCCTACCAGGAGCGCTCGGAGGAAGTGACCGCTATATGTGCGCCTAACTCCGAGGAGTTTGACAGTTTACCTCTCCCGGATCTGCTGGGAGAGGGTCAGTTATCCGGGGACTTAGGGGAGGTCACCCTGGGGGATCGGTTGAGCCCACAGGAGCGGAGCGAGGTACAACAGCTGTTGAGGGAGAAGCAGGATATCTTCTCTAATGTACCTGGTTACACTCCTCTGGCCACTCACCGAGTAGACACCCCAGGGCAACTTCCCATGCGTCAGACCCCGTACCGCATCCCAGAAGCGGTACGGGCGAACATGCGCAAGGAGATAGATGAGATGCTCCAGCTGGGGGTGATTGAGCCCTCTGACAGCCCCTGGGCATCTCCGGTAGTCCTAGTACCAAAGCGGGACGGCACGACCAGGTTTTGTGTAGACTACCGGAGATTAAATGAGAAGACGGTATCGGACGCCTATCCGATGCCCAGGATAGACGAACTCCTGGATCGGATGGCGAGGGGGCACTATCTCACCACAATTGACTTGTGTAAAGGGTATTGGCAAATACCCTTGGCCCAAGACGCCATCCCTAAGTCGGCCTTTGTCACCCCATTCGGCTTGTACCAATTTAAGGTCATGCCGTTTGGGATGAAAAACGCCCCGGCTACTTTTCAGCGGATGGTGGACCGCCTCCTAGATGGGTTCCAGGATTATACCTGCGCATACCTCGACGATATTGCCATTTTCAGCAATACCTGGCAGGAACACCTGACCCATATAGGAGCGGTCCTAGATAGGATTAGGGCCGCTGGTTTAACGCTGAAACCAGCCAAATGCAGCATAGGAATGGCTGAAGTACAGTACCTAGGTCATCGGGTAGGATGCGGCAAGCAAAAGCCGGAACCAGCCAAAGTAGAGGCTGTAGCTCAATGGCCCACCCCTAGGACTAAGACCCAGGTGTTAGCGTTCTTAGGAACGGCCGGATACTACCGGAAATTTGTCCCGAATTACAGTGCCCTGGCCAAACCTCTCACCGACTTGACCCGTAAAAACCTACCCCGCCAAGTAACCTGGACCCCGGAGTGTGAACAGGCATTTCAGTTGTTAAAAGATGCATTGACAAATGCCCCTGTCTTGGCAGCTCCCAATCCAACTAAACGTTTTCTTGTCCACACAGACGCTTCTATGTTTGGATTGGGAGCAGTATTAAGCCAAGTCGGGGCCGATGGCGGAGAACATCCCGTGGCTTACATCAGCCGGAAACTGTTACCTCGAGAAGTAAGCTACGCCGCCATCGAGAAAGAATGCCTGGCTGTGGTGTGGGCCCTGAAGAAATTACAGCCATATTTGTACGGACAAGCTTTTTCCCTGCTCACGGATCACAACCCGTTAGTATGGCTAAACCGGGTGGCTGGGGACAATGCCCGGCTGCTGCGCTGGAGTCTGGCGCTGCAGCCCTTTGACTTTAATATCCAGTACCGCCCGGGTAAACAGAATGGAAATGCTGATGGGTTGTCTCGACAAACTGACCTAGAGAAATGATCCGTGAGCCTCCCCGGACATCCCCAAGCCGATCCGTGTTGGATCAGACTGTGTATGCCGGCTTGTGGGCAAGGGGGAGCAGTGTAGCGGATGGCACCAGGCGACCCTACAAAAATACTGTATAAAGCTGCATCCGTGTATCTGCTGTATTTTCTGTGTATTGAAAAAGAATTGTATTCCTCTGATTGTTCGGTAGTTTCATTCCCTTAGTTTATTCGAATGAAACTACCGAACAACCAGACCTCCCTGTGTGAAGTGTGTCCTCAATTACCCGTTGCAACATTGTTGCGAATGGGTAATTGAACAGTAAGTAGCCGTCCTTTGTTCTCGGGGGTGGCCGCCATTCGACAAACGAACACGTGGCGGCGGCCATTTTAAAACTCCCGAACAGCGGTGTTTTGCCGTCGAGTGTCTGGAACTAAAATCGGACACTCGAGTAGGCGAACACCGCTGAGACCTCCACAGCCCTGGTCCGTTCGGTTCCAAACTACCGAACGGCCCCTCGTTCGGTAAATAGAGAATACCGAACGAGGGGATTCAGGCGAACCCTCCCTAGCCTCTATAGCTAGAGGCTTTCGTGTATTTTATTCCCTTATGCCAGGACCGACCGCAAGGCCCATTCACATGGAACCGAATTCGGCTAGCTCTGTTCGTGCGGTCGGTCATTTTATTCCCTCCATACTTTTCCCGAACCCCTGGTCCGATCTGGGTGATTTTTGGATATGTTGTTCACCCAGATCAGGGCTACCCGGGGATGTATGATTTAAAGGGGTACCCCTACGTTTAGGGGTACATCCAGAAATGGGGGGAATTGGTGTGCTGGCTAAGGGGATTATGATGCTAGCTGAGGGGAGGGGAGGTGTGGGAGGTTACCAGGACAGGATTGGCTACTGTAATAATTACTGTAAATCCCTCCCTTGCATGGGAGCATGCTTTATAAGGAGACTGTGATTAAAGGCTTGTCAGTTATGCTCCTGAAACTGTGTGTCGTCCAGTTATTGGGATTGCTGTTGGGATATTGCTGTATTTTACCTGCTGGAAACCCTGCCTTTGGATTTACTATTTACTTGTTCCTGAGTCTCACTTGGATTATAAGCGGAGATAACCTGGGTACTATTGCATCTCCGCTACAGGCATCATTCCTTGTCCTTTTTTGTCAGATTGTATGGATTAATTAGAGTGCTATGACTTCCCTTCACAGTTGACTGGCTGCAAGGTAAAGGCTCTCCCCAACATTAGACTACAACTACTGCCCAAGGTTAGTGTAATTTTCACATTTGGGCATGGGATTGGTCTAAGGGAGAGTCATTATATTTGTCAAACCACTCAAAACCAATATTAACAAAAACTGGGAGACAGCACCCATAGACCCATAACCTTATGGTGCAGAGTGCCCCTTATTTTCAAAGCACCATCTTTAAAATTGAAGAATCTAAAATGAAGAAATCAATACCAATTTTTAAACAGACTTTAGATCTACTGTTGGTTTTAAGATTCGGAAGGATCCTGGCTTTACTCAGCAAGAGGAACATTCTTAATACATTGTGGGGGTTTAGTTCAACACAATGATTAGAACATTTACTGGTTGACCCTATAGAAAACTGATATTTTGAGAGATCATTGTACATTATTTTGTTGCTTCCAACCTACCTGTTGGAAATTAGATAATAACAAATAGCAAACAGGGCAGGGTGTTTTACAAATAAACAGCTTATGAGTAACAGATAAATATGCTTAAAGAAACAGTGGAAGAAGACATATGTTTTATTACAATTGGTGATAATCGTCTGTGGAACCAGCAGGATAAATAAATATTTCACAATCAGAGTTCAGATATTTTAGGGTCATGATATTGCCAACGCAATCCTTTCCAAATACCTTTGATGGTGCATATTTTTTAGGTTTCAAACTTGGCGACAATACATTGCAGCATATTTTGATGCAGGTTTCTCTGCAACTAAAAGATAAAAAACTCAGGTATTGGCAATCATTGAAAAATGAATAAATAAATGAGAAAACCCGCTGATCAGGTCCATCGTTTAGTGTTAGGATATCATCAAAGTGGCCTGGATGACAAAGGCTGGGTTTAAAATTAAAGGGCTGGTTTGTGACATACAATACACCTTCCTATGCAAGGTGCATCGCAGTAAAATACAAAATAAATGGAACAAATGGCAGCATGGATAATTTATTAAAGATCCCCCCCACCACCTCCAAGCCCAGATTTCACTGGTTTTGTCAGAGGAATTATTTGTTGATAATTAATCAGCAGCCTGCAAGGTCCTTTATTGGATGAGAGTAAAAATAATTACACCTTTTTACTCATCCAAAAACGGTCGGTCCATTTCCACTACTGCAGAACTGCAAACCGTTCAGTAGGATAATATTGATAGGCTTGCGTTTTATGCCTGGGGTGGCACTATGGGGAGCGCCTCCCCTTTTTTAACAGTAGATGGCACTGAATAGCACGAATTCTATCCTTGGCAGGAGCAAACTCAGGCTGGAGTTTAAGGGTGGACTCGTACCATCGCATTGCCTTTTCAAATTCCTCCTGCAAGAGAAAAACAGAAGATTTTCGGAGAAGGAAAAAGCATTTGATGGATAAATTAGGCAGTCTTGCATTACAAGTACTCCTAACCCTTTACCCCCTACACCCTCCAAAAGACTCAAGTAGGAAACGGTTTATTAATGACATTTACATACAACGCTTTACAATTATAGAAAAAATTATAGAAAATTATAGAAAATGTAGAGGTGACGAAGGCCCTGCTCAAACAAACTTGCAATCTACGAGGATTGATAAGGTGGGCGAAAATATATTGTTAGTCTTGCCCAGGATGAGATGATGTGACTGGTATTCGAACATGGTAGACAGAAAAACAGCACTGGTCCAAAATTAGCTTTTCATGGTAGTAAATATTTTATTTTTATTTTTTTTTATGTGTGAGGTGCATCTCCGCTTATTGTGGTGAATAAAAGTGCCAATTTCTACCTGAAATAATTTATAAATAATTGAAGAACCCCCACCCTCCAGCTGTCATAATATCTGGTTAGGTTTTCTTTCTGATTCCGCTCCACAGTGCTAATTTAAATGAAAAGTTCCCTCTGCTATGGCACAAGTGAGCCTGCCAGCACATGTTTTCAGCATGCCCACTTCAGCCCAGTTAGCTGACTTCCAAGCTTTCAGTCACGAAAACTTGCGTATGTGTCTGTGGCTCAAAATCAGAGGCTTCTTGGGGGAAGAAGGGAAGGGCGTGCAAAGGCCGCAGACAGCAGATCTGCAGCATGTTGCAAGTTGTTTTTAGATATTGCCCCAACGAACATATGAAGGAATAAATACATGTTTGTTTTCAATATACTATTTATTTATTTTTTAAACCTTCCCTTTGGAGTGTTGCTTTAAGTAAATCAAATCAACCATAAGAAAAATAATAATTTTGCATATAAAGAACTTTCAAACTCAGACAAAAGAATACATTTTGCACCTTTTTTGTGTGTCAGTAGTATATATAATTTTAAATTACTTAAAAAGACCACATGGCATTTAACTCACCATTGCTACATAAACGTTGGCAAGCGTGAAGTGGTTCACTACAAAATGTGGTGCGATTTCCACTGCCATTGAGGCAACTATGATGGCATCATTCCAGAGTTTGGCGTTGTGGAAAATGTTGGCTAAGCTGATAAGAGGCACATCCTGTAAATTTGGAATAAAGAGAGTTAAATAGACAGAAACATTATACAGATCTGCACTTTGGGGTGATCATTCACAAATATGTGGATCCCAAGAATTTATCCGCAAGTCTCATTCTTTTAAAGTCAATTGCAGTTTCCTTATGTCTTCATGTCATATGCATTCTCCCAGAATGCATAACACTTGGTTAACTGCTCTCCTCCGTTTCTTAACGTTCCATGTCCCCCACACACCATTGCTACTTGTCCCTACTCCCATGGATATTAAAGGAATGTGCCACTGCCCTCCCCAAAACAAAATGTAAATATTATTGTTTAGTAGATATACTCCCAATTAAAACATGCATGCATTTAAGTATGTTGAGGCATAGATGAAAACAATTTGCAAAGGTTGTAAACCTCTTGTTCGCAGTCTTTGCAAATCCTCTCCTTTTAACTCCGCCCAGACTTTCAGTGGCTGTCCAATCACAGACTTCCCAATGCAGCTCAATAAGAAATCTTTGTAAGGCAGGTGCTCGAGCCAATCGCTGCCTCTTGTGTTTAGCTCCACTGAGCTAGACTAAACAACCAGGATGTAAGAGAACCAGTTGTCCAATTGACAGAGGGTGCTAGGTTCATTTATAAAAGTGCTAATTTCTATTGAAATCTGCACTTTTGTAAAATTAAGTATTTTAGGGGACTGGAGTGTCTCAAAGTCGTTTCTTCCAATCTGCATGTACAATAAATTATTTATTCTCTTCCCAGAGCTCCATATGGTTCACATGCCAATGATGTCTAGGATCTAGTTATCTGATGGACCAATGTCCTTTTGCCCCACTAAACAATTCTTGCCTGATTTAGTGTTATTAACATTGACTGGGTTTTCAGTGACATAAATGTATTTACCTTCATATGATGGGGGGCGTAATGCAGGGCCTGGCGTAGGCAGTCAATCGCTTTCTTCCCTTGACCCTTCACTCTCCAGTATAAAGCAGCCATGCTGGATAGCACCCATGAGGTCTGGTTCTGGAGAGCAGAGGAGCGCAGTAATAAAGCAAGGTCCACAAAAAGAAAATCATTTATTCATAAATTCATCTTTTTACGTACAAAGTAATAAAAACACATTGTTGATGGGATTAAAAGGAGAATAATGGGAATACTAAGGATATATTAAATAAAAAAAATCAATAACTTATAAAAAGAGTATGCATAAAATTATTCTTCACAAATACAAGCTTGATCACACCATTAAAAGAATATCAAAAGATCTTGTATAACTGAAGTAAAACTACTTTACTAATAATTGGCACATGTACACTGCTAAATAACTTGGCGAGGGAGCCATATTCATATCAAGGCAGTTTGCATCAATAAAGGAGCCCATAATGTACCATAACTACTGTAGTTCATTGGGCACAGGCAATGGGAGCTTTCCACTTTTTTATTGTCAAACCACTTTAGAGCTGTTTGACAAAAAAAAAAAGAAAAAAAAGAAAAAAAAAGGACTCTCAACAATATTCAATTTCCAAAATAAATAACCTAAATATATATAGATAGCAAAAACCAAAAAGGTTATGGTGGGGGGAAGAATTATGATTGAAAACCCCTTTCACCTGAAGTCTGTGGATAGTTAATAAAATGTTAAAAACAAAAATCTGCACACCAGTCAAGCCATAAGACTTGCTTTTCCCACAGAAATCCCATATTTGCAGTGATATTACTACCGCAAAGGATTCTGGGTGGGAATATGCAAATCAGTTTAACAAAGAATCACAATTTTGCCTCATTCCATTTTAAACATGGATTCCTTTTAATCTGTGTTTGCTGTATACAACAGCTTTAAAACACAACTTAGGAAAAGATGCAAAGCCAGTGAATCACTCGTGGACAGCTGTTTCATTGTTAATGCAAATCATCAGCATGAGGTTGGTCACTGGTTTGTTTAACCCCTTAAGGACCAAACTTCTGGAATAAAAGGGAATCATGACATGTCACACATGTCATGTGTCCTTAAGGGGTTAATGAGGCTTGGTAGTGCTTGGGAAGCAAAAACCAAAAAGGTTATGGGGAGAAGGGGTGGGATTGTGATTGAAAACCCCTTCCACCTGAAGTCTGTGGATAGTTCATACAAGGTTAAAGAAGCACTATAGGGTCAGGAACGCAAACATATTTCTGACTCTATAGTGTTAAAACCACCATCTAGCCCTTCTGCCTCCCTAAATATAGTAAAATCTTACTTGTATTCAAGCATGAAAAACTGTCTCTGCCCCGGTCTGCCTCAGAATAGCAAGCTGTCTGCTGACATCATCAGAAGTGTTGTTCTGAGCCAATAAAATGCTTCCCCATAGGATTGGCCAAGACCGACAAAGAGGCAGATCAGGGGCAGAGCTAGCAAGATTCAAACACAACCCTGGCCAATCAGCATCTCCTCATAGAGATGAATTGAATCATTGAATCTCTATGAGGAAAGGTCAGTGTCTGCATGCAGAGGGAGGAGATACTAAATGTTGTGATGCACACTAGGCAAGACTGAGATGGGAAGCAGCTCTAGCAGCCATCTGAGGAGTGGCCAGTGAAGTTATCACTAGGCTGTAATGTAAACACTGCCTTTTCTCTGCAAAGACAGTGTTTACAGCAAAAGGTCTGAAGGTAATGATTCTACTCACCAGACAAATGCAATAAGCTGTAGTTGTTCTGGTGACTAGTGTCCCTTTAAACAAAAATCTGCACACCAGTCAAGTTGTGTTCAAAGCTGTTGTATACAGCAAACACAGACTCAAAAGAATCATTGTTTAAAATGGAAGGAGTCAAAAATGTGATTCTTTGTTAAACTATATATATATATATATATATTATATATTTATTTTTTATTATTGACAAGGACAGTAACGTGAATAATTTCAAAGGAAACCAAGATCAAACCTCAAATACGGATCTCTCTGAAGATGCAGCTATTTAACACCGTTAAACCTGCTCTTTGAAATGCAACTGTTGAGTTAAAGCCACAACTAAGACGGGCAGGCAATAGGGCAATAAAAGGTGCACCAAGATGTAGAAGCTAAGCAATATTTCATTAACAAATAAGTGTTTTCAATGGAGAAGTTTTAAAATAAAAAAATAAAAAGAAATGTTTATTCTCTGTTTTTAGTGCTTTTTGCAAACATCCATTGTTTAGGCTGCAAAATAAAATATATAATATGTATAAAAAAAGTCAGACCCTCAAATTTTTGGAATATTTATTTTGTTATATTAACTGTTAATACAGTTGGAAGTTGAACATTTGCCCATGTGTTAATAAAGACTAAGCCCTCACCAGGGATAAATGTTCACTTGTCAGTAGCAACATGCAAGTGGAAATATTGAGCCCCAACTATGCCATAAATATATAGGGTTAGACTTATGATTTAGCACAATGAGCATGCCTTTAATGCCGTTATGATATAACACATTGTAGGGATTACATGTTCCAACGTTTTTCTGTCCCTTTAATTTAAGAGACCATATAAATGTATGGAATGAGCTATTGGAATTAGCCCGCTTACCTTCTCCAGGACCTTCATTATCCGAGTTCCCACTTGCTCTAACGACTGTGGGGGATATTTGTCTTTTCCAAGGTTCTGTAAAACCTTAAAAATAATAGACACTGTGTCACATAAAAGGTTAATGCTCACTGTGGACAATATGTTCTAGAAGGGCAAGGCACAGTGTACCTCTTTCAGCTGGCTCTCCCCAGTGTAGTGTATAGCGGCGCGGTTCGCTATCCCATACAGATGGTCCAATGTATGCATACTAGCCGCAAGATTTGGATTACACAGGGGCTCAGCGCCTGGCTCCTGCAGCTGTGTGGCGAAATCCACGTGCTCTGTGATACTGCAAACAGAAACATAAAGAATACTCCAATCAAACACAAGAAAGCATAATGCAGTGGTGGATGTGATGGGCCCTAGCTGCTGTTGGACTACAATTCCCATAATCCTTTGACTGCCATTAGCTGGTAGAGAGTTATGAGGGTTAAAGCACAACAAAATATAAGGGATTGTGGATGATATACATGTAACAGGCCCATCTTGTTCTTCTAACACTTATCAATCAATGTTCAGATTTGTTTCTTACACTCCGGACAGTGATGTGTTCATATCACGGTTTCTGGAGTTTCTAACTGTATTTGCGGACACCACCAATTCTGTCCAATCACAACCCTCACTGGGAATCTTAAAGGGAAACTATAGTGCCAGGAAAACAAGGTTGTTTTCCTGGCACTAAAGCTCCCTATAGTGCCCACCTCCCCCGCACGATGCAGAAGGGATTAACTTACGTGGGACCAGCAATGTCTGCCTCCGCTCCTCCCCTGCCGATGTCAAACGGTGGAGAAGACCTAATGCGCAGCAATGGCCACGCTTGCATTGGATTTTCCCATATTAAAGCATTATACAATGCTTTGGTATGTGGATTCCATGGTTGTCCTAATACATGGCATGAGGACATCCAGCGTCAGTTAGGCGACCTTAAGTCGCCTCAAAGCCTGGAAGTCTCTCTAGTGACTGTCTGGTAGACAGCCAGTAGAGGTGGAGTTACCCCACCATGTTAGCTTTGCAGGGTTAAGGGTGCTGGGACAGTGCACCCAGGCCACTTCAATGAGCTGAAGTGGTCTGGGTGTCCAAAGTGTCCATTTAAAAATCAACAGATTAGTTAGTTTCTCTGTAAAGGAACTATGTTTCCTTAAAAAAAGAAATAGATGGAGCACATGCTTTTCTAAATCTCATGGTAAAAGGAGGATCACAATTTTTTTACTATTATTTGTAATTTTACAGTTAAAGCCTCCGTCTATTCACTGGGACGATTGTCTGGAACAGGGGGTCCACTTACTCTATATTTTTAGCAGACACAGCCAGCCACGTGCTGGCCACTGTAGACAACTCAACTCTACGCAGTTTTAAGCATTCATCGGGGCTTGGCCATCCAAGACTCCGGTAATCTGGACGCCTTCCTGAACAGTGGAGAATAAAAGTAAAATATAAAACATTTGATTTAGAGGCCTCGCCATTTATTCATTAAACATGTGACAATGGAAAAGAAAACAAAGACTCTCTACTAAAATCATTGTTATATTCAAAATAAAAGATAGCGGGTCTGATTCACTAGTAAGTAATTAACAGACACCAAGCTTACATGACTCTCAGACTAAACTTTCCTATTCATTGACTTGCTCATAGCCCTGTTTAGATTAGGACAAATAGACAGAAGGCACTTAAAGACAGTGACAGACATAACTAGAATTACCAAGAAGAAAACGTTACTGAAATGCATTGAGCAATGTTGTGCTCCTAATGACCAGTTTTTATATACATTTTTTACATAAAAACAAAATTCTCGGTTTGTTTAAAAATGAGAACATTTATTACATACATACTTTTTAAAGGAACACTATAGTCACCTAAATTACTTTAGCTAAATAAAGCAGTTTTAGTGTATAGATCTTTCCCATGCAATTTCACTGCTCAATTCACTGTCATTTAGGAGTTAAATCACTTTGTTTCTGTTTATGCAGCCCTAGCCACACCTCCCCTGGCTATGATTGACAGAGCCTGCATGAAAAAAAAACTGGTTTCACTTTCAAACAGATGTAATTTACCTTAAATAATTGTATCTCAATCTCTAAATTGAACTTTAATCACATATAGGAGGCTCTTGCAGGGTCTAGCAAGCTATTAACATAGCAGGGGATAAGAAAATCTTAATTAAACAGAACTTGCAATAAAGAAAGCCTAAATAGGGCTCTCTTTACAGGAAGTGTTTATAGAAGGCTGTGCAAGTCACATGCAGGGAGGTGTGACTAGGGTTCATAAACAAAGGGATTTTACTCCTAAATGGCAGAGGATTGAGCAGTAAGGCTGCAGGGGCATGTTATATACACCAAAACTGCTTCATTAAGCTAAAGTTGTTCAGTGACTATAGTGTCCCTTTAAGTTTTAACTAGCTTGGATTAGCACTGTATTCATCCAAAAATAATTACATCCAAGTCATTCAGTATCTGATGGACTGTGATTTATGACAATCCAGAAGGGGTGAGCGTTTCTATTACCTGTGTACTGATTGTACTAGTGTGTAATAACAGTACACTATGTGATAAACGTAATTCACAAACATACTACTGAATGACTACTGGACATCCTGGTACCCATCCTGGTACCCAATAAAGTACCAAACAAGCATTCCCAAGGTGGCAATTGTACTGCACAGGGTGGCTCTACTAAACTACAGATAGACAGAGAAAACTTCCAATGATCTGTACTCACAGTGAAAGGTATTATCTGATTTTTGCTTTTGGAGAATTATAGAATAAATATAAAAACATTCATCCCAAAATAAACATACTGATTGTTCCAATGAGGTGAATAACGGAGAGGCACTACAAAATATGAGCGTAATTATTTAAACCTGAGTACACTTATTAAACCTAGATTATAAACTATAGGTAAAACTATCCCAGGATCTGTGTCAGCTTCGTACTCTCGCACATGTGTCAGACTAGGAACATGAATCAATGAAAATCCCAATGCGACTGCAAGATCCTTCATAGACAATCTGTGATGGGCGTGAGCTGCAATAAACATATATTTATATATAGGACATCACAAGAGGTGCTTGTTAAAGGTCTGTATTCTGCCATTTTCAGCCATGTATGTAAAACTATGTAACCCCTCCTCTTGTATATCTTCAGGAAAACGCAATAGTAAAAGGGGTCCTTTGTAGAGCATTATTGGCTAAAAAGTAAATCTGTCTTGATGTGATTAAACCGAACTGTGATTTCTGCTCAAAAACAAAGCTTTCACACAATTTTTTTGTAATGCAAGCAGATCCGTCTGAGGGTGCTCTGTATCTGAGCTTACAGAAGTCAAGGAAGAAGATAGGAGAAATTAATCTTAGCAATCATTAACCTAATTAAGAAATTATACAGAATGCGCTTTATACTGTAAGCAGGTCACAACTGTTCATGCGTACCAGCAGGACCAGGGGCTGGTATTTTTGGACCAGTGATTTCCAGTCCAGACTGTATCTCTTTATTATCAGAAAATTCTTCTCCAACGGAGTCAGTGAGGTCAAGAGTGTGAGAACCATCAGATTTTGGCTTCTTCAAACGCTTTACTTGGAACGTAATCTGCAGCAGAAATAAACCAAAACAAAAAGAAATATAGTAATAATGACAAGAAAATGCAAAAAGCTCTATCTGAGCCAAGCACAGCGGTGTAGGCTTCACTCTCAGCCAGTGAGCTATCAGATTATGTTCGGAAACAAGTGATGAGAATCTATATGATAATTTAGAGCAGGGGTGCCCAAAAGGTAGACCCCCATGATGCTTTGCATGATTTTAGAATGACAAAGCATCACGGAAATTGTAGTTTTTAAAAACACCTGGGGATCAACCTCTTGGGCACCCCTGACCAAGAGGATATCAAGTGTTAAGAAATTGGTATTTTTCTATGTTTTTATGTGATTAATGCTACAACCTTGTGGGGTATTGATAAATTTCTGCCACTGTTCTTCAAAGAGAAATCTACCGATACCATCATTCCATTTAAGCATATTTAGTAGTTAGAAAGAAAGAAAAAACAAAACAATGATGTATATGCAAAAGAAAATGCTTACCCATTCGGCCTCATCATCATCTTCACAATCTCCAAAGCAGGACCCAGGCTGACCATTATGGTTGCCCTTATTTAGAACTCTTATGCCCTGAAGGTCCATCCTTCTACCCTTTAATTCCAGTGCTCCCTCGAAGGCTTCCAAAGGCCATGAGTTTTCAAACTCGTCCACCAGAGCCATCATCTCTTCGGACATTGGACTCTCCCCAGTAGATTCATCAACCTCTGTGTGGTTTGTTTCTGCTAAGACGACAAAGGAATCATAAATAAAAATTTCAAAAACCAAACAAAAAAACCCCCAAACAAATAAGCAACAGTTTGTGTTTGCCTTTATTTTTCTAGTATAAGGTCTATAATAAATCTGAAAAAAAGGATAGAATAAAAATTCAACAGTAAATCTGATGATAATAAAATAACCAATTTCAAAGATGCTACTTTCACAAATAGAGCTCTGCAGTCAAGGAAGAGGGGAGAAGATAAATATATAGCTAAAACTATGATATCCCCTACTATATTCTAGAGCGGTGCATATCACCCAAGAATAAATAAAAAGGGGGCGGAAAAAATTCAGGAAAACACAAAAGGGTGGTTAATAATTTAAGCACAGTTTTCGTAAACAATTTATGCAATACTACATTAAATACTTTTGTAGACAGACAATCATCCAATAAATGTATAAACCCCTATTTCTACATAAGGCACCAGTTAGGTGATTTGGCTGGCGATAATGCACCTATAATTTTCACCAGATGATAATGAAACCCTCTTACTCTGGAGCCACTACACCACAGCCACTACAAGGAGGTTATGAAGATGTGGGCAGCAGAATCTAATTTAAAAAAATTACCATCATAGCACATCCAGGTAGTGGAGTTGAGATGCTCTAGGTATGAATGTATGCCCATACATTAATTTACCATAATGCCATGAGCAAGCATAAGCATTCTTCAATTGATGAGCCAAGCACGCAGTATCAAAGGACACCAACAATTTACATAATATGCCAGGATGTGCCTTGGAAGCCTCCTCCTTAATGCAAACCTAACCCAGCTTACCCCTCAAAAATATTATAACATTTTAGCTATCTAGTAAAAACAATTTAACAAATTAAAATTCTAAAACCAGGCATGTGATACATTGTTCATGCTATAATGACAGCTCTTACGTCGTCTGATGATTAGGTGGCAACTTAAACAACAACAAAATAGATCACTTCCATTTGCTCACCCTAAATCTTTGAGCAATGTTTGTATTTTTTACATAGGTATAAAACCCAGTTTTATTTTTTGCGCTTTAATTAAATGAAACAAATATTAAAATAATGGGACAAATAGCTTACTTCCAAGCTGTAGAGAAGAATCTTGCTCCTCAGCATTGTCCTGGTCATCTTTGTCCTCTGTTTCATTTAAAACCTGCGTGTAACTATGGGAATATTTCTTTGAACCGTTGGGTCCATTTTTACTGCTGGCATGGCAGTGGCCTTAAAGTAGACAAGTTTATGAACTTGTATTAGGAGAGAAATGGAAGGCATACTAAAAAGGATTAACAAAAAAAACAAACAAATAATGCTAGGATCAAGTCTACAAAACAATCTATATCTATACAGAAAAGACTTAACATAGAGTAATAAGGATTATAATGTGTGTATATACATATATGTGCACACACTGACCATAAAAAACAAAACACAAAAATCACAATATAGGTAGGTAGTTAAAAAACAAATCAAAGTTACGATTTATTAAGACAAACAAGAACAATACATTGTAGCCACAATGTTGGAGGGAACAATAAAGATGACAAATTCAGTGTTTAGATTTTATCAGGTATCAAAAATAAGACTGGCCTTTAAAATGATATGATGTGTTCACACTGGACTCAGCGCGGACATGGTGTGAGGAAAGGGTTCCAAAGTCATCTTGGACTGCTCTAAGAGGTATGCGAAACCTTTTTGCTTACTGTGGGCCATTTACATTATACATTTACATCTTGGCTTGATATACATGATCAGCCTTCCGCTATTTGTCAGGTTATTCGATTTCATAGAGGCCTTGATTACCTATGACCAAGCAGCAGCGAAGGCACAAGGGCACGATTTAGGTTTGTGCAAATTGTATTAAAAACCCTAAATAATAAAATCTATAAGAAATGTAAAAAACAAAACAAACAAAAAACTAAACAAAACTTTGTTGCTCTGATACTCCAGCTTGCACTCTTGGAAATCCAAGGTTAAAACAGAACATTGCAGTAACCTCAATGATCAAAGATTATATACACACAGATTTCAGAGGGCCAAGTGGTTCAATGATGCAGACCCCAGCTAAATCACCAGCCTTTAAAGCAGGAAAATTAGACCTCTTACTCATACATTACTTCACGGACATCACCTATCTAAAGACTCTCAAAGTATACAAATCATAAAATTACCCAAGCTGCCGAATTCGGACAAACCTTCGTTACCCCACTTAATAGCAACACGTTTTACGCTTACTTAAAACCACCAGCAATGTGTAGGAAAGCTTAATGTGTAATTCATGAGAAGCCACTGATGTGCATTTTGTACTCGTGCCTCGCAGGCTAAAATTAGTCTTTTGCTTGACATCAACGAACGTCTAATTTATAAGGCTGTGATGTTCATTGCTGACACATTCTGTTTTTTTCCCGCTCATCATTCAATAAATATAATTGTGCTATAACGCTGTTTATATTAGAGCAAGATCAGACATACATAAGCATGTGACACACACCACAGGCCATGTCAAGATCTAGGACTCTAGATGGAATGGTTCAGGAGGGACATTTATGTAGTACCAAAGTAACGCAATCTTAATTTCCAAAAATAATCCTAGCATTGTGATCTGTAATAAAGCTCCCATCATCACCTGGTCAGAAATTCCTCTGCCACGTGTTCCTGGAGGGGCCTGCTGGCTAGTCTCCTGCCCAAAGACTATGGGCCCTGCAAAAATCCTGTTAAGAGACTTCGTTTGTGCTGTTCCAGAGAAACTGCAATGTTTACATTGCAGCACTAAGTCTGCCTCCAGCCACTAGAGGTACTTCCTGGATGTTGACGGACTTTTGGTCCGCTCTGCATGAGGACATCCAGCCTCAGCTATTTCCCCCTAGTCAGTAACGTAAGAGGAGACAGTGCCGCGACCGGGGACGAGGAGGGGAATGGTGCAAGGAAGGTGGAAGGCAGGTATCCCTTTAAGAAAATAAATTCAAAATAAATTAATTCCTGATTTACAGAGTGTACAATATGTCTAGGATTCCAGTCTATTTTGGTGATTACAGATCATAAAAAGTAAAATAAAATTTAAATGTGGAGTGACTTAAGACATTGGTATGCTTGTCTATTAAGATTAAAAGTAATGGGGGGAGTGGCCAACCGCTGAGCAGCCTGGAAGCATAGGAAACTGCTCTGGCACCCGGGCTCTCAATATCCATAGCAATCCACTATCAGAACACTACAAAAACAGCAATCTGCACCATGTCTCACCCCAAAAGCAAGAAATCTACCCAAAAAGCAAAAAAAAAAATTTCTGCCAAAAATCAGCAACAGGCTCCGAAGCAGAACGGGCCCAAATCCAAGATTGCGCCGATGATCAGGACGCAGGAACGCTCCACACGGACGAAACCTCCCACAGGGCATCAGGGGAACTCACCAAAGCACACCTAACTGAAGCCCTAGAAGCAATGTCAGACAAATTAGTGAAAACCTGGCAGACATCTATTGAACAACTCAGGAAAGAGGTGCTGTATAACGGCACACATTGAAAACAAACTAAGTGAATATGCCACAGCACACAATGACATAGCCGACCATGTAGCAGCCTTAGAACAAAAGGTGACACTAATAGAGACGCGCATGGCGGATGCAGAGGACAGATCACGGAGAAATAACCTCCGATTAAGATGGGTTCCTGAAATGGTCTTCCCCGGCGACCTACAGGCGTATGTCAGAGGCCTGATGAGAGCATATGTACCTGAAATACAAGAAGACATGATGCTAGTAGATAGAGTTCATAGAGTCCCAAAACCAAGGAACCTACCTGATGCAACCCCAAGAGACGTCTTAATGAGAGCGCATTACTTCCACATCAAAGAGGCAGTGCTCCACGCCAGCAGAAACCGAGCAACACCACACGAAGACTACCCATCAGTGAAAATCATGGCAGATCTATCGGCAGCTACCCTCAAGCGGAGAAAAGAATTCCAAGAGATCACGGAGGAGCTGAGAAATAAAGGAATCCAGTACCGATGGGGATACCCCACCAAATTGCTGATCACCAAAAATGGCAGACTGAAAATCATACACACACCAGAAGACGGACTTAAGCAACTCAGAGAATGGGGCCTACTAACGGGATCCCCGAAAAAAGCAGGCCCAGCAGAGCGCCTAACACCTGAATGGCGCCAGATATCCAACAAATCCACATAACCAACAACACCGAACACACTTCGGATACGTGAGATATGGAGTTATATGTTTATGTGCTAATGTTGTATATGTTTCTTTAGTAACTTGTTTTTATGTTTATCTGTGGGATAACTAAGGACGGTTTTGCAAACGCCTATGGAAAGGCAAAGACAGGGGAGGCAGCGCCGACAGGGCAGTGTATGGTTGCAAGCCAGCAGAGGACGGACTCGAAAAAAGAAAAGAAAAAAAAAACAAAAAAACAACCGTAGCCAGAATTAGTAGGAGGCTCATAGCCCCTTATGTAATAGTCCCTATAGTATGTTGGCTACCCTACCACATCATGGTCATGTTGGAGGTCTTGATTTCGCTCATCTGATCCCATTCAACTGCCAGCTAAATAACTTATTTTATGTAGAAACACCCCCTTAAGGACTAGCGTTATGACAAACAGCAGACCAAGGGAGGATAACATAAGACCCACACAGGCCTGATGATTGAGGATAACATATCCCACCCCTAAAATCGACCAAAGACGCGACACCCTGCCGGGCCTGCCACCCCAGCGCATAAAAACACCACAAGGTTAAAGTTCTGAACCCCAAACGCAATAAGCATGAGAGCCCGACAGCCACAAAACCAGAGGCGTCGCTCGACGCTTACCCCCCATGGCACAATACCATAGTGCCAAGACCCCGCTTTGGGTCACCTTGTACATAAATTGGTTCTTTACCTCCCGCTCCCTCTTCCCTCTAAGTCCAGAAAGTCACACCTCCCTGCCCACCACCAAGCACAAACAAGGCCACCATGGCTATCACACCAAAAAACAGACACGCAGAATTCACATACGAGCTCTCTCTACCACAAACCCATAATATGAAAATATACTCACATAACGCTAGAGGACTAAACACCCCACACAAAAGGCGCTTGGCCCTAGCAGAAGCCAAACAAATTAAGGCAGACATCGTGTGTCTACAAGAGACACTTCGTAACTGCTAGAGTACCGCATTTTGGCATAAGATATTACCCCCACCAATACCACGCAACACACTCCTCAAAATCGAGAGGAGTCTCCATCCTCCTACACTCCTCTCTCACAGTGGAGCTTCTCCACGTTAAAAAAGACAACCAGGGAAGATACGTGATGCTCCAATGCTTAATAAATGAATCAAATTTTACCATAGTTAGCTTCTATAGTCCAAACACAAACCAAAGAAACTTTCTCCACAGAGTACTATCCACAACTCCCACCACACACACACACACACACAACATCAGTTGTACTCTGTGGGGACCTAAATCACCCGCTGGACCCATTTTTGGATACCACATTAAATCCCGCAGCACCTAGACAGAGAGTGATAAAATCACAATGTAAAGTTTTAAACAAATTAATAGGAGAATTTGGGATGTATGACTCCTGGAGACTAGGGCACCCAGGAGACAAACAGTTCTCATTTTACTCGGCAGTCCACAAATCATATTTGAGGATAGACTTTATACTCATATCGGGCCCACTAGTATCACAAATAACAAAAAGTGATATAGGAGACATAACATGGTCAGACCATGCCCCGACAACGATAGAACAAAAAGGAAACTTCCAACACAGAGGCAAAACACCATGGCGCCTAAATGACTCCCTATTGCAGAATAACACTTTTACCCAAAAAATGACAAACACACTCAGCGACTACTTTACGACAAACAGTACACCAGATGTACAACCAACCACAGCGTGGCAGGCCCACAAAGCGGTCATGGGAGGCCACATGATCAGCCAGGCATCATATCTAAATAAAAAATCTAAAGAAGAACACCAAACATTATTACGCACACTGAGAGACACAACCAAAGCGAACACCGTACAACCCACCCCACAGAGAACGCAAACAATCACAGACACTACAGCACGCCTAAATAATCTAGAGCTAGCTAAGACCGCACACATCCTACAAAAACTCAAACAAACAACGTACACGCAAGGGAACAAAGCAGGGAAATATTTAGCAACACAACTCAGGCAAAAACAATCTAATGCCAAGATCCCGTACTTACTCACACAAGGAGGCGAAAAAATGCACAACCCACAGGACATAAACGACAACATGGCAACACACTACCACACATTATACTACCTCAAGAACGATACAACACTACATCAACCCACCAACCTAGAAATTGAGGGTTTCCTCGCTCTTTCCAAACTACCAACACTGACAGACATACAGCGATAACAACTACAAAACCCAAAATCACAGCGAATGAGATCCTGCTCACCATAAATTCTCTGCCACCTGGCAAATCACCAGGACCAGACGGCTTTACAAACGCATACTACAAAAAGTTTGCCGCCACTCTGTCCCCACACTTAGAGATAGCATTCAACCACATCATACAAACAGGCCAGATCCCACCAGAAATGCTGATGGCACCCTGCCAAAACCGGGCAAACCCCCAAACAAGTGCCAAAATTTGAGGCCAATCTCACTCGAACACCGACATCAAATTACTAGCAAAAATTTCCCAAACAGACTAACACCCATCATACATGATGACCAAGTAGGATTTGTCGGTGGCAGACAGGGTGCGGATGGCACGCGTAAGATCCTAAACTTACTTCAGGTGGGGGCGCGAGAGGAGGGACCAGTGTCTGCTGCTCTCATTGGATGCTGAAAAAGCTTTTGACAGGCTGCACTAGCCCTTCCTCCGCGCAGTTCTATACAAATTCGGATTCCCCAACACATTCATGCGGCAAGTGGAGGCATTAAACTCTGTACCGACAGCTAGGGTGACCAACAGGGGCTTCGCCTCCAAAAAATTCGACATCACAAACGGTACTAGGCAGGGATGACCACTCTCCCCTATTCTCTACATCCTGTCACTAGAATCACTTACACAACTTATAAGGGATAACCCCAACATCCACAGCATAAAAAGAAAAAACAGAGAATACAAAATCACCTTATTGGCGGATGATATACTCCTCACCCTAGAACAACCTCACATCTCACTGCCAAACTTCCACAACACCCTAGCATGTTATAGCAAATGCTCACACTATAAGCTCAACATCGCCAAAACGCAAGCCCTGGGGATAAACATCCCCACAGCAACACTGGACAATCTCCGAAAGTCCTTTAATTACGACTGGAGAAAAGACCATCTCAAATTCCTAAGGATCAACATCACCCCCTCACTATCAAACCTATACAAGACAAACTACCAAAAAACACTAAGGGAAACCAAAAATATACTAACAGGGTGGAGAGGTAAATACATTTCATGGTTGGGCAGAATGGCTGCTATAAAAATGATAATCTTACCGAAGCTACAATACCTCTTTAGAAAACTCCCCATAAAATTACCAAGCCACTTCCTTCAAGAAGCGCAAAAAGTCATCATGTCGTTCATATGGGATGGCAAGAAGCCAAGAATATCCTATATCTGCCACGAACACAGGGAGGGATGGGGGTACCAAACATACACAACTACTACCAAGCAGCAATCCTCAGCCCACTCCTAGCAGAAAGCAACAAAGACCAAGCAAACCAATGGTCGGACATAAAGGCACACCACGCCAATGGGATACCAATCTCTGTCTTAGCCTGGCTCCCACACCCACACAGACCCCCGCAAAAAATTATGCTCCCAACAACAACACTCACCCTACACATATGGGACCAGTACTGCCACAAAATGAAATGGAAAGGTAAACTTTCCCCCGCTACCCCAATAAAAGCTCTCCACCATATAATACCAAATTTCAACCATGCCATTTGGCAACGACATGGCATCAAATTCCTACACCAAATGCTGCAGGGCCAAGAGCTCACAAAATTTGAAGAACTAACAACAGCGTTCCACCACAACCCTACAGCTCTATTCTCATATAGGCAAATCCAGTCATGGCTTAAAAAACAAACCATTACCTACAAAGATGATGTACAGGGACAACTGCTGACGGTGGTAGAAAAAAAATCTGTGCACGCCTCTCTCCCCCTAAAAAACTACTCTCTACAATTTACCAAACGTTACAGACCTCTAAAACCCACGCACCATTCCCATTCATTCCCTGGGAGAAAGAGTTCACGCACCCCCCAAAGTCCGCAACAATGGAAAGACATACTGCAAGCACACAGCTCTCTCTCAAAATGTACCTCCCATATGAAGCACTCCCGTAAAATCTTATACAGGTGGTATTTGGTCCCCACCCGGATAAAAGCAGCACACCCACAGGCCACAGACACATGCTGGAGATGCCAACAACACAAGCGAACAATGCTCCACATCTGGTGGACGTGTCCTGATCTCACCACCTTCTGGGATGACATAATAAAACTCATATACCTAAGCACACAAGACTAGAACGCAATCCAGAAATTTTCCTCCTCCAGCTATTCCCCAAAAACCTAAAGAAACCACAAAAATACTTAATATACCACATCATTATGGCAGCGTTAATGGTGATTAGCAGACACTGGCGATCTGCCTCTCCACCAAAGCTCCAGCAGTGCATACAAACAATAGAAACCACCAAACAATATGAGCTGGCGGCCAGACGCATAAACTCACTGAAAACAAATTGGACAGAGGCATGGGACAACTGGAGTAGCCACCTACAGAACTCCAAAACACCCACTTAAAAACCGTGCAGGCGGATATCTACGAACCGACAGCTGTGTCCCTAACATAAGAGAAATGTATAGAATGTAATTAAACAAGAGATATGAACATTGCAATATTAATATTATGCTGGTTAAAGCAATAACGACAGACACATATAAGCACTAGAAAGATGTAGCTCACCCCATCCATACATATTATACCTGGTCATGACAAAGGAGCTGACAGAAACTGAAAAGGGAAAATCCCAAATGAGTATCAAACGGGCAAAATATGTGTAGCGGATTGCACCAGGCGACCCTACAAAAATACTGTATAAAGCTGCATCCGTGTATCTGCTGTATTTTCTGTGTATTGAAAAAGAATTGTATTCCTCTGATTGTTCGGTAGTTTCATTCCCTTAGTTTATTCGAATGAAACTACCGAACAACCCGACCTCCCTGTGTGAAGTGTGTCCTCAATTACCCGTTGCAACATTGTTGCGAACGGGTAATTGAACAGTAAGTAGCCGTCCTTTGTTCTCGGGGGTGGCCGCCATTCGACAAACGAACACGTGGCGGCGGCCATTTTAAAACTCCCGAACAGCGGTGTTTTGCCGTCGAGTGTCTGGAACTAAAATCGGACACTCGAGTAGGCGAACACCGCTGAGACCTCCACAGCCCTGGTCCGTTCGGTTCCAAACTACCGAACGGCCCCTCGTTCGGTAAATAGAGAATACCGAACGAGGGGATTCAGGCGAACCCCCCCCAGCCTCTATCGCTAGAGGCTTTCGTGTATTTTATTCCCTTATGCCAGGACCGACCGCAAGGCCCATTCACATGGAACCGAATTCGGCTATCTCTGTTCGTGCGGTCGGTCATTTTATTCCCTCCATACTTTTCCCGAACCCCTGGTCGATCTGGGTGATTTTTGGATATGTTGTTCACCCAGATCAGGGCTACCCGGGGATGTATGATTTAAAGAGGTACCCCTACGTTTAGGGGTACATCCAGAAATGGGGGGAATTGGTGTGCTGGATAAGGGGATTATGATGCTGGCTGAGGGGAGGGGAGGTGTGGGAGGTTACCAGGACAGGATTGGCTACTGTAATAATTACTGTAAATCCCTCCCTTGCATGGGAGCATGCTTTATAAGGAGACTGTGATTAAAGGCTTGTCAGTTATGCTCCTGAAACTGTGTGTCGTCCAGTTATTGGGATTGCTGTTGGGATATTGCTGTATTTTACCTGCTGGAAACCCTGCCTTTGGATTTACTATTTACTTGTTCCTGAGTCTCACTTGGATTATAAGCGGAGATAACCTGGGTACTATTGCATCTCCGCTACATTGGTTGGCAGCGCTGGGATCCAGACTCACAGAGGAACAAGCCTAAATGGAGTACGGATGGAGATTGATTTTGCCACACTAAAACGCTCCACGCTAAAAGACCTTCTGGAGGCAAAGGGTATACAAGCCAGCAATAAGACAAAAGCGGCACTTATCACTGAACTGATGGCGGAGTACCGAATGGAAGGCGATTCGGTTCCCGAACAAGGGAATTCGGGAGAAACACCGGAACAAAGGGAGTTCCAGAGACAGGTACAATTTCGGCTGTCTTTCTATGGGGAACACCCTCCAACAGAGATTATTTCCAAAACGTTAACGGAGGTCCAGGAGTTTATACTGAGGAGTCAAACAGCGGCCCCAGAACGCAGCTCTGCAGTAAATATGCCACATGAAGGTAAGCCGAAAATACCGTACCAGGCTTTTAAAACATATGTGGAGGCAGAGGAAGATATAGACTCTTTCCTGCAAGATTTCGAGAGACTGTGTGCACTGCATAGAATCAGCGCAGAGGACTGGGTACCCATTTTGGCAGGAAGGTTAACTGGGAGGGCAGCTGAGGCATACCGGACTGTACCGAATGATGAAATTCGGAATTATCACAAAGTGAAAGAAATTATACTGGCCAGGTATGCTATAACACCAGAAGCATACCGGCGGAGATTCAGGGATCTAAAGAAGGTGGAGAAAGACTCACATGCTGAGTGGGCATGCAGACTACAACGAGCAGTCTTGGGGTGGGTGCAAGCGAGCAAGGCACAGTCTATGGAGGATGTATTGCAAATGGTACTGCTGGAGCAATTTTATGAAGGAGTAACCAGCAAGGTACAGGAGTGGGTAAGAGACAGAAACCCTACCTCCCTTACCGAAGCAGCCAGGAAGGCAGACGAGTACCTGGATGCACGCAGGCAGCAAAAACCTGCAGCTCCAAAAGTCCCTTTTAAAACCTTTGGGGGAAATAACTACACGCCAGCTCTACCAAGGTCACTGCCACCACCACCACCACCCGCTACACAGCCACGTTTCCGCCAGCCCACGTCGGGCCCTTGCCACCACTGCCAGAAGTGGGGACATTATAAAAGGGAATGCCCCCAGCTGCGGGACCGTTCCACCTGGATCCGACCCGGTCCACCACCACCACCGAGAGCCGCCGCAGCCCATCACTACCAGGACATCGTGGCCACACCGTATGGTTCAGCAGTTCCCATCACAACGGTAGAGCAGTGGGAGGTACTGCACGAGGCAGATCCCGTCCAGGCTAACGCAGACAACCGCCAGCATCACAGGCAGACCGTGTATCTGGAGGGAAAAGCAGTTCAGGGGCTACGTGACTCAGGAGCCACCATCACCCTGGTAAAAAGTCACCTGGTCTCAGACCAAGCTAAACTTAGTAAGACTGTGGCCGTCAGGGTAGCCGGGGAGCAGTATACCGGCTACCCACAGCAAGGGTACATTTGCATTGGGGAGCGGGGGCAGGGCATGTGGAGGTGGGGTTGATGCCGCAGTTACCGGCGGAGGTTTTATTGGGGAACGATCTGGGGAGGCTCACATCTGCTTTTGAGCCCCAGACCCCCATCACAGGAGAAGCTCACCCTGTGGTCACTCGACAACAGGCCCGCACCCAGGACTACAACACACTCCCGGAGGTCCAGGTAAGAGATCCGTCCCCTTCCCCTGACTGTGTTCCCTGGGCCCCTCCTAGCGAATTTGCAGCTGAGGTAGTGACTGATCCCACTTTGCAGGTGTATAGGGACAAGGTGACAGCAGACACGCCTGGGGGGGAGGGCGAAAGGTTTATTTGGGACAACCAGCTGTTATATCGGGAGACGGATAAGCAGGTATCCGGGTCAGACCCGATTGTGATGAGGCAGTTAGTGGTACCTCCGCGGTACCGGGCGGAGTTACTACGGATAGCCCATGACATTCCGCTATCTGGACATTTAGGGGTCAGCAGGACCCGATACAGGTTAACCCAAAGTTTCTTTTGGCCGGGAATTAGCCAGGAGGTGCGCAGGTATTGCAACACGTGCGATACCTGTCAAAGGGTGGGGAAAAGGGGGGGACCGGCGCAAGGCCAAGTTACATCCCCTCCCCATAATCGAGGAACCCTTTAGCAGGGTAGCAGTGGACCTAATAGGACCCCTCAACAAAGCAAGCCCGTCAGGTAAAAGATTTATCCTGACCGTAGTAGATTATGCCACTAGATATCCAGAGGCGGTGGGCCTGACGAATATACAGGCTGAGACAGTAGCGGAAGCCCTGATGAAGATATTCTCCCGGGTGGGACTCCCCAGGGAGATTGTCTCCGATCAGGCACCCAGTTCACCGCCTCTGGAAGTTTTGTGACATTAAGCCGGTCATTAGTTCCCCTTACCACCCCCAGACGAATGGGCTCTGCGAACGTTTCAACGGTACATTGAAACAAATGCTCCGAACCTTCGCAGAGACCCACACGGACTGGGAGAAGTTCCTGCCGCACCTCCTCTTTGCTTACCGGGAGGTGCCGCAGGAATCCACTGGGTTCTCCCCATTTGAACTATTGTTTGGCCGCAGGGTACGAGGGCCTTTAGATTTGATCAGAGAGCATTGGGAGGGAGAACGGAGCACTGACGGTACCCCATCATACCCTATGTGTTGGCATTCCGAGACCGCCTTGAGGCCTTAACTCAGACGGTACGCGAGAATTTGCAGGCGGCTCAGACACGCCAGCGCACATGGTATGATCGGGGCGCCAGGGACCGTAGCTTTCAGGTCGGGCAGAAGGTGTTAATCTTAAAACCTGTCCGATACGATAAGCTGCAGGCCGCCTGGCAGGGCCCTTATAAGGTGGTGGAACAACGGTGTGACACCACTTATATAATCGGCTCGTGCGTTGGTACTGGGGGGCGACGCATGCTCCATGTGAACATGATGAAGCCCTACCAGGGGCGCTCGGAGGAAGTGACCGCTATATGTGCGCCTAACTCCGAAGAGTTTGACAGTTTACCTCTCCCGGATCTGCTGGGAGAGGGTCAGTTATCCGGGGACTTAGGGGAGGTCACCCTGGGGGATCGGTTGAGCCCACAGGAGCGGAGCGAAGTACAACAGCTGTTGAGGGAGAAGCAGGATATCTTCTCTAATGTACCTGGTTACACTCCTCTGGCCACTCACCGAGTAGACACCCCAGGGCAACTTCCCATGCGTCAGACCCCGTACCGCATCCCAGAAGCGGTACGGGCGAACATGCGCAAGGAGATCGATGAGATGCTCCAGCTGGGAGTGATTGAGCCCTCCGACAGCCCCTGGGCATCTCCGGTAGTACTAGTACCAAAGCGGGACGGCACGACCCGGTTTTGTGTAGACTACCGGAGATTAAATGAGAAGACGGTATCGGACGCCTATCCGATGCCCAGGATAGACGAACTCCTGGATCGGATGGCAAGGGGGCACTATCTCACCACAATTGACTTGTGTAAAGGGTATTGGCAAATACCCTTGGCACAAGACGCCATCCCTAAGTCGGCCTTTGTCACCCCATTCGGCTTGTACCAATTTAAGGTCATGCCGTTTGGGATGAAAAACGCCCCGGCGACTTTTCAGCGGATGGTGGACCGCCTCCTAGATGGGTTCCAGGATTATACCTGCGCATACCTCGACGATATTGCCATTTTCAGCAATACCTGGCAGGAACACCTGACCCATATAGGAGCGGTCCTAGATAGGATTAGGGCCGCTGGTTTAATGCTGAAACCAGCCAAATGCAGCATAGGAATGGCTGAAGTACAGTACCTAGGTCATCGGGTAGGATGCGGCAAGCAAAAGCCGGAACCAGCCAAAGTAGAGGCTGTAGCTCAATGGCCCACCCCTAGGACTAAGACCCAGGTGTTAGCGTTCTTAGGAACGGCCGGATACTACCGGAAATTTGTCCCGAATTACAGTGCCCTGGCCAAACCTCTCACCGACTTGACCCGTAAAAACCTACCCCGCCAAGTAACCTGGACCCCGGAGTGTGAACAGGCATTTCAGTTGTTAAAAGATGCATTGACAAATGCCCCTGTCTTGGCAGCTCCCAATCCAACTAAACGTTTTCTTGTCCACACAGACGCTTCTATGTTTGGATTGGGAGCAGTATTAAGCCAAGTCGGGGCCGATGGCGGAGAACATCCCGTGGCTTACATCAGCCGGAAACTGTTACCTCGAGAAGTAAGCTACGCCGCCATCGAGAAAGAATGCCTGGCTGTGGTGTGGGCCCTGAAGAAATTACAGCCCTATTTGTACGGACAAGCTTTTTCCCTGCTCACGGATCACAACCCGTTAGTATGGCTAAACCGGGTGGCTGGGGACAATGCCCGGCTGCTGCGCTGGAGTCTGGCGCTGCAGCCCTTTGACTTTAATATCCAGTACCGCCCGGGTAAACAGAATGGAAATGCTGATGGGTTGTCTCGACAAACTGACCTAGAGAAATGATCCGTGAGCCTCCCCGGACATCCCCAAGCCGATCCGTGTTGGATCAGACTGTGTATGCCGGCTTGTGGGCAAGGGGGAGCAGTGTAGCGGATGGCACCAGGCGACCCTACAAAAATACTGTATAAAGCTGCATCCGTGTATCTGCTGTATTTTCTGTGTATTGAAAAAGAATTGTATTCCTCTGATTGTTCGGTAGTTTCATTCCCTTAGTTTATTCGAATGAAACTACCGAACAACCAGACCTCCCTGTGTGAAGTGTGTCCTCAATTACCCGTTGCAACATTGTTGCGAACGGGTAATTGAACAGTAAGTAGCCGTCCTTTGTTCTCGGGGGTGGCCGCCATTCGACAAACGAACACGTGGCGGCGGCCATTTTAAAACTCCCGAACAGCGGTGTTTTGCCGTCGAGTGTCTGGAACTAAAATCGGACACTCGAGTAGGCGAACACCGCTGAGACCTCCACAGCCCTGGTCCGTTCGGTTCCAAACTACCGAACGGCCCCTCGTTCGGTAAATAGAGAATACCGAACGAGGGGATTCAGGCGAACCCCCCCTAGCCTCTATCGCTAGAGGCTTTCGTGTATTTTATTCCCTTATGCCAGGACCGACCGCAAGGCCCATTCACATGGAACCGAATTCGGCTAGCTCTGTTCGTGCGGTCGGTCATTTTATTCCCTCCATACTTTTCCCGAACCCCTGGTCCGATCTGGGTGATTTTTGGATATGTTGTTCACCCAGATCAGGGCTACCCGGGGATGTATGATTTAAAGGGGTACCCCTACGTTTAGGGGTACATCCAGAAATGGGGGGAATTGGTGTGCTGGCTAAGGGGATTATGATGCTAGCTGAGGGGAGGGGATGTGTGGGAGGTTACCAGGACAGGATTGGCTACTGTAATAATTACTGTAAATCCCTCCCTTGCATGGGAGCATGCTTTATAAGGAGACTGTGATTAAAGGCTTGTCAGTTATGCTCCTGAAACTGTGTGTCGTCCAGTTATTGGGATTGCTGTTGGGATATTGCTGTATTTTACCTGCTGGAAACCCTGCCTTTGGATTTACTATTTACTTGTTCCTGAGTCTCACTTGGATTATAAGCGGAGATAACCTGGGTACTATTGCATCTCCGCTACAATATGCCCCCCTTGGTACCTTGGTACCAGCAGGGATTTAACACCTACTTTTATTGCATGACGGTCTTTGCTGTCACTGGGCATTAAAACCCTGCACTGCATAATGGCATTGACTGTCATGTGGTCCTTAAAGGACCATTATAGGCACCCAGACCACTTCAGCTCAACACTGCAGCTAAAAACATAGTACTTTCAGAGAAACAGGGTTAGTCCAGCCTCTAGTGGCTGTCTCTGTGACGTCCTCATGGAGTCCAGTGTCAAATAAGATCCCCATAGGAAAGCATTGAGTAGCTGCTTTCCTATGGGCGAGTGTGAATGCGCGCACGCACATCTGGCCACACATGCGTATTCAGATCAATGCGGAAGCTGACATTGGTGGGGAGGAGAGGTCGCCAGCGCAGGATTAAGGTAAGTGGCTGAAGGGGTTTTAACCCTTTCAGCGCCGACGGAGGGGAGCACTCCAAGCGCCAATAGTGCCAGGAAAATGGGTTTGTTTTCCTGGCACCATAGGAACCCTTAAAGTGGTCCAAAGTGAACATGATGCGGTATCACTTTAAAAGTGCACTCTAAGAACCAAAACCACTATAGCCCACTAGGGTCCCAAGAGTGGCCTAATTTGTAAAACTATTTAAGTTTTTTCACTGAGCCAAGCATGTTGGGAAACTGGACGAGACACAGTTCTGGAACTCAATCAAAGGTTTATAAGACCACACTCTGTTTTTTTATGCACAGACCCACCAGCATGAGGTCTCCATAGGAAAAAGTACAAATCCCTTTCAAAAGAAGGATAACTTAATTTTCTCTCAGTTACAGGAAACCATACAATGCTCCCCCTGTTCGGTAGTTCTTTCCGAGCGGTGTTCTCCTAACTCCTCTGGGAAAGGAACAGGCAGCGATACAAGTTTCTCTGGAGTTCGCAGGATCACGTAGCCGTCCAAGAGTTCCAGACACTCGACCATGTACTGCTGCCTGGGTTCGGGAGACAAAATGGCCGCCATTCACTAGAGCATATGTGTTCGGTTATACGAATGGCGGTCCTCCAAGGAAAGCACTTGAACTAATGGTTCCTCTGAAGTTTGCAAGCCAAGGGTGGTTGGTGGTTGAAGGGTATAAAATGGGAGACCACAAAATCTTTAATTCGGTACACTAAAAGGGTTCGGGAAACTTGGGAGACCAGCATGGGTAAGTAATCGAAGGGGATAGTATAAGGTCCACCACAGTGTCCTTCTGCTGCCCTCCCTCCATGTCAAGCAAATATAAACCGACACTGGCTCCCTCTCCGGCTCCTCCGATATCATCACGGGGGGAAACCTAATGTGCCACACGCACGTTGAGTCTTCCCCACAGGAAAGCATTGAATAAATGCTTTCCTATGGAGTTTTGCAAGACGCTGGGCGTCCCCATACAAAGCGTGAGGATGTCCAGTGTCATTTCATTGGAGTCATACTCTGTGAAACAGCAGTAAAAGCCTCTAGTGGATGTCAGGTAGACAGCCACTAGAGGGAGTCTTAACATTGCAATATAAACATTGCAGTTTCTCTCAAACTGCAATGTATTAAATTGCAGGGATAAGGGGACAGGGCACTATGGCTACTTCAATGATATGAAGTGATCTGGGTACCTATAGTGCCCCTTTAAGGCATGGAGAGACATGCAAGGGTTTATATATGGTGCATAAGTACAGAGGAAATGACCATGCTTTTTTACATACATTATATTATTTTTTTAAAGGATCGGCTTACTTATGGTGTAGACAGAGTGTCTACATTAAAAGTACACACACCACACCAGGGCTGGGCACCCTTCGGCACTCCAGATGCTGTGAACCTCATCATCCCTGATGCTTTGCTATCATTAAGGCTGTAACATCTTAAGTGCCAAAAGGTTTCCTACCCTCGCGCTACACCATAACAACAACAATTTCTTGTAGTGGTTAGAATGTTGGAAATATTCTTTTTTTTTTTTAGTTTCAGCTTCGGTTTGAGTGGGTCGATAAACATGGGGCTCTACTGGCACCCAAGCTCATCCCTAGGTCTTACAGTATATTACCACTGCTTAATTTTGAAAGATTAATGGAGAGAAAAACTCTTGTGTTATCTTGGTGAGAGGGGCTGAGCTTTGGGCGCTGGGAGAGCCTTGTTGTTTTTTTTTTTTATCAATCTGCTCCATAACACACTGAGAAAAAAAACAAAATACGAAAAACAGAGACTGCACAGAACATTCCTTGCACTATAACCACTACAATAAGCGCTGTTGGTTATGATGCTTAGAGAGTCCATTTAATTATTTGTACATCTTTTGGCTGTGAATATTATAAAAGCATTAAAGGAAAAAACAGACTGAAAAGAACGTTCATCGATATGTGTGCGGCTCCTCCTATGTTGGGCTCTCCTCCCAGTTTATGGCGTCTATGATCGTTTCTTTGATTTTTTTTTTGTGACACTATGACATGGCTTTGTCAACGCTAAAAAAGCTATCAGTCCATCTATTTCCAAAGCACAGATGAAATACTTTATGCTCCTCACATCTTGAAACACAAAAGAGCGAGCTGGGCTAAAAATAGCTCGCTCAATAATTAATGGAGTTCTGCCATTTCTATATGAAATTACTTTGCTACTCCCCTGGGTTATTGCTTTCATTCCCCTCCCCGTCACTGGCTGCAGATCAGTTTATGACGTGCACGTTCACAAGCAACAGTGACTTCCCTCCAATATTTGGGCCTAAACAAGGAGGACGGATTCTAAATTTAACTCTCCCAACCAGCTCGTAGATAGGAGACTAGAAAAAGTCATTAGAAATGCCTTGCACATGTTGCTTTGCTGCTACATATATAGAGGCAGGCTGTGCTCGGAATATTAATGACGGCCTCAGATAGCACGGTCTCCAGCAGAGAGCAGAGCGTGTGTGTGAGACAGGAAGAGAGACTGAAAGAGGGGAGAGAAAGAGAAATGAATCACGAACAATGAAATGACTGAGATTAAAAAAAAAAAGTAAAATTTTCATCTTAGACAAAAATAAAATATAAATACATTTTACAAATTGTGTACATACTAGAGGTTAAATAATACAAATATCACTTGAGCAACCTCCCACCAAAACCATCCTTCTCTGAACTACAAAAATACGCCATTATTCATTAACTTTTTTCAATTAATAGTAAAAAGAAATAAACCATGCATTTTAGAAATAGATGTTAATTTTCCACCATGCGTTCTTACTGCGCTTAATTGGAGCAGGACACTGTAGCACAAATAGTTAAAAGATGAGATATATGTATCCGTTATGCAATTACAAGGGTTCCGTCATGGCGAGCTAGTCATCAAATCCATTTATCACACAGGCATAGGGCTCTTAGTGATCAAGTCTCATTGTCCATGAGGCGTTTTTCTGTTATTTGAGGGTAATCATGTTCTTTTTATTAGTGGCGTGATTTGTACTGGAACATTAAACGATGACGACTCGTGTTTGATGACGTAATGAGAAGCAGATATACGTGCAAAGCTGGAGCTGACTGAGAAAGTCGTGCAGCCAACTAAATAACGTAGATAGACAGAAGTGCTTACAAAGGGGCAAAGAAGAAAGTATTTAAATCATGTGGAACTGAATTTTGTGGCTTTGAAAAGATGATTCTTATAGACACCTTCGTCATGAAGAGAATAATGGACAAACTTGAAGAAAAAAATGTGTTTTTGAAGTTAACACCTTAGTGATTGAGGCTTTTCTGGGACTAAGGACTTGTTGGCACTTTTGCTTTGTGTTCATTCCGCTATAGTATAATGCTTTATCTTAAATTGTAACCATACATACTAGATAGCATTTTCTAAAGGACACACATGGCTTTCTGAGGACACTTGATATGTATATATAAAAAAAACATTAACAGAACACTATGGGGCCAGGAAGCAGGAAAACAAACATATCCCCTCCCACCCCCATCCACCATCCCGCAAATAATACGAAAACTTACCTTATTTCCAGCATCACAATGGCACCGCTGGCGCTGGCCCCACCCCCTTGGCTGACATAATCAGAATTGATGATCTCAGCCAATCACAATGCTTTCCCATAGGAATTGATGACCGGGCAGGGGCAGGGCCAAACGCAACCCTAGCCAATTGGCCTCTACTCATAGAGATGCATTGAATCAATGTATACCTATGGGGAGTGTTCAGCGTCGCTGAACGGCAGATCCAGGAAGCACCTGCAGGGACTGACTATACTTACCAGAGCAATTGCATTAAGCCGTAGTTGTTCTGGGGACTATAGTGTTTAAAATAATTAGGGGGGAAAACAAAAACAAAAAACTTGTACACAGCTAGTGCAAGCTGAAAAATACCTCAAAATAGGTTGACTTTTTAGTTCGATTGTTAAAATTGATCAAGGACTGGATTACAGTCCAACACTAAAATTTAGCAAATTTGGGTTTGCAGAGATTAATAAAGTTTTAATACTATATAATTAATACTCCAAACACCACAACGACTACAGATGGAGAGTCGGAAATTTCTAAGTGCAAACTCCTGTTAACGCTCGTGAGTTAAACATTTCCATTCTTGGTAGATTGGCTGAGAGAGAGATCAGCTGATGCCTATTTCAAGTGGGTCATATTGTACGAAGAAACATTAAATCCTTTTGAAGCAGGTAGTCACTGTAATGGGATTGCAAGACTCCTTCCAATACTTGGACACCAGGCTTGCCAAGGTGTCATGGACAGAAATCACAAATATACAAAGAAAGAGTCCTAAATTTAATATATGAAGGTATTCAAGAGGCTGAAAATTATCTGTACATAAAGGTAGTTAATGCATTATCTATGCAATGCATTAAAAATAAGAACGGATAAAACTTGATCTGTCATCGAGCACATTACACAGCCGTAGACTGCTTAGTGTGTTGTCATTTTCCTTGATCCTGTCCCTCCAATGAGTGAGGTGATTTGTTTAAACATTAAAGGTTTACTCATTTAACTCCAAACTGAAAACAGAATTGCAAATTTAAGGCCAATATAGCAAAGCATTGCCTAAAGCAGAGTGGGAGAGTTTTTTTTCATATCAGTCTCTTTTCTCTATATTTTGCCATTTCCAATGCACTACTTTTTAGTGTTTAGCGAATGAAGCCCTAAGTAATGATACTGTCATATTCTTTGCACAGAGGGTCATTCATTGGCTGAAACTTGCTGGGTCTGCATCCAGCTTGTGCAGCTCTGCAACAGACAGATATGCATCACCTGGCATTAGAGGAGGTTTAGCGGCTGACCAGGTAAGAGGTAAACCATTTCAAAAAGGCTGGAAACTCCTAGCATCATAACCACTACCGTCGGCGGTGGAGGTAATAATGCTTGGAATAACCCTTTAAGTGGAAGGGAAACTCTTCCATAAGGAAGCATCAGCCAACTGTGCAGCAACTGCAGCACATTCATTGGAGCAGGAAGTGTGGACTAGCTCTGGATAAATTGGAAAGTTTATTTTTTTTATTCAGTTGGATGGAATAAAAAGGTGTAGATTTCTGCATGGAATTGCATTTTTTACACCTCACAAAGAAATTTTTTGTTAAACATAATATTTAAAAAAAATATCCAGGGGAAGGACAGTTACCCTTCCAAGATTATTCATCTTTACTACTATTTTTACACATTACAATTTTTTTTACTATGCATTTTTTTTTTATATATAAATAGATGCAGACGCTAATTATGAAAAGTTACATTACATTTCTGTGGGGAAAAACTGTTGCAAACTATGTTCACTGTTTTCTCAGGACACAATCCATCCATTAGTTTATTGAGTCACAGACACATTAAATGTAAGTAAGTAATGCCAGTGTTTCAGATGTAGACTGATGACTCAATCCTTCATAAAACACCTAATATTACTGTGACAGAGCTGAATTGAACTCTGGTGGAGAAAACTGACTGACGTCTATTTTTTTGGTTCCTGATCTATATAAAATTGTAAGAACTTTATATATTATATTCTGGTTGTTGCTTTGGTCAGCCGATATAATGGAGTCCACCCAGAGTGTGTATATCCTAATAATCAGATCACAGGGTACAGGTAAGTTGTCTACACTAAGTCATCATAGCTCTGATGTCATCTAATATGGACTATATTATGTTTCTATTACACTACTACTAAATACAGGTAAAGGAAGGACACATTGGTGGAGGGGTGTCTTCCACTGAAAAAACACTGGTCAGTACACCGTGGAATCAATGTGTATAGACCAGTGTTGGTATGAACATTGCTGCAATCATCTGATCAACAACCAAATATGACAGCTGGTGTGTTCAGCCAATGAATGTCTTTAAGACATGGATGAAATTGGTACTTCCAATATGTAAGCAAAATTTCTTCATTAGCAGTACTTGAATAGCTTGGCTACGGGTGCCTCGAGGACCACTACTTTTGGTTCATCCACATGAAATAGTTTGACCAAGAACCACGTGATGTCACCCTAAGCCCCTTTAAATGCAGATTAATATTACAGTTGCCAAATATTATTGGTTATATATGTCCATTAATTCATTCAGAAATCTAACAGATGAAGAATGAGAATACACTAAGTGGAAGACTGATGAATGTTTAATAAGCAACAATCATAAGGAATGCAGAGAAGGCACAGTGTAGGATTCTGAAGGGGTAAAGCAATTCCCAATAATTACAATATGTACAATATGAGCTCATGCAGTATAATATGATTTAGATGAGAAATTTAGAAGTAGTGATTATGGTGCTAGGTAGGAATACCACGGCCCATTTTCCCAGTAATGCAGCAAACCATTTTTGCTAATTTTATTCGCTTACTTGGTTATCCAGGGGACATCACAGATCCCCTATAGCTGCTGTACATCAGAGCTGCAGAAGCCTGATGTCGATGCCATCAGCCATTCGTTGGTTGAGAGCATCAGCTGACTGTTCTCAGCCAATGAATGCAACTCCATGCATACAACTATGCACATAACACAGCACTGACATTAAACAGCCTGGCTAATGACAACCCAATAACGCTGCTGGAGGAGGAGTAACGTCCAAAGAGGTTAAATTCCATATGTGCAGTGTTTAGCATCAAAATGCTGCACATATAGACTCCACGCACCATGACTACTTCAAAACCCTTAAAGTATAGAATTCAAAAATCTCAGATCCTCTAACTAATTCTGATGATGTAAAAGTTTGACAAATATTTTTAGTCTGTTGTGGAGCAATTCATTAACAATGCCTATGTATAAATCTGCCACCTAGTCCCAAACAAGTCAAGGCAATGGAATAGTCAGGATTCTGGAAGTGTACCAGCCCTACATAATTGAAGTATGCGACAAATGTGATCTATATCCCAGTGACCAGTTGGCACAAACTGGAACGATGTCACTTTCAGCATGCGGCTACTAAAACTGCAGTCTTATTGCAGAAGCATTTAGAGAGAATGTTATGCACAAGAACAGGAGGGCTCTACCGCACTGTATACTGGCTGTAATTACAGCTTGTAAGTCAATGTTACATACAGTAGTGATGGTTTTTCACAGACACTTTATTTACGGTCTGTGATATAGTAACATTCTGCTGGCTTTTGCATTCCCAAGCAAAACAAGGTATTTGTTCTAAATATTCATTAAACAAATCAAATTTATATTTTACAGTTGTTGTTACCTGTCCTTCCAAGCAAACTATTCTGAATCACTGAAAAGGACATTGAAAAAAAAAATGGATATAAACCATTAGAAATATAAAAGACAAATTGTAACAAATATGTTCAGAACAATTAGATTAGAAAATCAAATAGCAAGGTGGACAAGAGTCAAGGAGTTGAGTATTTTATTTTAAAAATAATACTACACATGTTCCTACAGAACCAGGATGGTTCCTAAATAGAACCAGGTAGTGTCCTAAACACTGGCATTATATGTCAATATCTATGGCAGGGCATTGTACATGAATAGTTTATCAAACACATACTCTTCGAGGGTTTTGTCCACATCTAGGACTCCAAGATGGAAATCATATGTGCTCATCTTTATCCACAAACCGGATTTAGAGCACTTGAGGTCTATTCAATAAACAGCAAATAGTAGTAAACTAAATTTCAGATTTGGTGCAGAATAGTCTAATTTTAAATGAACGTTCCATGCCCCTCATTACCACTATAGCTTGCTGTAGTGGTTATGGTTCCAGCAGTGCACTGACTCTCTCCTAGAGTAAGTAGTCAAACCAGTTAAGAATGGTTTAATGACCGACCTAGGTCCCATTGTGCACCCATTGCCACCTCCCATGTTACAAGAAACTCTTGCAAGGACCTTCTGTTCAATCCACCTGTGCAGGAGCAACTCACTTGTTGAGAGTGTCAGCTTACCACTCTCATGCAATGAGTGTGGTCTTACACGGCTGGGCCTACTTCAATGGAAGTAGCTTCCAGAAGCAGGGGAGGGGAAACGTGGGGCAGGATGTTGTAATAGTTATCACAGATGTTTTACTCTGAATTGTTTATCTGGTTTTCAATTTGCCAAAATTTATGGTTAGTACTTATAAAATGTGTTTATTCCCTCTAACTAAATAACCTATAGCCAACATTACCGCCGAACAAATGCCATTCTTTAAAGGAACACTTCACGTGAAATGTTGAGGTTATGGTGCCAGGAGAGTCAATGCGGCTCCCCGACTGTCTGGTGTCTTACCTAAGGTCCATTGGGCACCTCTTCCAGCATCGATCCAGGCAGAAGTGATGGGAGGAAGCTCCTGCTAGAAGCCTCCTGAGTGCGCTGAGCTAATAAATAGAGCTTCTATCGGTTAGGATGCAGGGAGCAGCACGCAGTGGACTCCAAGTAAGAACGCAAAGTGTTAGAAAACTGTCTGACTATTTAAACTGTGAAGGGGTGGTTCTTCCTGGGCTACATTGTAGTGTTATACAATAGTTATGGTGCTTGGAGTATTTCTTTACGACTCTTATGGCTGGACTAGAAGTTGACCCCTTTTCCAATAAGTAAAACCTGAAGATGAAGAACGTAAACCAAGAAATAGGAATTGATCAACCATAACGTGGAGAGGTCAGGACAAACTTGCCTGTTATTGTATAGGAAGCATTACATTAATCCACATACAGAATTTATATTAAGACAACTAAAATAATTGGACTGTATGCACGCAGACCTTTAACAGAAGTAAGCTTGATGTTCACTTACTGAAAGAAGGAGTATACTCCCTCTCTGTGAAATTTTCGAGAAAAGGAACCTTGCAAGCTTACCGCTACAGACAGTGGTGCTGATGTTGTATAGGAATGGGTAAAGTTGCAAGCAGCGGATCATCTGTAAACTGTCCTCGCACTCTGGGCATCCTTTTTGGAGGTCCAACGCTGCACGGAAGACTTTAAGGGCACCGGTCATGTTCCTGAGTGATAAGTATGTGTTCCCCAGGCTCAACAATGTAAGTGGCTGAAATAAATAAATGCAATTTATTGAACTGGAATGCAAAAACGACATGACACAAAAGATGTAAGATAAACTTGCATCTGTGTGGCTGCATGCCTTGCATTCTGGGAGTGGGCCATGATTATTGATGGATTATAAACATGGAGGGAAAACACTCCTGGATAGCTGGAGCGGCATTTTAAACACCTCTGTTAAATCAGTCACATAAAACCGGTAGTCACATTCCTGCAAGGTTATATTAAAAAAAATACTCACCTCAGACTGGTCTACAGCTAAAGCTTGAAGCAGTATTTTACTAGCCTCCACGTGCAGGCCACGGTGAATCAGTATATTGGCTACATTGACCAAGGGAACGTGTTGATTTTGGGGAGGCGAGAGGTTCATTGCTCTGCGTAGACAGGCAACTGCTTGGGTAAAGTTTCCCACGGCACGCCAATAGAGAGCAGCTTCGTTTAACACAGACCAAATGGGTCCCACTGGCTGGAAGGAGAACACAGTTTGAACATTAAACAAGACCCAGGTCATGAACTATATACTAATTAATGTGAACAGATCCCCAAACTCAGGTCCACTTTTACACAATCTGAATCATTACAGTAACCAAAGAGAAAATAAAACACACAGACTACATGATCACTGCTAGACTTACAACTAGCAAGTCCTTTAATTTTATTTTCAACTTGCCAAAATTCACTGTTAGTGCTTATAAGGGTGTTTATTTCCTCTATTTAAATGACCTATATTAACAAAAATAATATTTCAAGTGTTACTTCGCTAAATATAGGCTAGACAAATGTTTCTGGAAAGTAAGTTCCAGTTAGACAAAATGTCTAGTAAGGAATAAGGTACACTTTCATGCACACACCTACATAGACATAAATATATGAATTAACCTTACTCAACCATACACTGGCATTCACATACCAAACTAGCAAAACTTTTTCTTACACAATAAATTGATCTCAACACGAACACATAACTCAGAGCTCACAGGCGCTTACATAACTACCACAAACATATTTAGCTGCCAATATCACACATGCATATCAGCATCACTGCTTTCAATGTCATTAGTTCTTACATTATGTTGTCTATATGTCATTCTTATATCCTTTATTTCCACTCTCTTTGTCTGTATATACACAAACACGTATAACTAGCCAATCACCGACATACATAGGCTCACACAGTTTCATAAACACACAAATAACATTTTAATCCTCTTGCCACCTGCTGTTTGCCGATGACGGAGAGGAAGTGGCAAGTATACAGCAGTCCCTGGTGTCTAATGAAGGACTGGCTAACTCTGCCTTCTCCAAGGGCATAAGGGTTCTGCTTGCTTTCTTGCACAGCATCCTAATGTGCAGCGGCAGTCCCAGCTTCACGTCACTTTCTTCCAACGCAGTCAATCAGGAAGCTGCGCAGGGGAACAAGTGGAGCCCTGAGGCTGTGACCAGTGGTAAATCAAGCCATGGGGTAATTTATGGAGAAACGTTTGAGCACCTAACCAACTAGAGCTAGGTCCCACTTATGTTTTGCCATGGTGACCTGGATTTATTGAGAACTCTGCACTAAACATGGATTCGAGGAAATATGGAAAAGTTTGCTTTTTAATGAATTAAGCCCCTACAATTAAGTAATGAAAAGGAATATAAATACCGACCTGTGCCAGGGAGTGATAAAGAGCATCCCCCACTTCATCTTCTGACATACTGAGATTATTCACTCTTGAGAACAAAATCTACAAACACAGAACACACATATTTAACATTAAAACAGAGTTTACATTTAAAAATTTTCTATAAATACTCAACTGAACTCATCTCATTGTCAGTTTAAAAGGAACTGTATATTATATAATAAAAACGTCCCATCACAATTCCTCTACTGAAACAAAAAAACAAAACCTATGGCTGCAGAGATGCACGTCCATTTCTTTAAAGGGACACTATAGTCACCTGAACAACTTCAGTTTAATGAGGTTGTTCAGGTGAGAACTATAGCTCCCTGCAGCCTTTCTCATGTAAACACTGTATTTTCTGAGAAAAACAGTGTTTACATTGAAAGCTAGGAACACCTCCAGTTGCAGTTACTCAGAATGCCACCAGAGGAAATTCCGAGTTGATGGAGGCATAAAACTCCTCAATCCACTCAGATCTGCTGTCAGCAGAGCACAGGGCAGCACTGTGTCTCCTCCCTCTGCATGCAGACACTGAACTTTCCTCACAGAAATTCATTGATTCAATTAATCTATATGAGGAGATGCTGATTGGCCAGGGCTGTGTTTGAATCATGCTGGCTCTGCCCCTGAGCTGCCTCTTTGTCAGTCTCAGCCAATCCTATGGGGAAGTATTGTGATTGGATCAGGCTACCACTTCTGATTATGTCAGCAGACTGTTTTGTTTTTTAGGCAAACAGCATGCAGAGTTACAGCTTCTGGCTTGAATACAGTAAGATTTTTACTATATTTATGGAGGCATGAGGGGCCCAGGTGGGCTAGATGGTGGTTTTAATACTATAGGGTTAGGAATACATGTTTGTATTCCTGACCCTATAGTGTTCCTTTAATTTCGATATGATAAAAGCACTGAGTAATGCATAATCTCTGATTTGTGTCTGCCCTTCTGCGTCATACAGATATCTAAGAACTTGCACAAAAATACAGTGTGCGTTGCAATCTTGCTGTATGAAAACATATTTGGGTCAGACACACTTTCACACAGGCGTTATTAGAAATATCAGGTTGTCTCAAAAAAAAAAAAAATTAAATCTACTGTACATATATAAGCCATTTGGCTAACACTATGTATGGATGATAGAATAAGTAATGTCAATGCAACTCTGTAGTAATGTCTGTTATAACTCTGTAATATGTATCACACACAAAAGAAAATCGGAACTTTTCTATACAGTTCCATATATCACAGACTCCAGACACAAAGCACTTCAAGAAGTTTCAGGAGTGTTCCTGTGAGAAATGCCATTTAAATAATGGAAACAAAATAAATGGAAAAAAAAACAAATAGCGTTTTGATTCGTACACCATAAAAAGAGGCCTCCATAGTCAGAAACCGGAATGCGTGGATTGTACCTGCTTCGAGTGTCTATCCGGCTTCAGCTGTTGAAGCTCTAGTCGGGTCTCCAGTTCTACCAGAAGCTTGTGCATGGTCTCGGTTTTTCGCACGTCTGTGACAGTCAAACAATCTGGCTTCTGCATGTCACTGCCAGTGTCTATCTGCTTCGATAGGACAGGACTGAGACTATGAAGGGAAAGGAAAGACGACAAAAAAATTGTCATAAAATGTTCAACACAATGATAGCTTTGGAGAATGTCAAGAATTTTATAGACAGATCTGTTTTAAATCATTAGTAATTATTGGATTTATTTACTAAAATAAAGTAAAATATTCTGTTCCTATGAGAGAGAGTTCCATTTTTCCAATAAAGGTATAAAGTTACAGTAATGCTACAGATGGTCATTAAAGGAACACAAACATCAATTTCTGCCCCTATATCTTGTTAAATTACTATCTAGCCCCCCCAGTCATTAAATAAAGTAAAATCTTACATTTATTCCGGTCTACTGCTGCTGGCTCTGCCCCGATCTGCCTCCTTGTCTGACATCATCAGAAGTGATGGTCTGAGCCGATCAGACAACAGCTCAAATTGTTACGGAAGCAGATCGGGGACAGAGCCAGCACAAGCCAAACACAACCCTGGCCAATCAGCATTGAATCAATTCAGCTCTATGAGGAAAGTTCAGAGTCTCCATGCAGAGGGTGGAGAAACTGAATGTCAGTCTGTGAAGCACTGACCCAGGAAGCTTCTCTAGTAGCCATCTGAGGAATGGCCACTGGAGGTGTCCCTAGGCTGTAATGTAAATACTGGCTTTTCTCTGAAAAGACAGTATTTACCATAAAAAGCCTGCAGACACTGACAATACTCAGTATACTAAGCTGTAGTTGTTCTGGGAACTATAGTGTCCCTTTAATATGGTTGACTGAAACATTTGACACAGAACCTATAAGGATGTAATATAACAGAGCTCACAAGTTGTGTGGACGTTTACACTGCAAAAGGAATTTGAAAGGATCTGATTTTGTGCATAGAGGGTTGCAGAGAGAAGAGAAAAACTTTGTGAACCTTTCACCATGAGTTGTATCGCTGCATCTTGATATAAAATGTTATCTTTAACTAAGTCTTGACAAAATGTGGAATGCAACTGTCCAATGGAAGTTCCATTCGGAGTCAATGCTGGAGTCTGCAGAACAGAAGAATGGCAGCAATCCGGTGGTTAACGCTACCCCAGTAATACCGCTGTATTACTGGAACATAAAGGGTACCACTGCAGAATGAGGGGTGGGACAGACATGGTTCAGATTGTTAAGCAAAGCTGTGGTAAAAAAAAAAAAAAAGACCTACCATTTTTTTTTTTATATATATATATATATATATATATGTTATTGTAACGTGCAATACACATTTCACCTAACGGTGTTATGTGTATTGCACGTTACAATAACATATATATATATATATATATATATATTAAAAAAAAAAAATGGTAGGTCTTTTTTTTTTTTTTTACCACAGCTTTGCTTAACAATCTGAACCATGTCTGTCCCACCCCTCATTCTGCAGTGGTACCCTTTATGTTCCAGTAATACAGCGGTACACACTGTCATCATATACAGCAGTATTATCCTGATAATTGTCATTAAACAGTGGGAACCAGAGCGCTGGCCAATCACTGGTTTGGTGTAAACACCTTACTGAAGCTACAAAACCAGAGGATTGAGGTTTAAATATAGCAATGTTAAATGTGAATGTCTCATTGTTTGTTTGTTTTTTTACTTTTTCTTATAATTTTAATGCATTAAAAAGGGTGGGTCAAACTCCGGCATGGAGGGACCTTATTTTTTTTATTTAATATATTTTCATTAGTATTAGATGACATAACAGATAACATCAATGTAATTCCATATACATCGTTCCATTATGTAGTATATAACTAAATATAAACATTTAAAATCACAGACTAATCCCATCTTCCCTATCCCTCCCCTTTATTCCCGTTCCACCTTGTTATCTCCTTTCCTATAAGTCTTGAGTCTATTGACCATTTCATTTTTTTTCTTTTTTATCTATTATATTATTTTTGTTGTTGAACTATTTTTATGGTCTATTATTTAGGCCTTCGACACCCCTTTTTTCTTTTTTTCTTCCTCTTTCACTTCTTTCTTTTTCACTCTCTCTCCTCCATTTCCTACCCATTTTTTCTTTTTTTTCTCTATTCGATTATGATTATTTTAAAAGCTCCCTGATGTGTTATTCTGCAGAAGCCGTTTGTAAGCTCTCTTCATATCTATGCCATGCTGCCCATCTATCATTATGTTCAACACTCCTCCCTTTATTCAAAAATATTATCTTTTCTGAGGTACAGATATCATCAACTATAGAAACATAGAATGTGACGGCAGAGAAGAACCATTTGGCCCATCTAGTCTGCCCAATTTTCTAAATACTTTCATTAGTCCCTGGCCTTATCTTATACATATCCATTCTTTCAGTGGAGGAGTTTGTATTTGCCTCCAAGGAGTGACCCTTCTATAATATAACCAGCACACAAGCTCTCACCTCAGGGTTCCCTGTCCAAGAGGTAGGTGATAGGTTGGAAGATCTTCTGGAGATGGGACTGTTGGGAATGTCTTGGCACAATCGGTTTTCTCAGGCCACAGCTGATTTGGTTCTTGCTATTAAGATACATAACATTATATAATATCACAGGTATCTACTGCAGAGATCAGGGGAATAATCACAATAATTAATTTATAGCCAGTGTTTACACACCTCATTTTTAGATTCTTTAAAGGGAAACTCTAAACACCATAAAAACTAAAGCATGCCACTACAACCACTAACAGGGAGTACCCAGGCATGGCATGACTTTAAACTATCAAACCATTTAATAATGGTTTGACATTTACTGATCTCTGTTGGGCAACCATGGCCCTTATGTGGTAAGGTAGTATGGTAACGTGGAAGTTTTACGGACATTCTCAGGCATCACATAATATTCCAATATATATATATATTTGATTAAGCAAATGAATTATTTTTTAAAATCTAAAGTAATTTCAAAAGTTTATGTATTAAGCTTATCCAAAATTTTTAAAATCGAGGCCTTATTGATATAATGCTAAACATGAACCTTTGGTTCACCATACCATTTCGAAACAGACACAGCACAGATACCCCATAGAGAGAAGTGTCAAACTGCTCTGAAATGGTTTGTTAACAGTCACATGGTGCCTGCAGTGGTTATGTTACCAGGAATCGCCAAAGTACTGCGGTAGATGCTTAGTGCATTTCTTTAATTGCCTGGTTGTCCACAAGTTCATTGTCCACAAATAATGCCATCCTATGGTTGAATCGGATAAGTTATGCAGGCCTAGGGTTGTAGTTTGCCTGGGCCTATCTTACATGCTATTGATAAACTTTATAAGTAGAAGTTTACTTACAATAAGCATGCTCGGGTCCTTGTCCCACACCTTGATTGGGGAACGTGGCACAGGTGGGCGTCGCTGGAGGATGCTTTGATTTGTCTGAAGTTCCAGGTTTTCAGACATCATGTAGGCAGATGAGGTGTCTTCTCCAAACTTAAAGTAAGACAGGGAAACTTAGAGCAAACTCTCAAGGCAAGAATCTCAAATTTGCTTCAAAAGTCAAAAAATTACTACTTTTATAAAAAAAAAAAAAATAATTAAAAAAAAAAATGTTAATTTATTTAAAGGGACAGTATAGTCACCAAATCAACTTTAGCGTAATGAAGCCATATTTGTGTATATATTATGCCCCTGAAGTCTCACTGCTCAATACGCTGACATTTAGAAGTTAAATCACTTGTTTCTGTTGATGCAGCCTTAGCCACACCTCTCCTGGCTGTGACGCAGCCTGCATGAAAAAAGTGGTTTCATTTTCAATCAGATGTAACTTACTTTAAAAAAATGTTTTATCTCCTGTTCTGTAAATCGAAATTTAGTTACTTATATGAGGCTCCAGCAAAGTCTAGCAAGCTATTAAGAGAGCAGGAGATAATACATGCTAAATTAAACAGAATTTACAATAAATTAAGTATAAACATTAGATGACTCTTTACAGGAAGTGTTTATGAAGGTTGTGCAAGTTAAATTCAGGGAGGTGTGACTAGGGTTCATAAACAAAGTGATTTAACTCCTAAATGGCAGAGGATTGAGCAGTGAGACTGCAGGGGCATCATCTATACACCAAAACTGCTTCAATAAGCTAAAGTAGTTTTGGTGATTATAGTGTCCCTTTAAAGATAACTAAAAATGTACATTACAGCATATTTTATTTCAAATATTTTTTATTAATGCTTTAAAATAATATATATATGACCGCTGCTTTGGAACAGGCACCCACTTATGATCTGCTCAGAACATATTTGAAAACTGTGCCTTTCAAGAAATATAGGTTTTAATGAAAAATAAATAAAATAAATTTAATTAAGACATTATGCATCCTAAAAGGTGAGCAAGTTGTTTTCCAATTGTTTACAACTTGTTATACTTAAAGGGTTACTCCAAGCACCTTGACCACTTCAGTGCTGTGAAGTGGTTATGGTGGCTGGAATCTGTAAGTGCGGTGTTTCTCTATGGAACACTGGACATACAGAATTTGATCCGTTTGCGGTCAGAGGTGTAACTCCACCATATGCTGTATCATTAGCGAACCCGGAACACAAGTTCTGGGTGGCTCATGTGGATCTGTGCAAATCAGGCCTGCTGGTGGCAGACGGCCAGTGGCAGCATGCCCTGTGCATATGGCACAATAAACAATGTCAGACATTTTTACAGTGTATCCTAAGTGGTACTTTAGTCATTAAAACAACTTTAGCTTAATGAAACAGTTTGTGTGTGCTGAAAATAACGCTGCAGTCTTACGGCTTAATTCTCTGCCACTTAAGAGTTAAATCACAGTCACTGTGAACAGTAAGTGCAGTGGAGGCAAGTAATATTTTTCTTATGCTTCAATACCATTTACTGGGGTGAAGGAATGAGAATCTGTCACATCCATATAAGTGACATTTCCACTTTAAAATGAGGTTCCACGAGATGTCAATTTACGCATACTGTTAAACTACATTAACTATGTTTTTGGTTATTATTCCTTCTCTTATGTTACTTCTAATTGTAATACCTATAAATCCACTGACAGATGGGGATTAAGTACAAATGTTATTCATGATACGAAATAAGATCCACATGCAATATTTGATCATAATGCACGTTTTTATTCTCAAACCATGCATAGGCTTTTGCATAAGCCGTACAACTGTGATATGTGATTTCCTCTGTCAATACAAAATGAAGAATTATAAATAAAATAAAAAAAATGAGGTTCCATCATTGCTTTAATTTCCTGGATTAAAACACACAAATATAAAACGCAATGGAAACATTACCAAAACTTGCTCCACATTCTCAAAGATGTCACCCCTGTGGTAGCGCACAGGGAGGTCCCAGGGACAGTGCAAGCTGTGCTTCTGGTTACTGATGCGACAGATCTGATGGTTTCCTGACAATGTAAGAAGAGGTCATGTTGGAAAAAAATATCCTGCAAGGTTTTGGCACTCGCCAATAAATTACAAAACAAATGCAAGAGATGAGATTCTAAAATTTCAGCCATTCTTGACTAATCCTGATAGAAAACAAATAAGATATTGGTCTGTACAAGGGCACATGTCTTGTTAATGTTGTAAAAAAGCTGTTAGCAGCATGTAGTATTGATACACAATTCATTTGTCCAGCCTACGTGCCTTCGGAGGAAATTATAGTATGGTAAATTGACCCATGCTGATCAGGAGTTCACATTTTCTGAGAATTTTATTCCATAAAGTCTGTAGATTTCTATCTGGAATTCAAACATATTCAGAATACCCAATATGAAAAAAAATGCTTGATTTTAATGGAACACAAAACTATACCTGGCATGTGGCAGAGGAGAACAATAAAAACATAACAGATCCCAACATTATTCAAAATGCATAATTTATCTTTAGGACACATTTATTGCTACAGACATTACCTGGCATGTAGGGCATAGAGGAGAAACAATTAAAAAATCCTCTAGTGGCTGTCTCATTGACAGCCACTAGAGGCACTTGCGTGATTCTCACTGTGAAAATCACAGTGAGAACACGCAAACGTCCATAGGAAAGCATTGTAAATGCTTTCCTATGCGACGGGCTGAATGCGCGCGCAGCTCTTGCCACGCGTGCACATTCAGCCCAGGAGGAGGATCGGAGGTAGAGAGCTCCCCGCCCAGCGCTGGAAAAAGGTAAGTTTTAACCCCCTTTCCCTTTCCAGAGCCGGGCGGGGGCACCCTCAGGGTACTATAGTGCCAGGAAAACAAGTATGTTTTCCTGGCACTATAGTGGTCCTTTAACTGTTAGAATGAATCTGTCTGGCATGTTCACTGGAAAAGGAAGCAAATAACTAGTTACTATTTAAATGCCAAGATACAAAGCAGAGATAATTTTCAATTAAATTCAACCTCAATGGTTTCTCTATCACTAATATATTTCCAGCGCAAGTACGGGCTTATAATCATAAAGACCCCCTAGTGGCCACATAACACATTGCGTAAAATATTTTGATATTTATATTTTACAGCATTGTTATTCTTCAGGGGACAAACAGCCCCGAATACCTCTATATTAAATATTGGTTCTTTGTTTTTGTGTTTACACTAATGGCCCAGCAGTACAAGCTACCATTCTAAAGTAAAAACCATTTGTCTATACATTTGCTAGCAATCTGTCACAGAGTTAAGATAAACTATTCTAAGCTCAATATTGTGGGAATACCGAGAGGCACATACACATCAATGCCATACTTGTTTATACTTCAAAACAGGCATTATGTGTGTTAGAGCATTATGGGGGATGTAGTCCACAACATCTGGAGTGCTGAAGGTTGCCTATCCCTATTCTTTAACAATAGCATGGTACAATAATTAAGCAAAAAGCCTATAGTAAAATTGCATTTGATCTATATATTTTCACAGTTGCCTTGTCTTTTCCTTTAAAGTCATATCTCATTGTCCTGCCCTTGTTCAATGGAGATATTTATCGATATGCAGGTTTATACAGTGAAGATGCAGTTACTGAAGACAAATACTTTGAGAATAAAAAAAATTACCCAGCTGGGCCTCTTTGGCCATTTGAGTCTCGTGAATGATGTTGCGCAGAATCTGTTCTTCCTGGATCAGCTTGTGTTTCTCCAGGATCTCCTGCTGCCGCAGGTAATGGTCATGTTGCTTCTGGTATTCTTTCAGTTCATTTAGAGTCCTCTGGAGTGATCTTAAAAGATGTACACAAGAGACAAATACCCCAATTAGCATTGTCTCTGGTCTGTCCTGGATGAAAAAAGACTTTTGGTAGAGATCAGAGAGGATGCTTGGGGAGAAGTAGGAACATGCAGGACTTCTTGGGCAATGTCTAAGGATCACACTGGAAATTAATGTTAGACTATCTACAAATAAACACAGTAGAAAAATTATGTCTATATAAGGATAAGTTCTTAAGCTTCTAATGCAGAAAGTTGTCTAAGTGACAAAGTCATGAGCTAAAGGGTTCTGAAAACTTATGTGATACAGAGATTTGCTATGAAGAAAGGGCACAAGGATTATTATTTTTTTTTTTAAGTTGTGGTGTAAATGATATTAGAACAGCCCCCACATGTTTATTAGAAAGCAATTAGGTATTACAAAATATAAAACATAACAGATAAAAGCACCTCTGTCAATGGGAGGAATTTATTAATGGACATTTTATTTTTGGTCACCAATATGCTCATATTATTAAAAGGACACTGCAGGCACGCAGACCACTTCAGCTAGCTGAAGTGGTCTGGGTGCACTGTCCATTTTGCACTTAATGCTACAATGTTACATTGCAGCTCCAAGTCTGCCCTCAGTGGCTGTTTACCAGACAGTCACTAGAGAGCTTCCTGAATTGAAATGGACCTTTGGTCCGGTATCTGATACTGGACGTCCTCACGCTTTGCATGAGGACCTCCATTTTCCCATATTCACATTTTCCCAATAGGAAAGCACTGATTTAATGCTTTTCTACAGGGAGGTCTAATGCAAATGCAGCATTTGCCACGCATGCGCGTTAGAGCCCGCTGGTCGCAGGCTATCAGAGGGGACGGAGCCAGGACCCACCGCGAAGGGTCATTGGCGCTGGGAAAAGGTAAGTAAATAAAGGGTTTTAAACCCTTTATTTACTGGGGAAGGGGAGGCGCGAGGAAGGGGTTGGAGGCAGGGGGAGTGATAGTGCCAGGAATACATCTTTGTATTTCTGGCACTACAGTATCCCTTTAAATTGTTCTATAAACTGTTGGACTTTCTTTGCCAGAATTCCACCATTTTTTTTACTATAATTTTAGGAAATAAAGCCAAATTTAGAGTAACAGATTAAAAAGTACGAGACAGAGCGCTTTTCTTGCTGAAATTTTGATGAATCAGTTGTGTCCCTTGAAGAAAAAAAAAAAAAAAGACTTATGTTCAAGAATTAAGGTTCCGATGATAAAAGTAGACAAAAAAAAAAAAAAAAAACTATAGATTTAATAAATTGCTCCAAAATCCCCTAAAAAGGCACAAAATGGTCTGTGACGCTATGATAAATCTTCCCCCAATTTGTGTTCCGCAGCTTAATCTCACTTCACCCAGTCCCTGTGCTCACCTGTGCTGCGCCTCTAGTTTTTGCTCCAGTCTCTGCTGGCACAGTACAGCATGCTTTCTTTTGATTGCCTGATCAAAGCCGTGTTTTGCTTGCAGAGCTCGATCGTAGCACAACACAGAGTGATTGTATTCTCCCAGCATCTAGGACAGACATGAATTAAGGCACACTCCAAACAACACCAATAAGGGCCATGGCATAACATACATACTGCATTGCAGACCCTGAAAGAGGGAATCCCCATCTCTAAAGCAAGGTAAATGCACTTCTAAATCACAACACAAGAACGGACTACCAAAGTGCTTCATATTTCATTATTCACCAATAGATTAACTTCATGGGAAGGCTTTTGAGGACATCTGTGATCTAACATTTTTAACAGCAATTGGGGTTTTTATTTTCATTACATATAGGGCTCTACATAAACATACATAAAGCTCAAAATGTCAAGTCCTATGCTAATAGCAAGGTCAGAAAAGTCATTGGCCACTGCACTCACCAGGGGCTAGTAGAAATTTTCCCCTGAAATATAAATATATATATATATATATATATATATATATATATATATATAAAATAAAAAAAAAAACACTAACATTGCTAATGTCTAAAAAGACAGAGCTCACTAATAGTTACAAGTGCTTATTCAGCAAAGAAAAAAAAAAATAAATCAGTTTTTAAATGTCAGTGGATGAGCAGCAATAGGTGCCTCATTACAGAATTAAAACATTAATCCAATGCCCACCAATAATGGCCGTGCTACTCACTGCATATATGTTTCCCAACGTGTAGTGACTGGTCAGAATGTCAGTGGACACGTCTAATGCGGCGTGGACCAGAATAGCAGCATCGGCTGAGAAATGGGCTCGGTGTAAAACATTTGCCATATTCACCAGAGCAATATCCTTGTTCTGTCTGCAAGGGATAAAAAAAAACAACAGTGTGACCAACGTGCAGTGAGAGGAAGGCACATAAATGTCTAGCGCACAGGTGTTGCCCAGACACTTCGTGTTCATTTAACTGGTTATGAATCTTTAAAGAAACGGTTAAGCCAATGAGATCTTTTCTTAATCAGTACAATGGAACATTCCTTTAAAGGGACACTCCACTGCCTCAATAAAAAAATAAAATAAAAAAAAGATATTGTGTAGTAGATATACCCACAATAAAAACATGCATGCACTTAGACATTTTTTTCATTGGGTATAAAATAAAAACAGCTTGCAAAATCATTGGACCTCTTGTCTGCAGCCTTTGCAAGTATTCCCCCTTTTCCCCATCCCAGACTTTCTGTGTCTGTAAATTCACAATATTTCCATTGCTGCCTCTTGAGTTTAGCTCCACTGAGCTAAAAAATCAGGAGGTAAAAGGACATGTCTGAATGAAAGACAGGGGAGGGGGTAATAAGGTTTGTTTATAAAAGTGATTTCTATTTAAATCTACACTGTTTGTAACATGAAATAAAAGGACACACTTGTGGCGAAACCAACCTCACCACTGTGAACTGGAGAAGCCTGGTTGCTCGCCTGCTCCCTTTGGACTATGGCCCTGCAGGTTAAACCGTTTATTTCCCCTGCAGAAAGGCTTATTTGTGTGATCTGAGTGCCATTCATCTAATAATGTGCACTCAGATCCCAGCTATCTGGGGATATGTGAAATGTCTGTGTGTTATGTGTAAATGTGACTTTATGTATTTTAAAGTGTTTTGTGTCTTTTTGCAACCATGTGCTTAATGGAGTCTTGTGTCTGTCCTGGGAGATAATTGAATTACTCTCCAGGATAGAAGACTCTGAAACTGGTTTGGGCCAGAAAGCCATGCTTCATTTAGTCACAAAGGACTTTCCCTTAACTTTTGAACCCCTGGTCTGATTCGTGCCATTTTTTAATATGTTGTTCCCCTGAATGGATTGATTATGAAAATGTATGTTTTATGTTTGTGACATGTATATTTTAGAAGTTATAAATATTGTGTAAAACTGTATTCCTCTGCCGGTGATAATGAGATTACCCATTGTGTTCAGTAATCATATCACTGCAGAGGGGAGGATTTTGTGTGGGAGTGTCTGGGTGTATTGTACGGATTGATTGGTTGTTTTGTAACGCCCTGTGGGCTGTACTATGTTTGTGGATTGGGAATAAAAGAGACTGTATGTGACAGTACAGGGAGATTCTGCTTGACCCTCAAACCGATGTGTCGTCTCGTTTTTGGGGGGAATTGGAGTGTAAGCGGATTGTATGCTTTTCCTGTACGGCTGATTCCAGTGTTCGTGTGTTTCCAGTTCGGGAGTTGGTGAATTCGTACAGTTTGCAGTTCGGGAGTTTGGTGCTTGCAGTAGCTGCTGGTCTACGGGAAAGAGGATTATCGCCTAAACGGTTTTTATCCTCTTGTGAGAGAAACGGTCCGTTACAACACTCTTCACAAATAAAGCATATTAGTATGCTAAAGTGCTTTAGGGGTACGGAATGTCCCTTTAAAGGAACACTATACGGTCAGGAATACAAACATGTATCCCTGACACTATAAGTCTAAATAGCAGTTTAGGTGATCACTGCCCTTGTGCCCTGTTAAAAAGGTGATTTATTCACCTTTTTTCAGTGCCGCCCCCGCTGGGATCATCAAAGTTGATAATCTAAACCAATCACATAGGAAAGCAATGGGAGGCTATTGCGCATAGACAGCAAAATGCTGCGCCAATCAACATATTCTCACTGTGCAGCACTGACCCAGGAAGCATCTCTAGTGGCCTTCTAAGTGACTGCCATTAGATGTGTTACTTGGCAGTAATGTAAAAACTGCAGTTTCTCTGAAAAGATGGTGTTTACATTAAAAAGCCTGCAGGGACAAGCTGTAGTTGTTCTGGTGACTATATTGTCCATTTAAGCATTAATTGTTGAAAATTCAAAGTGAATATCAAATTTTAGAGAAAAAACAGGCAAACTGCAAAAAGAGCAGACCTGACAATGTTTTATTCCCAATCTGCCCATTTTGGCATAAAATTTGAATTTCACTTTGAATTCATGAATTACGAGCACTGTGCCATCATCCTTCCAAGAAAAACTGCAAGAACGTCTGATTAGCTGTATGGGCACAGGAAAAGGTTTCCATAAAGCCTTATTTGTCTATGTATTCGCATAGGACCACACATGACATAATGGGATTAAAGTTATTTACTTTGACTGATAGCTTCATATATGATATATTGTATTTCTCGATAAATTAAATTTACATAGTACAGTCCATAGTCCAATATGTTTAACTACCTACTGGATTTTGATATAACTTCATAGATGACTGTTCATCTTTAGAGATTCACATCTACTAAATGGAAGATTTTCTTACCTGGAAGAGAAGTGCAGTGCTCTCATCGCACATTCCACCACATGATACGGCTCATTTTTTATCCTCCAGTAGAAAGATGCCATGTTATAGAGGACCCAGGAAGTGTTATTCTGCAACAACAGAGTAAAACTGAAATTATTCAAGCATGGCCCTGGTTTCATAATTTTTGATAATGGTTTTAAAAATTTTTTTTGCAAAAATATAAATATATTAAAAATAAACTCATACATAAAAAAAAATGTGTTTACATTTTGTAAACGTTTGATATTTTCTTTTATATATGATTTTATTTTTAATTAAAAAAAATTATTTGATTTTTAATAATTAATTTTACAAACATATTAAAAAATATTAAATCAAGGCCCACCTTGAATCAACCAACACAAAATTTATAAAAATAAATACTGTACTATGATAAGTCACTGTACAATTAGCATTTGCTTATAGAGATAAAAATGTACAAAATATAAAATTCTATAAATAAATACTAAAAAAAACAAGAGATTCTGTGATTCATAAAATGTTTTTAAATAGTGGCGAAGACCCTTGACGACATGAAAAGTTTACATAGAAGTTCCCTACTCCCACCTGAGGAGTGCCAACTCTGATAAAGAGAGCGATCACAAACAAAAATAAACAAATATTAGCCAGCTTTGTAAGTTGGGTAAACCTAACCTTCTATGGAGTTATATAGGGCTTAAACAGAACAATCTCTGTTGCTGTACACCGGAAACCTGTACATAAAACTAAAAAAACGGTTTTGTCCTACAATCTCTTGGCATAACAGGAGTTTAAAGAATGCTAGAAACTGATTTTTGGCTACAGAAGTTAAAATTTTCCTGAGTTTCCGAGACAAATTAAAAACATATCATGCAATTTACGGTACCTTGAGGAGGGCATCTAATATTCTATGACCGATCTCTTCAACAGTCCTTCCTAACTGCCGGGGCAGCGAATTGAAGATAGGATCCTCTTTTGGCAACAGAGGAGCTGAGAGGTTCAACCTCTCCTGGATGCCCTAGAGACAAACAAGCAAAATATTGCTCAATAGAAGAGATATTAGGAAAAAATGTCTGCTGATTTTGAGCAGCCTTTTAAAATGCAATTGGGTTGGAGATCTGGTAGGAATTTTTTAATATCAAGGTCAAAATTTCAAATGAAAGTCAAATGTTACCGAAACAACATTGGGAGCTTAGATATAGACTTTTGACAGGCATAGCTGACCACCAAAAGCGAAATTCTGACAGCGGAATGTCTGCATTTTAACAGCTTGGCTCCTACAATTTCCAGTTTAGTGTCTTTAGAGGAGTACTCTAATTTAGAGGTTTGTAAATCTACTGCCTGGATGGGATAAATGCTTCAAATAGCCATTTAGATGCCATTCTTTATATCTAATGCCCAGGTCCACGTGGTGAATGTATATGGCCACAAAAAAATAAATAAATAAATAAATAAATTAGAACTAGCGTATAAGAAAAGCATTGGTTACAAAAATACGTGTTGGAACACCTAATGGAAAAATTATATTAGGACCAGCAAAAACAAGAGCCCTAATCCTTGATGAGCGAAATGATCATCGGGACTATAGTTTTTGCTGATCCTAATAGAATTTTTGGGTTAGTCCATTATCAATTTGTAGAACACTAGTTTGACCAGCTATTTGTTTAAGCTATACTTGTCTCTCTCTCAATCAGATATTTTAGCATTTTGCAGTGTAGGGAAAGCATAATTAGTGCAGTTCAGTTGCATTTGCCATTTCTTCGCTCTGTATTATTCAATTCTCTTTCTTATTTCTCTGCTTAATTGTGATTTCTGCATTGCTACTCTTCTCTCTGTATTATTCAATTTAAAGGGTTACTGCAAGCACCATGACCACTTCAGTGATTTTGCTATATAGATGAAGTGATACAAGCAATTACAAAACGTGCGTATGGCAGCTATACCTCACACTTCACTGACAAAGGCAAAAGTATTCAGATCCCCCACTCTCACCCAGAGCCGGCAAAAAGGAAAGAGCAACTAAGGGACCTACAGACTGATACTGATTTTCCACTAGGCAATGTGCTAACCATACCTGTATCTTATGAAAGTGTGTTTTAGCTTCTTTACTTTAAACAAGTTTTTACAGAGAGCACCATGTCTCTGCTATTCTTATTTTAGATATAACCCACCGTGGGATCCTGACACTAAAATCATTATCTGGAATATACAAACATCTCAAAACATAAAGACCTGTCAAGCTGTATTAGTGCTTATGGTACATATTGGACTGTAGCCTAATAATATAATAATTAAGCTTATTTAGGAAGTCCCCAGAGTTTTCACCACAGTAGGGATAACTTCGCTAAAATGTTATCAGGCGGATACATTGTTCTAACACAGAGACAGTAATTAATTGACTCTCTCACAGAGTAGAGATCTTTGGACATTTTAATACTGTGGCTAACTACTGCCAATCCTTTTTTCTTACTATTCAGTAATTTTTATGATTTGTTAAAACACTATTGCACTTTGAACATACAGACATTTAGTGGACATTCCCCTTTTTTTCTTTCTAAACTGTCAGTATTCGATTACACCACCTATCCTTTTCCTGGTTGCTTCAATAGCAGAGTTCTTTGCTATTTTATCCATATTTCTTTAGCCTCGGGTGGGGACTTCATACATTTTACCAGTTGTAGTGGGAGATTTGGTTTATCTATTCATTTTTTTTAGATTTTGCTCATTGCATTTTATTTGTCGTCTTCTCCTCTGTATTGCAATTTATCTGCATATCCTATTTATTCTTTTTTTGCAATTCTTTATTTTTTCGTGCAAGGTTAGTTACAATACAGCACGTATGGCCACAACAGCCTTCCGGGTTTTGGGTATTTCGTGTCATCACAACACAGTTTAGGCATACTTCAGACTGTCAATTCCAACTTGTGATGTCAGTTAGTTCTACACATTTTTAATTTATGAGTCAACTGGTGTTAAGCTAAGGCAACATTGGAGTGAATTTGAGGTGTGTGTCATTCCCCTTCGAGTGACGGGATTGTATTAGTGTGGGGGTGAATAACCCGAGGGTCAGTCTAGAGATAGCGGTTTGCGAGTTTGGGGTTGATTTCGTGCGTGAATGGCTGTCCTTAGTGAATTTTATGTCTTCGATTGGGTACTGTGTCTGCGTGTGTCAGTTTCATTGTGGGTAGGTGGTTGTCGCTCATTGAGCCCATTGGTACCTCTGCGGTCATCCAGTGGGTTGGGATTTGACTCCTTACTGAGGGAGTTGCGGGGGGGGTGGGAGAAGGTGTACTCTCCCTGGAGCTTATGGTATTCTATGTGTCAGAGTGAGTCTCGCAGCTGTTATGGTGTAGCGTGAGTTAGCCGTGTAGGGTGCGTGTGTAACAGTATTATATGAAAAATAAACAGTAAAACAAAGGTATAATAAAAGAACGCAGTAATAGGTTAATGCATTGTATGCTTGCTGGCTACAATTTTACAGTTCAGGTCAGTTCTCCCCGGTTCTCTGTGTTCCCTTGGGATAAATGGGGTCGTCCTCTCAGGGTCCCAGGTGTGCGATGTCGTGGGAGTTTCTTGTTCTGCGGGTCTGGTGCGAATCCCCAGTGCGCGCAGGAACTGTTCTGCCTCCTGTAATGAGGAGAGATTGTATGTGGTACCGTTGTTGGATGGGGTCAGAGTCCTTGGGAGAGTCCATTTGTAATCAATTTTAGCTTCGCGCAGACTGCTCGTCACTTGTGCCAGGGACCTGCGCCATAACAGCGTGTTTCTTAAGTCAAGTCCTGATAGAAGGTAATGTGGGATGACTCGAAAGCAAGCGGTGCCTTTCCCCTAACAGCTGTGAGGAAATTGATTTTATCCGCCACTGAGTGACATCTTGTGGAGCTGTGGCTTGTCTTGCTTTTCTGATCCTAAAGAAGCCGTCTAATGTGAATTTTTTGGCTTGGGCGTGCGGTAGGAGCGTGGCTGTGAGGCGCCTGAGGTAGTGGGGTAGTTCTGTGGAGTCAACGCTATCCCTTATCTCCCTTAATTTTAAGTTAATGCGTCTGTTGGGGTCCTCTGCTACGTCCATTCTCATAGCGAGGTTGGTCTGGGATGTCTGCATTAGTATTACTTGCTCTTTTAGCCCCTTTACCTCGTTTCAGGTCTAGGATGTCTTCTTCTGTGGCTTGAGTGCGTGCAGTTACTGCCTGCATTTTGGTCTTTAGCAGGTCCATATCTGCTGCATGCATTTCTCTCATCTCTTTTAACAGGTTGGCTATGTCTTGTTTGGTGGCCGTTGTGAGGTTAGTCCTGTTAGTTTACGGCTCCTTCGTTGGGTGAGCGACTGATTGTGCCTGTTCAGCTCCGGATTGCTCTCCATCTTGGGATGCAGTTGTGCGGTCCGGTGAGGCCGCCATCGGCCTTTGCAGCAGGTCTCCTACGTCCTGCATGATCCTCCCAGTGTTCTGTGATTTTTGGCCCATGCTGTATTCGTCAGGTACGGCTGTACCAGTCTGCAGGTAGGCGTCCTGGTGTGTTCTCAGGGCTGTGAGTTCCTGCTCTAGCCTCGTGGCTTGGTAGGCGGTGTAGGCCCCGGTTTTTCGTCGGGTCTTTCTGCCCGTTTGCGGATAAAAAAAAAAAGAATCAGCCTGTAGCTCGCTTACTGGGATAGGCCCGGGGGCTAGTAACGTGCCTCTGCAGGTGTCTTAGGGCCTTGTTTTAATGCCCTTTTGCCGTCGTTTCTTCGGAGCTCAGAGGTGATGCGTCGGTTCATGTCTGGCGCTCGGATCCACCCCCATCCTATTTATTCTGGCTCCTCTCCCTACCCTGTTTCTCCCAGGAAGGTATTATATACTGTACCATCCAGGCTTTCACTAGCTTTACTTAGTGTTTACATTGGTGTCAAGTAATACCTCTAGTGGCAGTCACTCAGCCGGCAACTTACCGTGCTTCCTATTTCAGAACGTTCTTGATTCAACACAACTCTATGAGGAGATGCTGATTGGCGCAGTGTGGCTTTTAACCACGCATGTGTAATAGCCTTCCAATGCTTTCCTGTGGGAAAGCTTTGGATTGGCGCTGAGATCATCAAGACTGATGAGCTCTTACATGGAGGTGGGGCCAGCTGCGGCGAGACTTGTGTACAGATGTAGAAAAGATAAGTAAACTACCTTTTAACTCCACTCTGAGGGAGGCCAGACACCAAAATATTTAATCCACCACTATAATGTTATGAATACATGTTTGTTTTCCCCAACACTATAGCGTTCCTTTAAAGGGATTCACTGCAGGTCCCCTCTCCTTCCCATCCCCCATCCCAAGTTACTGAAGGGGTTAAAACCCCTTCAGCGACTTACCTGTATCCAGCGCCGATGTCCCTCAGCGCTGGTTCAGGGTGTGCCCACACTCCTCCCTCGGTGGGGGAGACCTATTGCAGATGCGCGGCCGGTGAAGGGGGAGACCTAAAGTGCATGCGCGGCAATGCCGTGCACGCACATTAAACCTCCCTATAAGAAAGCATTGAAAACGCTTTCAATGCTTTCCTATGGGGATTTCAGCGATGCTGGAGGTCCTCACATAGCATGAGGACGTCCAGCGATGCTATAGCACAGAAACATCTGTGCTATACACCCGGAAGTGACCTCTAGTGGCTGTCTATTCTTTCTAGTAGACAGCCACTAGAGGAGGAGTTAACCCTTCAAGGTAAATATTGCAGTTTATGAAAACTGCAATATTTACAGTTGCAGGGTTAAGGGTAGTGGGAGTTGGCACCCAGACCACTCCAATGGGCAGAAGTGGTCTGGGTGCCTGGAGTGTTCCTTTTAGCACCATAGTTAGTAATCAGGCTAAAGATCCATGGAAAACGAGCCCTACCCGAAGGTGTTGGAAGGCATGAATGCTGAATGGAAGCTCTATGATATTCGTACAGTCTGGCTGCATCAGGTTGGAAGGTAAGGGACTGTGCATGTCCACGTAATCTTCAGGGCTGAAAAACAAACACAGAACAATAAATATATATTTCACTTGCTCTGAAAGAAGTGTTGAGTTTTCAAATTCAATACTTTGTAATCTACAAAAAAAAACTACAATATTCTAATTTCCTTACCATAGAGATTATTGATAATAGTAATAAACAGTTGGAGACAAATACCTTAAAGTGAGGCAAACATTGTGGAAACCAACTTAAATTAGTTAAGATTGTGTCCGATCTAATAAATACATCGGCTCAGAATTAGTTACCATGGCGATCAGTATTCGGTTAAATTTTTTGTGGCTCAGCAACTTGGCAGAACCTCGCTGCTAACTCAGTGACATCAAGTTTCCAACAGTCCTCTGGGCCAAGCTCCAACATAACCAAATACAATAAAATAAACTATGTACATCATCATCTGGTAACAGAAAAAAAATATTTGAAATAACAAGAAATGTAAATAACAAATATGTAAAACTTTTACTTAGTCTGTAAAAACACTGAACCTGGAAGTGATTAATACAATACCTGACATTCTTGCTTTCCAATGATATGTATGTTCCATCGTATAAATCCAGGTCTCCCAAAGGCACTTTGGCTTTTATACAGTCTGGGTCATCTTTGTAGTGTCTCTGCTCAAGGCCTGTGTCGCGGTCTTCATTCTCCTCAATGTGTATCTTCTGAGCAACCAAGTGTTTCTGTACAATTAGAGAATCACAGGAAAAAAAAACAAAAAAAACAAACACGGATGATTAATGTTTTCACTAAGAGCATGATCTGCTGAAGGATGGCCAGACAATTAGAAGTGATTCCGAATGGACAGACAGAATTACACAACAGGATTTTACCTCTAACTCTCTGAGGTAGCCAACAGTGGTCTCTTGTCGCATCAAGATCACTAAATCGTGAGGGTGCTTCAAATTCATAGGGGAGTCAACCTGGGATACACAGAATACACAACACAGTTTTAATTCTAACAAGACATTGGACAATCAAGTTTGAGACTCCTTTAACGTATTAAGGAAGTCCTGACTGACTAAATGCTTCTTCGTATGAGAAGCACAAGGTATGCCCAGTTTGAAATTAACATGCATATTATACCTATTTGTTTTTACTTGGAACAATAAAGTTTTTTTTCATGATGCAACTATGCACAGGTATGTGACACTGCACTCCAATCACGTGAAGAAAAGGGTGCTAAAACTGGACCAAGGGCCAGCACCAGTCCAGAGGAGTAGATACCAATAGTAGAAAGAGGACCAAGGCACTCCAATATTTTCAAATATGTTTATTGGAACAAGTGAGACACCGCAGCGCCTAACTTGTTCCAATAACTGTATTTGAAGATATTGAAGTGCCTGGTACCTCCTTCTTCTATTGATATCCTAACAAATCAGAGCTTTTTACTTACTTACTTACATTACCCTGAATGTTATTTTTCCATGTTATATATTTCTTCGGCTTTGTAGTGCTACATTTCATAACTTTATATTAGCACAACAAAACAAACTAGTCTATTTTATCTTGTTAAATTTGTTTTAAATCTGCTCAGTGCTATTTTATTTAGTTGCTTTTTAATGAAGTATTTATAGCCTTGTCCTTTGATGGGTGGCACTTTAAATACTTCACATGCATGGTACCAGTGAGTTTCACAAGTTCATACATCAATGTCTATAACATAAAAAAAAAATGTTTTTAAAAAGGAATAAATAATAAAAGCCCTATTCAGAGCAAAAAAATAATAAAAGGTGTATAGGGTGTGTTTCCCAAATTCGTCCTAAATGTTTAGATTACTTATTGATACAGTTTAGTGGGCTATTCACCATTGTCTCAACCATCAGATATTCAAAATGAATTTTTAATTTATTTCCAAAATAGATGACCTGGAAATATTCAAGTGAGCCATGTTTTTAGATTGGCTTTAATGGCCTATAATTTGAACACACACACACACATTTAAAACGAAAGACAGCTATTATAAATGTAATTATATTTCCACACCTTGCAATAAGAGGCGGTAACCAATAACACTTCACCAGAAATGAATGCAATAAAATTTAAAAAAAAGGTATATAAAGTCTATAGAAAATTACATTGGTCTTAAAACTGCCTCTATTCTTTCGACATGGTCTAATCTAATTGCTAGAAGAAAAATAACTAAAACAAACCAAACACAACTTGCCAAAGACAGAATTGACTAGTCTAAGGTGAGCTCTCAGAATTATAGCACCACGCGAGACGCTATTCAGACCGGGCCCTTCTCTCGGATAGCCAGTCGCTGCATTATCTGTCACAAGTAAGATCGCAAAGAAATACAAAGAAATGCTTATTTAGCAAAAACAGGAAAAGCTAACAGATAGATGTGAATGTGATACAGCACTGGACTCTGGATTCCTGAAATATTCTGTCTGCATATGTGGCAGTAACAAACAAATACATTTTTAGAAAACGTAATTTGTATTCTCCAAAAAAATAAATTAAAAATAAATAAATAAGGATTGTAGGCCTTTAATCAGTTCTCATCCAGAAAATACTGTTCTGTGTGATTTACGGTATATTTCCTCTAGACAGTTTATTTTAGTATTGTAACATGGTCTTCTCCTTTACTGAGATATTACTTGTGTTCACATATTAAAAAAAAAAAAAAAAGTGATTTGCAGTCGTCATGATGGTGCCTGGAATCTGTATGTGCCGTGCTAAGCTTTGAAGCACTGCATATACAGAGTTTAACCTATTTGCTTCCAGAAGTGAAACTATATCCAGCAGCACCATAGGGGTGTCATTAGCCAGCTTGGAAGAGTTCCGGGCTCACTAATGTCAATTCTGTGCATATTTTATACACATTATTGCATTCATTAGCCAAGAGCGGTCAGCTGACGCTCTCAGCTAATGGATGGTCGGCGGGATCAAATTCATATTGTTACTAGCCACCAGGGACCCTGGTAAAAGTTCAAACCCTTTGTAAAAAAACTGTTTGCCCCCTTTACAGGGAAACTAGGTCTTGGTATTATAACAACTGTACTTTGTGGATAGATAGTTTAAAGGGACACACCAGACCCCTAATGCACTTCAGCTTTATGTGTGAAAAGTGAAACTCTTACTTTCATTTTACAAAAAGTGCAGATTTCAATAGAAATTGGTATTTTTATAAATTAACCTGGTTACCACCCCCTGGCTGTTAGACAACTGGTCCTGTTAATTCCTGGTTGTTTAGCTCAGTGGCACCTGCCTTGCAAAGACTTCTCATAGAGTAGCATCGGAAATCTGTGATTGGACAGACACAGAAGGTCTGGGCAAGGGTTAGAAGGGAAGAGCTTGCAAAGGCCACAGACACAAGTTCTACAGCTTTTACAAATGGTTATGTATATATACACACATACATACATACATACATACACACCCCAAATTAAAAAAACATTCTTAAATGCATACATGTTTTCATTTGGGAATAACTATAAAACAGTGTTTTGTTTTGCCTTTTGGACAGTGGACTGTCCCTTTAACCCCTTAAGGACACATGACATGTGTGACATGTCATGATTCCCTTTTATTACAAAAATGTTGTCCTTAAGGGGTTAATGAACTTTAGAAGACGAAAGACAAGGAAAGAAAATTTAGCAGGTTTGAAATTATTTTTATATAGCACCATCAAACTCTGCTGCGCTTTACAATGGGTGGACTAACAAACATGTTATTGTAACAAGACAAATTAGAAGACGAAAGACAAGGAAAGAAAATTTAGCAGGTTTGAAATTATTTTTATATAGCACCATCAAACTCTGCTGCGCTTTACAATGGGTGGACTAACAAACATGTATTTGTAACAAGACAAATTTGACGCACAGGAATAGAGGGGTTGAGGGCCCTGCCCAATGAGCTTACATGCTAGAGGGAGTGGGGTAGAGTGACACAAAAGGTAACGGTAGGAGTGAAGAAGTCAAATCAAAAATTTATTCTGAACAAACTAATCAATGTTTCTGGGATTCAAAAGAGAAGAAGTTAAACGAATGTGCCAATGGTTCACTTAACATGTCTTTATTGCCGAATTGATTTGAAGAAAAAATAACATAACCCTCAAACTATTTAATGGCGTATTTACTAAAGTATCATTCCTTTACAGAAGCGTTGTTTAAATGGCTTGTGGGATCTACTAATTGGTCGTGATTCCTGGCACAGGTGTGTCACTACATTACAATGAGCCACTATTAGCTCACCCATGTTCACGTAGGAAGAAGAAGGGCTCTAGTGGGTGGTCCATAGCGTCATGTTAGTGCCTGAGTAGATTGGAAAATGCATATAATTTCTATACGAATCCTCCATATCCCCAGAATTGTTCAATAGGACAGTAATTATCATTGAACAACTGATAGCTCAAGATAAACACCAGTACAAAATACACTTCAAGATAAACACCAGTACAAAATACACATCTAGATAATGGCCTACAGCAGGTTCATTAAAAATGTACCGAGAGCTACAAACAGTCCAGATTTTATAACTGAATAATAAAGGGACTGCTGGTAGTGAAACAGGACTGGTTTGCAAATTCCACCTTTACAACAGCACTGTATAAAGAGGACACTGCATTTCTTCCTCTAGATGTACAGACAGAGCAGCTAGATAGAGTTCAAACACACCCGCTGCTGCATTAAAATTAAATAAGATTGAAAAAAAAAAAAAGGAGATAAAGGAGACCGATCATTTGGAAAATACTATAAAATAGAAAATAATATTATAATAAAAAAACAAAACAAAACACAAAATAAGACTTTAAAGTGGCAAACACACGCATACACAGATAGATACTTGTGGTCGGGGACAAAAGAGTGCGAAATTATAGACATTTGAGTTAAAAATAGCTGGCGTGAAAAAATTATTCAACTCACATATAGTCACAGTTTAGTAATATTTTACTTCGGTATTCAAGTTCAACTCACTACAATATGATGCTTAGTGAATAAACCCCCTGATGAAAGACCTTAACCAGTAGCTAGGGTGAATTCACTGGAGGACAAATGACTGGGAAATTGGTAATGTATTTATGGGAACACTCAAAGCACTATAACCACAACAGTGTGCTGTAGCAGTTATGGTGCTTGCGGTGTTAATTTAAAAGGTATTTTCATCTCTACTACAAAGTTCTTGGTTTTGTTTTTAAAGCAATTCCTACAAAAGCGCACTGATCTAATTTCAGAAGGAACCAATGTATTACATAAAATGGAAGCAAGGAAAATAAAATGGTTTTTAATCATCTTTATCCGCATGGAGCGTCCTATTCATGTAGTCTAAAGAGTTCTGGAAAATTATTTTAATATTTAATGAGGACAGTCCAAAGGTTAGATCCCCAGATGCTGTTGAACTAAAATTCCCATGATGCTTTGCAGTGTTAAGAATGTCAGAATTCTACCTTTTGGGCACCCCTACGCTAGATAGCACAATGATCCATAATAGCACAGAGTTGCTAAAGCCATGTCTGTGATAACAGCTCACTCCACAGGTTAATGGTTAAAAGGTTTTTCTCTCATAAGAGCTTTACGAGAATGAAAATGATTATAAGCTATTCTTAGCGTTGCCTATAAAAATGCATCAATGTGATTTAATGAATTTCAGCCACAGTTGAATAGATTTTCCAAACGTGTTGCTTTAGGTGAAAAAAAAAAATGAAATTTGGCAGCTAGACTGACCAAAGTCTCAATGAACTAGCAATAAATAAAATGTGCAGTGCACATATAACCTAATAGGTGTATACAAAACACCACAAAGTGCCAAATAATCAATCAGGTAATATGTTCCCTCCTCAATTAATTATTTGAGGAACGCTGGATCATATCAAAATACTATAAAAGGTGGGAAATTAGTGGCACAACATCTTGAAACAGATGTAATTTGGAACCACTTACATATTATAGAGCTGCAGCCAGTCTACATATATAACAAGCACCAGGGTGCCCCATTCGTGGGCTTATGGCAGGAAAAGCAGATCTGGTCTTCAAACAACAGGTATCACATTAGATATACATTTTAATCCAATTAATGTTATGGCATAGCCATGCCATGGGTGCAAAACTGTGGTGGTACAAATCTTACAGGTGCCAATTGCTGGGAAAACAGTGACTTCCACAAATGAACACCACCCTGTCCACATGCAGTCAATGGTAACCTACCTCAGATGTATACTAGCCCGTCTGATATTAACACCTCCTTCCTTGACCATATGTATTGATCTTCTTTCTGCGACCCTCCATACCTGCCTCTCTCTTTCTGTACTTCAACCATCTAATCTACCTCATCCTTTCTCTGTGCACTGACCTCATCTATCTGCCTCCTCTCATTCGATCCTGTTTAGAATATATACAAAATAGTTTAGCCCTCATACATTTTAATCAGGTGCTTGCTGGCCTCCGATCACCTCCAATGAGCAGCAAAATATGTAGACAGAGGAAACAGTCATCCCTGACTTCATCTACCTTCTTCCTCTCTCTCAATCTATCCTGATCCAATTTACTTGCCTCCTCTCTCTATCTGTATCCTAACTTTACCCCTCTGCCCCCTCTCTATGTAACCTGACTATATCATTGACTGCATCATTGTCTCCTACTCTCTCAGAGCCTCCCTGCACCTCTTCTTCATTCTGTTCTACTCTGCCCTTGGTCCGCTCTGTCTCATTGGCCTGGTTCCCTAAACCAAACTTCCCAGCCCTGGTTCTCGCTATCACCCTGTCCTGACCTGGTCCTCTCTATCACCTTGCCCTGCTCCACTCTGTCACCCTATCCAGCCATGGTCCTATCCGTCACCCTGTCTAGCACTGGTCCTCTCTGTCTTCCTGTCCTTGTACTCTCTGTAACTCTGTCCTGACCTAGTTCTCTCTGACATCCTGTCCAGCCCTGGTCCTAGCTGTCAATCTGCCCAGGACCCTGTCCAGTCTCGAACTGTCACCATGTACATCCCTGGCCATCTCTGTCATGCTCTCCAGTCTGAATCTATCACCCTGTTCATCTCGGATCTATCACCATGTTCATCCCAGGCCCTCTTAGTCACCCTATCCAGACTGGATATGTCAACCTGTCTATCCATGGTCCTCTCAAGTCTGAATGTGTCACCCTGTCCATTCTGGCCCTCTATATGTCACCTTCGCCAGTCTGAATGTGTCACCCTGTCTATCCCTGGTCCTCTCTAGTCTGAATGTGTCACCCTGTCTATCCCAGGTCCTCTCTAGTCTACATGTGTCACCCTGTCCATCCCTGGTCCTCTCTAGTCTAAATGTGTCACCCTGTCCATCCCTGGTCCTCTCTAGTCTAAATGTGTCACCCTGTCCATCCCTGGTCCTCTCTAGTCTAAATGTCACCCTGTCCATCCCTGGTCCTCTCTAGTCTAAATGTCACCCTGCCATCCCTGGTCCTCTCTAGTCTAAATGTGTCACCCTGTCCATCCCTGGTCCTCTCTAGTCTGAATGTGACACCCTGTCCATCCCTGGTCCTCTCTAGTCTGAATGTGACACCGTGTCCATCCCTAGTCCTCTATGTGTCCCCTTACCCAGTCTGAATGTGACACCCTGTCCATCCCTATCCCTCTGTCACCCTGTCCAACCCATATCCTCTCTGTCACCGTATCCAGTTTGGGTCTGTCACCTGTAAAAGTTTGGGTCTGTCTCCCCCCCCACCCCCTACCTGTCCAGTTTGGGTCTCTCTCCCCCCCCTGTCCAGTTTGGGTGTCTGTGTCCCCCCTCCTCTCTGACCTGCTGCTGGATCTTGCCGTCCTCTGTCACCACCCAGTGTGTGGTGGCCCCCGAGGGCCTGGCGCTGGCTAGCAGTATGAGGAGTCCCAGAAGGCCGGTCCATGTTCTGATAGTCCGCTTCCTGCCAGCCAAGGCTCCGGTCCCGGAGAAGCAGTGCGGCCCGCTCCTGCTTTCCTCCATATTTCCTGATGACGACACTTCCGCCGCAGGCACCGGAAGCGGAAGCGAGACCGCCATCTTGGTAGAGGCAAAGTCCACCTTGCAGTGCATACATTACCTGTACCTTCCTCCCATCCACCTGGCTGGCTGAGGTTCGTGGGAAACAAAGTCCACAAACCCAAAATGCAATGTTATTAAAACAGAGACAGGCATTGTCAAAGGGCAGATCCTCAGCCACTGGAGGGACTACACTTCACATGATGCTTTATTAGATAAGCATAATGGGAGTTGTATTCCTGAAAAACGTGGAGAGCTGCCCTGTGTCCCCAACAGCACTCCATAAGCCCACAGCTAACAACTCTTGATAATTATTTATTGAAGACTGAAAACAGCATAATATCTCCTCTCTCACAGGAGTTTCCTCACTAAAAGAGAAGAAAAAGAGAGAGAAAGAAAGATCCATTGTAGTCAAAATTCTGCTGTTTTACCCTTGTTTGCGCCGTCTAGATTGTAGTTTGCAGTTTAGTCAATAATCTAGTGTCAAACTGAATGCTAACTCAACCAAGCAAAGCTAGGACTATAGGGAGTTGGGAGATTTTTATTTTCTACAGGAGGCATATTTGCCTATATTTTCAATTTGGTTTTAAATTTACCGCTATTTGGTTTTTAGTACATAGATCTAGATTTGCATTAACCTCATGATGCAGAAGACTAGCAAGAATATTTAGAGGAAAACAAAAAACACCATAACGACTACAGTGCTCCAAAGTGTTTATAGTGCTATGCTATGACATTTTACTTGGGGGGTCAGCAAGGCAATTTTCACTGCTTCTTCCCTTCCATAACCTCTCTGATATTAAGCCCTGGAATGCGTTAGAGAAGATGCAGTTACTGGCACCTAGAAGTCCCTACTTACATTGGGAAAGCGACAGGGCAATCCTGGCACCATTACTACAACATGTAGTGTTTATAGTGCTTGCAATGTTTCTTTAAAATGATTACATTGCTCATTTTGTATGAGGCTTCAAGTATAATCCACCAGAGAAACTGACAAAAAGTTATGGTTACCATGTGGTTCTGTGTTTTTTCTTAAATAGGACTGGGTTTCTGCAATATAAATTTGCCTAGTCTGGTTATTGTGGCCTAAAATGTGCGTTTTTCTTGTCAATGCTCCACGGCAGTTTCATGGAAACTCCAAAACAGTAGGTTTGCCGAGCTTGAGAAAAAATATGTACATTTCTCAAGCCATTTTGTGAATGGAAAACTACTAATAGGCTTACGCTCTCAGAGCGTAATCTGTAATCAGTAACGCTCAGCCAAATCAGCAGCACCCCTGTTCTGTTTCAAGAATTAGAGAGCAGCAAAAGGACAGGGTCAAAGCTAAAGGGTGTTGGATTCAAGACTTTGAGGTTAGACCGGTCATGACCTCCTGGCACAATAATAACTAGTTCCAATGAAGTTATGGTGCCCAGAGTGTTCCTTTATTATATAGAACATTTGATTTTAAGCTCATGAATATATTCCATAGAGAAACCGGTTTTCACCATGAGTCTTCATTTAGCAACGATATTAATCATATTTAGCTACAGTATCTTTTTCTTCTGCCATGATGGCCTAAATTATGCAGCACCCTTGACAATTCTGCACAACTCACAGTTTAGAGAGCATAGCAAAGTCACTTATTACTGTCTGACTACATATGTGCTCCAGTGACAGGGCTACATTGTGTTATGTTGCTTATTTCCCCTCCCAAGAAAATCAATAAAAATTTCAAATGGAAAAAAAGTGACTAGTAACATTCTAGAGTTCAAGTTTAATATGCAAATCATCACTTCACTTAAACCACTACTAATTGTAAAGTGTATATATATATATATATATATATATATATATATATATTTTTATATATTTAAAAAAAAACAAAACAAACAAACACTAAATTCTGAGCACAAGCTAGCACTCCACAACATCCTCCGTTATGTGCCTGGTGTTGCAACGAATACAAAACGCATTCTCATGTGTCCAAAGGACCAATATATCATCCAAATTATGCAATTAACCTATACTTTTTGCTGGGAACAAATAGTTGGATCAGCTGACCACATTAATCTGCTTTTCCCCAAATAATGCAAAAGCATGCTAGGAACTGTGTGATGCCATGTTGGTCTTATGGACTCTTTTTTAACTCAGCTCTTTGGCCGAGTGTTTTGTGAATAACCTTATATTAGTTCCTCTGGGTAAAGGGATAGTTTTCTTAAAGGCCACTAAATTCAATATAACATTTAAAGTGAAAAAATGAGCCATTCCACATTACAAAACAAATTTATTCCAGAACATGGAATCTGTTACAGACCAAGAAAGAAAGAAAAAAAAAAAGAAAAAAAAACAGCAAGGTTTCAGAATGGAACAATTATTAAAATTCAGTCTTACAAACATACATTCCAGTACAAACTCTGGAATCTAAACATGCCAACACATTTCAAGAGAAAAAAAATTAAAAAAAAAGTTGTAATACTTTGGGTGCAGATTTTAATGAAGTATTAACATTTTAACAAACAATCTCAATCAACGATGAATACAAACATTAAAAATAATAAAATCATATTCCTCAAAGAAAATATAAAGTTGACTGCTTGTAAAAACTGAAAATAAATATATCCAAAGAAAAAAAAACAAAAAACATTCACTTCCCAAGATCGCCAACTCCAAACCCATACAGAACTCTGCATACCCCAAACCCTATGAGCGTAGATGGTAACCAAAGGGATTATATTTGCCATGTATTATTTTAATAGACCAGTAATGCCCCTGGCCACAGTGCAGCAGGTTGAGATTCTTTCCATTTTGTTTTGTTGAAATTTGTTCTGGAATTGCAATTTTTTTTCTAATTAGAATTGCATACAATATTTTTAGTACTGCAATAAGAAACCTACTACTGACTAGTTGTTGCACTTCACCATAATTTTGTCACTTATCAAAAATTAGAGATTAAAGTCCTTGAGTCCCGTAGCTTGTCCCAGTCCATTTAATTGCCTTTTTCAATTTGGTAGAGGGCGCAGAGGTAATTTTTATAAACTCCTAGTTGAAGTTTATAGCGGCCTCCTGTAGACTTGCAAGAATATAGCGCCAAAAATAGTTGAGGGGGAACGGAATGTAACCCCCCCAAACACATGCGAGGTTTAATATTTGTTCAATACAAAGAGATTTTGTACACATTACTGGTAAAGGACACAAAATTTATTTTATTGGAATGGACTTTGTAATTGTGACATACAACCCTCAAAAGCATAAACTGCTAAATATGTAAACAACGAAACGTAATGCATAAAAAACCCCCAAAAAAACAAAACACAATGGCTACATACTATTTGGACTGCAGCTTCCAATAAACCACTGCAAAATACAGCAAGCTTTCTTTTATGGTAGCTGGACAGAAGTAGTAACTTGGATGATTATACAATTGGGATAACCAATGGTTCTCCACTGCCCAAAACGCAAGGTCGTGGACTAAAAAGTATCAACTTCCTCAACAGCATTGGTGAAAACTGAAAGTCCTAATTAGTTGGCAACAAAGTGTAAAATTTAGAGTGAAACTAAATCTTACTCTACAGCTATATTACGTGCAAAGTGAAGTGTTTTTTTTAAAAGCCACGTCTGTGAACATTTATATGTAGCGAATTGAGAAACTACTTTCTACGTATGGCTAAAGAGTACACCAACAGGTTAGCTATAGTCTATACAATCAGCTAGAAAACCGACAGATCTAAACATGGAGGAAATTTTACCCTCATGGATTACAACACCCTGGTCTGCAGCTGCCAGCACAGCATCCCTTTTCTTAGATCACACAAGGCATTTCATCGTCCCTAGCATGCTGGGTTTACTCCAGGAGTTGTAAGATGCCACCAAGGCAGCCATTCCTGTCCTCGAATGGTTGCCTTTACTACCCTGTATCTTCAGTCAGAGGTTTTAAAAACAAAGGTGACAATTTAAAGTGAATTTCAAATTTAAGGCCATAGTAGCCAAATTTTGCAGCATAGCTGGCTTAGAGAAAGTTTCCATTGTGGCTAGTTATACCTTGAATTTGAAATTCACTTTGAATTCTCCCTTTAGTGTATATATTGAAAACCATACATCTTTGCTAGCAATTCAGCAAGTGTGTCATTTTTTAAATCTATAAACCAATACACCAAAGTACAAGCAACCAGAAAGAATATATGTAAATCACTCAGACATCAAATAAAAAATGAGAAAAAAAAAAAAGCATGCTTAAATCCTCTACCTGAATCAAATCCGGATTTAAAGTACGGCGGACACTTACCCCTAAAAACCAAGTGGAGAATTGTGGGAAAGGCATCCCAATCATATATTTAGTTGCCTTCAAGAAAGAGGAACTACTTTACTTTTGCCAAAAAGTATTCCTGTGTCTGTAGGTTTATGTGTATTACAAACTTATTTCATATACAAATTCAATTATATGAATGAAGTAATCCGCAAATTTAAGTTGGTAACTGTAGGGGACTAAGAACATTTTTTAAAAATTCAAGTTCGCAAATTTACTGTTACATTGAAAATCACTCATTAAAAGTTGCATTGGATAATAAATACTAGACATAACTGGTTTACTTCGTAAGCGATATAAACGCTTCTAGCTATTGTATAGTTATGTATTACAAAAGCTTTAATAAAATTCTACTATTCGTTCAAAACATTAGGGTTTCGTGTCAAATGGCCACTATCCATTTGCCATTGATCGCTACTTTTTATTTTCTATGTCTGGCTCATAGAAGGGAAAAAAAACAAAACAAAAACCACGTACTATAGGAAATATACTACCATATGGATTTATTCAAATTAAAACAGAATATGGGAAAGCAATCTTTAAATAAATTATTTTAGCAATGGCTAAACAGTAAAAGAAAAAAAAAATAATGGATTTAATGTTCTTTAACATTCCAGTGCTACCTTCGAGTTCTTCTAATGTAAACCTGCGGGCTTTCCTAAATGCAAGTGTACAGACATAGTCGAGTAAGCAAGTTAATCTAGTTAATGATAAGCAAATGTCACCAAACAAGCACAGCTTGATTCCCCTGAGCAAACCAAAAGGAATCTTGCAAGCTTCTTCGATGCCAACATTTGGGACTCAATTCTGCAATTCCCCAGTGCCAATAAAGGTTATTCTGACATTGCAGAATAGAGAAACGTAACAATTTGCACCTGCAAAACTACATGAACACAAAAAGGAAGTTGCTGGAAGGCCCAAAAATAACATATGTCATGCAGTCACTGTGTGAACAAAAGTTACAATATGGTGTTACTATGGTAATAAAGCATTTCAGTCCTAGCATTCTGTTAGCCATGAATAAGAACACAGTAAAGGTGGCGTGTGGTCTCCAGACTGAAATATTTTCTTTTCTCTGTAGTTTCAAAATTAGCTTCTCTAAAAATCTAGGGTGGTCTTCTAGTAACAGTACCTTTTATAGCTCCTGCTTGTAATATTAACAGGGACCATTCAGCATACAACCAATGTTGCACGTAAAAAAAATATAATTAAATTAAATGGAAGTGGCTCAGAATCCTGAATGTGCAACATCCATAGGGTGACTGGTTTCCAGGTTGCAGAATGTCTGGATAGAAAAAAAGAGTAGGTACATAAAAGGTATAAAGAATGTGTTTCATGTTGAAGTCTGTATCAAAGGCAATTTGTCAGGTCACTGGTACAAGTCCAGCCTTTGAATTAGTGAAAATTTCAGCAGATTCAAAATTCCTTGTCGATGCCCCTGTCACATCCTTCAATAGATTCTCCCTCTGCTACGGTTGAAGCGGCCACCACCCCATCCTCTTCCTCTACCTCCACGGAAATTTCCTCGTTGTTCTGTGGTGACAAAGAATCAATTAATAATCTCACAGATCTTAAAGTAACAGTAATGCAATTCAACAAATGCGCACACACACACACAAACATTAGTTCTGGCCTAAAGGTTAGGTCAATGCACATTGTAACTACATCAGAAATAAACACGATTTGACAGATGCTCATGCTTGTATAGCAGGTGACGTTTCAAGATTGGAACAGCATCAGAACTAAGAATTTTAGGGATTTTACTTGTATCTGGTCATTGGACATTTGAATATTTACTGAACGCCTCCAATTTGCTTACCCATAGGCTGACAGTGTATGTGCCAGGCGATCAGTGGGAACAGATTGCCCTGCAAAGTCAATGAGTTATATTGCTACTTAGCACAGACTGACATCCGCTATCAGCTAGAACTGTAACCGATTACAACTACCAGACAGAAAAACCGGTAGCTAGAATTAGTGAATCTTCAATGCCAATTATATGCCCTAGCTGTACATCATGGCTGATCCTGCATAATAACAGGATTCATGGTTGCATGGCAACTGGATAACCAAGAAGTGAGCTGCAACATGCCGCTATAACATGCTTTAAGCTGGGGCAGTTATTCATAGGAGCAAGAGATATTGAGATGCTGTATGTTTTGAGCAAAAGAGGGAGATCATTAGGGACTGGAATGACAAAATTCATACCTAACAGGTACCTCCTGATAACACTGTATAAAATACGCAGAAGCAATATATAGAATCACTTAATCAGAAGCCCAAAATTAAGGTTTTGTGGGGGAGGGTATTCTTTAGAATAGACCAAGAGATTTAAATTAAAGGCTATGATAGTTGAGCTGAAAATATAATGGAATTTTTCTAGTTCAAGTATATTGGCCCAAAATGTTTAATTCACCGACAATTCAGTTAAGTGAATGACCCCAATAATAAAAATAGCAAGCATGCTCCACAAAATAAATTACTGTCTTAAATAAGACCCTCTTATTTTAGGTAATAAATCAGAGCTTGGCTTATCACGTTACACGAATTTGTGATTTTGTGCACATTTTTAAAGTTTAATAACTCATAAATCAAAATGTTTACATCATCACTGGCATTACTGCGATTCTATGTACTTACCGTATGGAACGTTCCCAAGGGTCCCACTGTATTTTCCACTGGGTGGGTTGTAGATCTGTCTGGCATCTCGCTTTGGCCCCTGTACTTGTAACTTCTTTGGAGGTGAAGTAGACGCTGGCTCCTCGACTGATCTTTTTTGCCTGTATAAGAAGATCAAGCAGGAATATTATCTACATACTCTTATAGAAAAAGTACCCCTATGGATTTTTAGTAAACAAGTTTCAACTAGCTATAAAACACTATGATTATATATCATAATATCCTAAAACTGAATTGCACAAAAAATGCTCTCAACTCACCCAGTTTCTGCTTTCTGGACTGGTTTCCAGGACAATGTCACTGAGCTTTTGTAGGATGGAGGGTTGTGAAACAAATCCTAAAATTTAAAGAAATGGGAAAAAAAATAAATAATGTTTTTAATTTGTCAAGAAATGAGATCGGAAACACACACACACACACACAAAATATATACAGGTTGTTTTGCAACTGCAGAATTATTACAAGGGTTACTCACTAAAATGAGTCAGGAATTCAAAGTAAATTTAAAATTTAAGGCTTTAGGAGTTAAACTGGAAAAAACTATCTAAAACCAGCTATGCTTCAAATTTGGCTACTTCGGCCTTTATTGTGAAATTCACTTTGAATTCCTGACAATTCCTACTTTAAGTGAATAACCCTGTAGGAGTATTAAGACAAATTTTACAGGTAAGAGGGAGGGTGCGTGGGACGTGAAATAATTACCTTAATTAAAACGTTGATGTTATTGGTTATTTTCAAAGCCACTACTTTAATTTTGTTCTGAAAGAAAAATAAGAAAATCACATTATACAGTCGAAATTCACACTCTAACAAAGTAAATAATCCATATATCGGCTATAAGGTATATTTTATTCCAGCAATGTAACATTTACAGATTCATTGGTGGTTGTAAAACAAACTCAACAGCTGATGGCCAATGCAAGATACTATTAAACAAGGCAGACCAGAAATGAAAACATATCTGTTGTTTTAGGACTACAACTCCCATGATGCTCTATCAATCTTGAAGAGTAGTGAAGCTGGGCATATTTTAGTTTAACAAAAGAATGTAAAGTACAGTTGTGTCACTATATATTGGCCCAAACACAAAGGTATACAATGCAGCATGAATATTTTTACCTCTTCTGTTTTCAGTGCTTCCCCTGACTTGCCTTGCAAAGCGAGGCGCAGTTGCCGAATGTAAACTTGAAGTCCTCGGGCAAAGTACTGTAACCTGTAAGAAGTAAATTGTGTTAATGTGCTTGTTTGCAGAATTTGACATAAAAACCTTGGTCCAGAACAATGTGATACTATCACAGGTAGTGTACAAAAAGGAATAAAGAACTTACCTGATTTTGAAATCTTTTAACTTCTCAGCATTCACTTTAGCTATGAGAAAGTCTGGTAACTTTCTCCCCAGTTGGTGGAAACTGAAGAGAAGACACTCGACGTAACTGAACTGCAGCTTAGGTTCTTCATTAGCTGTATTCTCACCATTCTCTGTTTCTTCGGGAGGAAGAGGCATATATTCCTATCAACACAATAAGAAAAAAAAGGTTAATACTGTTTAACTATGCAAATACGCATTGACGTAATTACAATCTTACACACCCTTAAATGAGATTACTTTTATAGAAGAAAGCAAAAATGAAAAATGCTCACCAGTAATTTATCAAAAAGTTTGTTCACATTTGACTCAAGCTTGTCCATATCCCCGCAGTACGAGCTCATTTCAGCAAGCAGTTTCAAGACCTGTAAATACAACAGTACATTAAGTTAAAGCCAGTATTTATTTTATACAAAACATTGTTACACAGAATATGTGGCACATCGCAAAATAGCAAAAATTAGTCATATTTATTATTATATGGGTAATGAATTCTAATATGCAAACATATAATTGATACAAAAGACTAGACTTCGAAGATCTTGAATTTACTGGCTTTTCAGTTTTTACATCTCAAATTAGGATGTTCGCATTGTATTCAAATCAGTTTTAACTTACTACTCATACTCCGGATTTAATTAGTAGTTAAGCACTTGCCAAAGTTTCACTGATCATATACTGTGAGAGACTATAAGAGATTGATGCCTAATCCATTAGGATCTGCTACCTGCTTTGCTGACAGTCCCATTCATTATGAGTGAAACTGTCAGATGTGATCTGCTAACCAGGAAGCTGTGTATTTGTATAGTGTGCCTATGCTGTTCCAATATTTTGAAAGGTAGCGGAAGTATAGCTGAACAAAGGGGCATGTTAAAAGCTGCAGTGATTGAAGCAAATCACTGCAGTTCTAAGCATGACTGTAGGGAATCAGGAGATCTCCTTGCATCATAACCACTAAAATGTTACAAATGTGCATGGAGAGCCCCTTTAAGCACAGACCATTATGTTTTTCACCACTCCTCTGAAACACAGATCACCAATATAATTAAAAATTAGTAAGAAAACACTTACTTCAAGCTGAACATCAATACCTTCGGCGGGGCTGGTCAAGGAGCTCAAGGTAGGCAGGACATTCTCACAGAAGTATGTCAAAAACTTAGTCGAATGGACATTTTTCTTTAAGACAAAAAAAAAAAAAAAAGAAGCAAATATTGAAATCTGAACATTTTATTATTGATTAAAGCATATGATGGAGACTAAAACAAAGACGTGTAACTTACTGAAAAGAGGGGAACAGCCTGTCTCATGCACTGCAGCATGCGGTCTACAGAATCGGGGTCGGCGGGATTTAAAGTTTGATGCAGGCCGGCCTGTTCAGACACCAGATCTACCAGCTGCTGTCTTCCACTAACCGTCTGTAAGGTTTTCAGATATGAGAGGATCTTCATGAACAGCACAAATTCTTCTCCAGTGACATCATACAGGACCTGCAGATCGATAATGTTTAATTAAATAAACTGTTACTTAAGCCGACAAGCCATTGACAAAAATCATTCATCTACGCCTGCTTGTGAATATGCATCTTTTTTGTATTCCTACCTTCTTGGACTCATTAAATACATATTCTTCTACTTCCTTTGTCATGATGTCCTCTGGCAGAGTCTTCAGCTTGGTGGAGAGAAATTTAATGGCCCTCTCACGAACAATATCTTCTCCTTGGAGAATCTGCGTAAACAACCCACCTAATGTACCTACAGAGTGGGAAAAATATATATATATTGGTATGTTCACAGATGTGTTCTACGTACTGAACTACAAACACTGCTAGTAAATGTATAGATTTTTTTTTTTTTTTTAATATGCAGAAAATGGCTACTACTGTGGGATTGAATCTACAGCTCCACGATAATTTGTGCACAGCTGTCTTAAGTATAACTAGAACACTGTATATTATGGGTGGATATGGTTGCCGTTTTTATCTCATTGGGCATAGCAGTTATAGTTACAATATATTTTTTTAAAGGAATACAGTTTGAACTACTGCTAGAACAGAGTATGTTATACTTCTGCAAAGTGTTAAATTACCTCACTTTACTGAGTTCCTTTAACCCCTTTTATTCCAGAAGTTTGGTCCTTAAGGGGTTAAAGAACCCATTAGATCTGTCTGTATTAAAATAAAAAAAAGTAATTACTCTTACCTTTGGCATCAATTTTAAAAATTGTAAGCAAAGCATTGTTCACTAGGTTAAATTCAGCCGAGTCATCTAAAAAACAAAAAACAAAAAAACAAATCATGAAAAAAAAAAAATGTAAAGCTGCTGACAGAATTCTTAAAAGATGTGCTGGATTTAACCAGCAAAGATACAATTCAAGGACATTCTAGCAAAAGTTAAATTTTTACGATACAGTCTCTTGTTTAATTAAAATATAACTCAGCAGTTAAAAAATTTACTTATTGTGGGTAATAAAATCATACCTGACTGCAGTAACTGAGTCAAAATATCTGCTACACGAGGTAGGTTCTCTCCTGCAGCAAACTGGGACAGTTCTTTGATCGCTTGACGACGAATCTGATAAGGAAACAAATACATTTACAATACAGTTTGTTTAAAACATTATTATACAAGAATAACAACCCAATAAAACTTTGTTTACTTACTGAAACATCTTCATCTTCACACAGGTCAAGCTGTGCATTAAGAGCTGCATCAGAAAGCTCAGGGAAATGTTTGAAGAATTTTGGAATAAATTGGGCTGCAAGCCTCTTTTCCTTGGCTCCTCCCTTCACGCCATCCAAGATCACTTGGTATGCATTTTTGTGCTAAAAAAACCCAAACATTTACTTCAATTAGAGACAATTAATCAGGGATCACGCAGGAAATTAGTGACTTGATGGTTAGCACATGGCACCTCAACAAACCAGGGGAGCACTCAAGGTTATCGGAAGAACAGGATAGGGACACTCAGATGGAAGGGACGCCCGGGACACACAGAAAACAGGCAGTCACGGGAAAAGAACAAAGGTGATTCAGAATATAGAAAATCAGGGAAAGAGAATCCAGGTAGTCAGGCAGTCAAAGAGAACCCAGGTGACTCAGGATACCGGCAGTCAGGGGGAAGAGAACCCAGGTGACTCAGGATACCGGCAGTCAGGGGGAAGAGAACCCAGGTGACTCAGGATACCGGCAGTCAGGGGGAAGAGAACCCAGGTGACTCAGGATACCGGCAGTCAGGGGAAGAGAACCCATTCGACTCAGGATACAGGCAGTCAGGGGAAGAGAACCCATGCGACTCAGGATACCGGCAGTCAGGGGAAAAGAACCCATGCGACTCAGGATATAGGCGGTCAGGGGAAAAGAACCCATGCGACTCAGGATACAGATACTCTGGGGAAGAGAACCCATGCAACTCTGAATACCCAGAACACAGTCAGTTGGGGGAAGAGAACCAAGGTGACTCAGGATGAAGGGGACCACCAGGCGGCTGGAGACATCCGACGGGAGGGAGACCACCGGGCAGCTGGAGACACCGGGCGGCTGGCGCCCTGAGTGAAGGGGGACCACCGGGTGGCTGGCGCCCTGAGTGAAGGAGACACCTGGGCGACGAACACTCAAGCAGGGAGGGAGGGAGTCAGTTAGTGATTAGGAGCCAGATAGTGAGTGAAGTGGTGGGGAGCCGGATAATGAGGGTGGAGGAGGGGAGCTGGGCAGTGAGGGGGAGGTGAGGCGGATAGTGCGAGTGGAGGTTGAGGAGGAGGATAGTGCGGGTGGAGGTGATAGTGATGTGGATAGTGCGGGTGTAGGTGATAGTGATGTGGATAGTGCGGGTGTAGGTGATAGTGATGTGGATAGTGCGGGTGTAGGTGATAGTGATGTGGATAGAGCGGGTGGAGGTGATGTGGATGGTGCGGGTAGAGGTTGATGGTGGAGGCGGATAGTGCGGGTGGCGGGGGAGATGGATGGAGGCGGGTGGAGGGGGAGATGGTGCGGGTAGAGGTTAATAATGCGGGTGATGGTGATAGTGAGGCGGGTAGTGCGGGTGTAGAGGGTGAGGGAGGCGGGTGGAGGGGGAGGTGATGTGGATGGTGCGGGTGGAGGTTGATGGTGGAGGCGGATAGTGCGGGTGATAGTGATGTGGATAGTGCGGGTGGATGGTGGGGGCGGATAGAGCGGGTGGAGTGAGAGATGGAGGTTGATGTTGGAGGCGGATAGAGCGGGGGAGGTGATGGTGCGGGTGTAGGGGGAGGCGGATAGTGCGGGTGATAGTGATGGTGCGGGTGTAGGGGGAGGCGGATAGAGCGGGTAGTGCGGGTGAGGGGTGGATGGTGCGGTGTAGGGGAGTAAGTGATTGATGGACAGTGCGGGTGTAGAGGGTGATGGAGGCGGGTGGAGGATAGTGCAAGTAAGTGTAGGGGAGGCGGATATGAGCGGGTAGTGCGGGGAGGTGATGGCGATGCGGGTGTAGGGGAGGCGGATAGAGCGGGTAGTGCGGGCAGGAGGTGATGGTGCGGGTGGTAGGGGAGTAAGGGATTGAGCGACAGCGGGTGTAGAGGGTGATGGAGAGGGGGGCGGGTGGAGGATAAAGTGCGGGTGTAGGAGGCAAGGCGGATAGAGCGGGTAGCGCGGGGAGGTGATGGTGATGGTGCGGGTGTAGGGGAGGCGGATAGAGCGGGTGAAAGTGCGGGTGAGGATGGTGCGGGTGTAGGGGAGGCGGATAGAGCGTGGTAGTGCGGTGAGGGGTGATGGTGGGGGAGGCGGATAGAGTACGGGTAGTGCGGGGAGGTGATGGTGCGGGGTGTAGGGGAGGCGGATTGAGCGGACAAAGTGCGGGTGTAGAGGGTGATGAGGCGGGTGGGGAGTGATGGTGCGGGGTGTAGGGGAGGCGGATAGAGCGGGTAGTGCGGGGGAGGTGATGGTGTAGGGGGAGGCGGATAGAGCGGGTAGTGCGGGGGAGGTGATGGTGATGGTGCGGGTGTAGGGGGAGGCGGATAGAGCGGGTAGTGCGGGTGAGGCCGGAGCCGATCCATACCTGGCTCACATCGTCCTTGGCGTCGGCCAGGATGCCGTAGTTGCGGTATAGATCTTCCACGGTGGGCATGGCGGGCTCGGGCTGGGTGTCCGCTCGGTTCTCGGTCCGTTGGCCTGATTCTCCCGGGCTCACAGTGTGCGCACAGCTCTACCAGCGAGACCAACGATAGACACTGAGCCGATAACAGAGCGGCACAGCGACACCTGGAGGCACCTGGCGGTCACTGCAAGCAGCACGCAGCGCTCAATACAACACAGCGAGGGAGGCGGCCGAGACAGCGACACCTGGAGGCACCTGGCGGTCACTGCAAGCAGCACGCAGCGCACAATACAACACAGCGAGGGAGGCGGCCGAGACAGCGACACCTGGAGGATCCTGGCGGTCACTGCAAGCAGCACGCAGCGCACAATACAATACAGCGAGGGAGGCGGCTGAAACAGCGACACCTGGAGGATCCTGGAGGATAATGCTCTATACTGCACACAGAGTAGGCGCTATCACGAGACAGCGACACCTGCAGGAGACTACCGGAATCACAGGATACAGCAGACCTTCACCCAGCAATGTTCTCAGTCTGTTTGAGCTGGGACTGAATTTTTGGGGGCCAGTTATACCCAGTCAGAGGGGGGCAGTGCCCTGAGACAAAACAAAGCACTCACAGGGGGGTGAGACTGCTCTACAAAGAAACCTATAGAATGACATAGGGGGGAACCTGACATTAGCATATTATTAGAATATTCACAGGGAGGGAGCCAGTGTTCACCAAACATTAACATAATACCTGCAGGGAGGCTCTGCACTTACCCAAAATATCACCAACCATGAGCAATTTCACATAGTGTGTGCCCAGATCAGGCTGTACATAGACTAATGGAGATGGGGGTACACTGTGAGAATTAAAGGGGGTGAATGGACACCCCTAATTGCACATTGGTAGCCATGTATTATAAAGTATTGGCTCAAGTTGGGACAAGGGTCAGGGTCAACTCTTAAATATATATATATATTTTTTTTTTTTTAAAGTTACCCTTAAATAATTATACCAAAATAATGAAATGTATTATTTGGAAATATTAATAATAAAATCATCCTTAGAAGACATGGCCAGATTGTAGAGTCAAATGGCCAGATCCCAAGGGTTCATAGGGCATATTCTTATTGCACATGGCTAGGTTCTAAGTGTCCATTGAACTATTTTTATTGCAGGTTGCCATATTCAAGCATTCAATGGTCAGATTCTAAGGATGTGTACTGCAGATTCTTAAAGCACGTGGCTAGATTGTCAGGGTTCATGGTCCAGAATTATATAGGACATGGCTAGATTCTCAAGATTCATGGCCACAATCATTTTGCACATGTACAGATTATAAAGGCTTTTCAAAGCATCTGAACTTAATACAAGGGAGAGCAAAATATATTTGTCCATGGTGATCATATTCATTATTAAAATGAATTTTTGTCTAGAATGATGGGTTCTGGGCAATTATTCTCCCATCAGTTCGGCTATGTCAGAATTCCATGAAGGCCTGATGAACTATACACAATAATATTGAAAATCAATATGAGTAATTCCAATAACAAGGTAATGATATTAGAATATGACCAATGATAATTCTATCAGATTTCGTAACTTTGTTAGGTAAAACTTCAAACTTACTATATTAGGGGAGAATGTTACTAATGATTTAACGAACTTGTGTATAGATTTTAAAAGTCAAAACATGATAGTTTACAATTCCATTTTTTCATTTCTTTCTTCCCCCACCTTTGTCTTGTGTTTATATTTGTTAAACATTTAGATTGAATGCCCTAGGTTTTTTGTAATTGAAAAAAACTCAATAAAATAATATAAAACATAAGCAGAATAATTATGAGCAATTGAACAGTTTTGATGTTAAACTCAATGTTTTTTATGCTAAATAAAGCAGTTTTAGTGTATAGATCATTCCCCTGCAATTTCACTGCTCAATTCACTGTCATTTAGGAGTTAAATCACTTTGTTTCTGTTTATGCAGCCCTAGCCACACCTCCCCTGGCTATGATTGACAGAGCCTGCATGAAAAAAAAAAACTGGTTTCACTTTCAAACAGATGTAATTTACCTTAAATAATTGTATCTCAATCTCTAAATTGAACTTTAAAGGACCACTCTAGGCACCCAGACCACTTCAGCTTAATGAAGTGGTCTGGGTGCCAGGTCCAGCTAGGGTTAACCATTTTTTCATAATTATAGCAGTTTCAGAGAAACTGCTATAATTATGAATGGGTTAAGCCTTCCCCCATCCTCTAGTGGCTGTCTCATTGACAGCCACTAGGTACTTGCGTTTCTCACCGTGAAAAATGAGTGAGAGCATGTTCAGGAAAGTAAATAATTTCCTATGCGACGGGCTGAATGCGCGCTGTGCGCGTGCGCATTCAGCCCAGGAGGAGGATCGGAGGCGGAGAGAAGGAGGAGAGCTCTCCGCCCAGCGCTGGAAAAAGGTAAGTTATTACCCCTTTCCCCTTTCCAGAGCCGGGCGGGAGGGTGTCCCTGAGGGTGGGGGCACCCTCAGGGCACTATAGTGCCAGGAAAACGAGTATGTTTTCCTGGCACTATAGTGGTCCTTTAATCACATACAGGAGGCTCTTGCAGGGTCTAGCAAGCTATTAACATAGCAGGGGATAAGAAAATCTTAATTAAACAGAACTTGCAATAAAGAAAGCCTAAATAGGGCTCTCTTTACAGGAAGTGTTTATGGAAGGCTGTGCAAGTCACATGCAGGGAGGTGTGACTAGGGTTCATAAACAAAGGGATTTAACTCCTAAATGGCAGAGGATTGAGCAGTGAGGCTGCACGGGCATGTTCTATACACCAAAACTGCTTCATTAAGCTAAAGTTGTTCAGGTGACTATAGTGTCCCTTTAATATCCTGTGGATATTGCAAATGCCCTAGCCAGGATCTATTGTATTTCAAATCATTTAGCGTTTATGTGCGGAACAAACAATCATTTTGCATATTTTATACAAACTAAATTAGCAAGTGATTGTTGGATTAATATTTAAATATGAAACACATTCGCACAGACTATTGATAAACTGTTTCAGTGATGAGATAGAAAACCCCCCCAAAAAACAGGGGGGGGGCGACAACTGAACCAATAGGTGATTATATATATTGTTATCTGAGATATAGGATACATTTTAGATCAATAGTCTTGTAAAAATAAAATACATTGCTATTATACCAGCAGTGGTTTTTGTAAATTTTTTTCTAAAGAAATGGTCTAGTGTGAACTCAATGTGTACAGTATAAGAGTATAATTAATATATATATATTATATATATATATATATATTTTTTTTTTTTTTTATAAGGTGCTGCTGGGGTCAATTAATACAACACATAGGATCCAGCAAACTATCACTAAATAACGCACAAATAGTAATCTTTTGTAACTAAATCACCATTATTTTTGTCAGGCGTTTAAAAACACTATAAAACGATATCAATTAAAATTTGTTTTGTTTTGAAGCTGGTGTATAGTGAGCGAGTGCGCTGGATTCCATATGATATATAGATAGATTTAGTAACACTTTGTTTATTTGGTTAGAACAGTGCGCAGATTACAGGGCCGCCATCAGGGGGTGACAAACATGATGGTTATCATGGGCCCGGCGGTGCTGGGGTGCCCGGTCCCACAGACCCCATGTGCACATATATATATATATATATATATAGCGATTGCCACTTTATAGTCCATGGTGGTAGTGTGTATAGTGTAAACACTGCCAGTTCTCACTTAACACACTGCCAATTTTCACTATACACACTGCCATCTCACTTCACACACTGCCAAATCTCACTTCACAATGTACACACTGCCACCTTGCACTATACATGATATACACTACTACTTCCTACTTTACACTATACAGACTGCCACGGCCGCCACCAGAAATTTTGGGGCCCCTAACTGAGCTCAGGGTCTGGGCCCCTGGGGGCCGCCTCCAAATCCCACCCACAAGAATACACACACAGACACATTCACTGATACAAAAGGACACAGATACATACACACACGCACACAGATACATACTAACAGACACACATACTGATATGCGTATAGGCATACATACTGAAACACACATACTGAGACATACACACATAGACACACAGGCGTACATAGTGACAGACACATACGCATAAGGACATACAGACACATTCATAATGACATACAGACAGACATTCATACATACATTCATACAGACACTGACATCCATACATACACACATTCATAATGACATACAGACATACAGTGGCGTACACATGACCCGTGGGGCCCCGGTGCAAAAATTGATCCGTGGGCCCCCCTCCCCCCCGCGCTTACTCGGCGCGGGTCGGGGCCGCAACACATGGCGGCCGGCACCTGGTCGCAGGGCTGCGACCCCGCGACCGCGGTATGCTGCACACCTAAAGGACCACTACAGACACCCAGATCACATCAGCTCAATGAAGTGGTCTGGGTGCCAGGTCCCTCTAGTTTTAACCCTGCAGCTGAAAACATAGCTGTTTCAGAGAAACGGCTATGTTTCACTGAGGGTTAATCCAGCCTCTAGTGGCTGTCTCATTGACAGCCGCGAGATGAGATTCCGCAATTCTCACTGTGAAAATCACAGTGAGAAGACACTGAACATCCATAGGAAAGCATTGAGTAATGCTTTCCTATGGGTGGTTTAAATGCGTGCGCGCGCCTCTTGCCGCCCATGTGCATTTGGAGCTGAGAGGCGGAGGGATCCCCAGCGCCAAGAAAGTCCGGTGCTGGAGAAAGGTAAATGCTGAAGACACACTCTCACAAACAGATGCATACACACTAGCTAACAGACACACATTTACTGGCAGAGACACTCAGCGACAGACATACATGCACACTCACTTACAAAACATACACTCTCACTGACAAACACACACACTAACACTTTTTTTAATTGAATCCCTCCAGCCTCCTTACCTTTTGGAGTGCTTGGGGGATTCCCTGGGGTCCAGTGGTGGTGCTGCTGGGCTCCTGGGCAGGCGGGTGAGCGGGCTGTCTGGCTGGCCGGCGCACGAGGAAGCACTCTCCCCTGAGTGCTTCCTCTTCAGCTCCCTCGCGCGCCGAGTAGGGATGCCGAAGCCGGAAGATGACGTCATCTTCCGGCTCCGGTATCAGTGCAGTGCGCGAGGGAGCGGAAGAGGAAGCACTCAGAGGAGAGTGCTCCATCGCGCTCCGGCCACCCAGACAGCCCGCTCGCCAGGTGTCAGCAGGGCCAGCCTCGGGGGGCCCTGGGGTGGCCGGCCACTGCAAACATACCTACATGTATACAGACAGACAGACAGAGACATACACACATACACACGTAATGACATGCATGCAGACATTCATACAGACACTGACATCCATACATACACACATTCATAATGACATCCAGACATTCATACACACATAATGACATGCATACAGACATACTGGCATACATACATTCATACAGACACTGACATCCAGACAGACATTCATAATGACATGCAGACATACATACATACATACATACATACTGACATACACACACAAAGACATAGACATACATACACACACAGCTCATTTTCCTGACACCCTCCTGTCTCTTACCTTGTCTTTGCAGGAGGGTGGCTGGGGCGCATGGGACTGGGAGTAGGCTGGCTCTCCCTCTTCATTGCCGGGCACGTGCTCCTCCCGCGCGGAGTGAGCTGGGAGGAAGTGACCACTTCCTACCAGAAGCACTTGCGCTGCGGCGGCATTTTTATTTTTAAATGGGCCCGGCCGCGCTATACCACGGCCACAGCGCTGACCGGGCCCCTGAAGATATGGGGCCCATTGGGTGGCCCTAAGTGCGTGGGCCACCTGATGGGCCCCATCAGCGTGCAGGCCGCGGTAGAACTGCACCGGCGGCAGTTCCACCACTACGTGTGGGGCCCGGGCGGCTGGGCACCCCAGGGCCACGACAACCGTTATGGTTGTCACCCCCTGATGGCGGCCCTGGTAGTATCCTTTGCACAATAAGTGACAAGCCAATGTATTTCACTCGCAGAATGTCAGGATAGTATGAGCCTGTGGGTGCCTCCACCAATAGTAGTGGGGGGCTCAGAAAGATCCTCCTTGTAGAATAGTTATACAGCCGGAATCAGGGAGGTGGTAGAAAAAAACCTATTTTATTCAAATTTATTAAAATATCAGTATAATCACAGCCAAAAGTCAGATCACAAGAGTGAAACGGAATTGTTCCAAAATGTTGGATTTCAAAAAACAAGCAAATCATATTAAGGAGAAGCTAATACAAAGAGGTTATAATAAAAAATAGTATAGAAGGAGAAATGAGTGTGATATCACATAAAGAAAGAGGTGGGCTTCTTACAAATAACGATAAAAATAAATAAATCATCAAATAGTGATTCATTTAAGTGTGCCTTTTTAACACAATATAACACCCACCATACAGAAATTAAAAAAAAAGGCTGGAAAAACACTGGTCAATCCTACTTAACGATCCGATGATAGGTCCTGTAATACTAAGATATCCCCAGATGATTTATAAGAAAAAACAGAATCTTGATAGCTCCCAGCTACGTAAAAAAAAATAAAAAAAAATTTGATGTAAATGATTTAAGTGTTGCCAGGTATGCAAGGCTTGTAATACCATACAGATGGTGAAGGCCACCAATTTTGAAAGTACTGTAACAGATCCCCCCTTTTTTTGTTGGATCTGTAATATATGTTGTAACAGCCTCCTACCATGTTGCCTGGGAACCTCTACCTGTTTTCCTGCCATCCTCTACATTGCCAGGCACCTAAGAACAAAGACTGTTTCTGGCCCTTTAACTGTGTTGTGCAAAGAATAGGTATGTTTGATATGGCACTTCGGATACAGCCGAAGTGCTGAAGTGGCCGCCATTAGACAATCGAACACGTGGCAGCGGCCATTTTAATGCAGTCGAACGCGGTTCCCCTACCCTTCGACAATGCGGTTGGAGACTAAGTCTCATTCGAAGATTCGAACATACTTTCGAATGGGACTTTGTCATCATTTTGGTGTAAAATAGACTGCCACTCAACTAACGACTATCGTGGAAACTTAACCCCGTTTTACTTCAACACTTCGATAGAAGTCGAAGTGCGTTCGACTATTCGAACGCAGCCTTCAGATGGGACTTTGTTATTTTTCATGCAGAAATAGACCAACCGCACAGCCTGAACCTGTGGAACTGTTTTGGGCATGCAAACAGGCGTGCAGTCGGTCCAAAGAGACTTTTCAATATCTCTGGAACCACTGAACGGATGTGCACGAATTTTGAATATGTTTGTCCCCAAGTTGTGTTGTTCATAAAAATAAAAGTTATTCATGTAGGATGAAAAATCATAAAGTTATAAAAATGCATAAAAAGTACACGTTTTAGCTTGAAGATAATGGAGTAGATATAGTAAGAAACTCAATTATCTCCCAAGCAGAGGGGAGGGAATCTGTGGGTTGTAACCATTGTCTGATTGGTTAATGTCTAAATGTCTGTGGGCGTCTCCCTTGCATGGGAGCATTGCATAAAAGGAGAGTACCTGCCATTAAATCTCAGTTCTACTTCACCCTCAATCTAGAGTCCTGTCTCTTATTGGGGGTAACCACTATGCAGCTATTCACACTAGCTCTTGTAAGAGCTTCTTCACTTGGAACACGACTGAATGCTGAGAATCCTCCTCACTGATCGGGAAAAGGACACCCTCCAGCGGTTGAAACCCCTCTGCTACATGGGGTAACCGCTACAAGTACTATTACGAAAGAAAATGTATCTGTAAGTTCAGGAATTAGCTGCCGCACGGATTTTGTGGTATATTTACTACAATGTCCATGTGGCAGACAGTACAAAGGACGTACTAAGAGACCTCTTAAGGTTAGGATCATGGAGCACATCAACAACATCAAAAAGGATCTGAAAACCCATTCGGTTCCAGTGCACTGCAATGCCTGTCCTAGTTTTCATTTCAAAAATTTCAAATGCATGGGCATAGAACAGGTCCTCCCGCACTGGAGAGGAGAGAAGAGTGTATCAAAAATTATTCCAAAGGGAGACCTACTGGATTTATAGAATGCAGACACTGGAACCCAGGGGGTTAAATTCAGACATTGACCTTGTGTGATTTATGTAGCAACCTAGAGGCTTCACCCATTGTCTGTCTGTATTGGCATATTCTTTGTTTTTTTTTTCATCGTATATTGTTTATATATATTTTTTTAATATAATTTATATACAATGGGATATATGATCATCTGCAGACAGACATTGAGTTCAATCTTTATGATTAGGGTATATAATGGAAACTGGAACAAACCACCTCTTTTACAGGTAGGATTGTCACAGATCTTGCAGTAACCACAGCCTTCTAGGATATACAAAGTCCAGGACACATTCGGCTCGGTTTTCCTTTTTATTCAATAAGAAACAGGTGCTTTAAATAATAACAAAAACAAACAAAATCCCTTGCTCTTACTTGAGCGCTTACTAGACAGTAATTGCTATCTGCAATTGGGTGGCTTTCCCACTTACCAATTTTCCAAACAAAAGAAATGGCTTTGCAATAAACACAATCTCTCCTAGCTGTCTTTTTCTCCCTCACTCTGCAGCAGGCTGCCCTCTTCTTTTAAAGGCCTGTCTGCTAATTGACTAGCCACAGGTGAGTGCCAATTAGTTAACTCCTAAGTCAGACCTAAAGTGTGGTCTGTTACACAGCAACTAGTGCTGTTGGAGCATTGGCCCACCCTGCTCTCCAAATACTCCGCCCCAGGGACCCATATCATGTTTTGCAGAACCTCAGCAATGTAGATTGCAAACTCTAACATCTCTCCCTGGGGCATTTAACTGAAAATGCTCAGGTTGCTGTTTAACAAATCAGGCCTGATGTATCTTCCATCAATCACAATTCCCCTTTTATGCTCACAAAACGTATTATTTCTTGGATCACCATGTTGTTTTTGACTTAATTCTTTATAAAAGCGTATCCTCAGTGCAAAGGAAACTCTTTTTGTGTTTGTATCTGTTAAATATATCACGTTTAGTGAAGCCTGGAATATACAATATTGACAAATGATTATACAATCTGTAATAGAGTGAAGATTAGCTAATGTATAAGAGAGATATTGATAAATTTTTTTCTTCTTTAAAACACCTATATCACGAACGCACGTTGGTGCCATGTGAACTTGCATAATTACTATGGAAACACATAGACACAACGAGACCGCAAGTGAAACGCAGACGTTTAATGGAAGTGGAATGCACAAGCGCGTATGTGAAACAGATGACGTCACGAACCCGGAAATAATACACGCCGGAAAAACGAAAAGAAGAAATAAGGAACAGCTGATGAAAGATTCCACAATGGCGAATCATAGACGCCATCGGAAGAACACCCATTGAGCCACTAATCAACAGCTGGGGACGTACTTATTTAAAGGGACATGGGGGGGGAGGTATTTTAGACGGATGCATGGTTAGATTATATTCTGTATCATTTTTGTGTTTTTATTTGAATGAATATATACTTTAATTGAGTCCCTGAAGAAGTTCCTTTGGGAATGAAACTCGTAGGACTTATGCTGATATTTTATTCATTTTAATCAATTGGAATTAAATAGGTTTTTTTCTACCACCTCCCTGATTCAGTCTGTATAACTATTCTACAAGTAGGAAAGAGGAGGACCTTTCTGAGCCCCCTACTACTATCGGGGAGGCACCCTACAGGCTCATATTATTCTGACATTCTGTGAGTGAAATACATTGACCTGTCACTTATTGTGCAAAGGATACTACACTATGTTATTTTGTGTTTTTATATTTTTTTAGGTTTGCAGCTGTATCACAATGTTTCCCTACATTCTGTTAATAGCTTGCTAGACCATGTAGGAGCCTCTTCTATGTGATTAAAGTTCAATTTACAGAGCATGAGTTAAAAACTTACTTTAGTAAGTTAACATCTGATTGACAAAACCTTTTTTGCATGCAGTCTGTGTGTGTCAAAGCCAGTAGAGGTGTGGCTAGGGCTGCATAAACAGAAGGAGCTGTGCGCGCATTCAGCCGGTTTCATAGGAAATCATTTACAATGCTTTCCTATGGGCGCTTGCGTCTTCTCACTGTGATATTCACAGTGAGAAGCACACAAGCGCCTCTAGTGGCTGTCAATGAGACAGCCACTAGAGGCTTTGGAGGCTGGATTAACCCATTTATAAACATAGCAGTTTTTCTGAAACTGCTATGTTTATAAAAAAAAAAAAAAAAAAAGGGTTAATCCTAGAGGTACCTGGCACCCAGACCACTTCATTAAGCTGAAGTGGTCTGGGTGCCTAGAGTGGTCCTTTAACCCCTTAAGGACACATGACATGTCATAATTCCCTTTTATTCCAGAAGTTTGGTCCTTAAGGGGTTAAACTAAAGTTGTTTAGGTGACTAGTGTCCCTTCAGTAAATGAGCATGTTAAAGTAATCCTAATTTTCCTTAGCTTGCAGTACATATCCAAAAATCCCTCATTTTTCAGTGTGCATGCAGACTCTCTCTCAACAGATCAGACATCTGATCTCACCAAGGGAACAATACATGTGCTTGGCGCTTTCAAATTGAAAGTTTGATATACGCAATTTCTTGTTTTATGTAATCTGTTAAACTGTTGCAAGAACAGGACAAATCAGTGGCATTACATATATCTTTGTCCAAGATGGATAAGGATATCCTGCAAATTAACAATTCTATGGAATCTTGCAGATGCATCGGTGAAGCTGCTCTCAGCAATTAGCAATGCAAAGACCTTGAACAAGTTACCAAGAACCATTCTATATGAAATCAAGGAACCCACATGAAGGAAAGGGGTGCTGAGGAGAACGACTACAAAAGAAGGGAAAAGGGAGCCCTACCTTTATTAAATCTAAGTGGCTATGTGAAGTAAATAAAAAGGGGGTCAAAACAGGGGGACATTGACTAAGTAGTACTCTAGGAATGTAATAAGAGACCCAAAAAGAAAGTTAAATTCCATGGTGAAAGAGCATATCAGGGATCCCTGAGTGTCATACCGGGTCCCTAGTATTCTAGACTCGTTAACTAGGTGTCAGGATTACTGTTTGATCCAGCACGTAGAACTGTACAGCACGGATGACAAATAAGTAACGTATTACCGGTCCTTAGAATGGCCGGATTTAACGTACAAAGAATAGTCAAAAATACCAGCCGAGGTCAGGGAACACAGAAAGGGACACAGCGATGAGGAAAGCCAGGAGTCAGGATACCAGAATATAGAGAAGTCAATAAACAAAGCCAAAGTAAAAAACCAGGTAGAAAACCATAAACAGGAACGCGCTCTCGGACAACCACAAGGGAAACCACGACAGGGCACTGAGCAGGCTGAGAACTGGGCCTAAATACCCCTCCTTTCTTTCTGATAGGCTGTAACCGGCCTTTGACCCCAAAGTCAGTTACCAGGTTTCATTTGCATAATTGCTGCTCAGCGTTAACCCTTCTGTGGATTAGGTTGCTGCTCGGCACAACTTTTCCTGTGTGGACAGTAAATGTCATTAACCACTTTTCTATAAGCGGATGAATACATGAGACCAGGTTTCATTTGCACAATTACTGCTCAGCATTAACCCTTCTGTTGATTAGGTTGCTGCTCGGCACAACTTTTCCTGTGTGGACAGTAAATGCCATTAACCACATTTCTATAAGCGGATGAATACGTGACACTAGGTGGGGGGAAGGGGAGTGGGTAGGAGCAGAGATATGTGAAAACAGAGGTAAGGGAAGGAGATGAGGAGACTTGTAAAGAATTTTCACTTTAGCACAAAAAAAAAAAAAACCCTTATAAATGTTTTACTTTTTAACCAGGGGTTGTTCTTATTCTAAATATTGTGCAATAAATATAAATTCAGCCATAATATGCTTATCCATATGTACAGCAGGATTGTATGAATGTTTTTCGCTGTATAAAATTGATAACGAGGTAGTTCTATCAACACAGGCAATTTCATAAAATATACCAGAATATCCCTCCATGGAAGTCGGCATAGAGACAAATTGTATAAAATTACAAATCTTTAAAGGTTATTACAGTTGCTTTGAAATAGATTATGATCCACATGCTGTTTTCTTTTAGTATGTGAAACTGATTAAAGATTTGACAAGTGAAGGATAAAAGATATCTTGCAGTGGGATCCCTACAGGTTTAGAGGATTTAGGGGGGGGGAAGTTACACAAGACTCAGGTAATTGGAATGTACGGGCTGTGGGGTCTTTGGTAACCACTGAATTGTAAAATCTAGGCAAAGGATTTGGAAAAATATGCCTACATTTTTAATTAAGTTCTGGATTCACTACGGTTCAGTGTTTCAGTGAATAAGCAATAAATAAATAAATAGGGGAGAAGAGATTGTGGCAGGGTGAGTGAAGGGATGAAGGCATCTGAGGAGGCGGTGTTAAACAGTCTCCCCATATAGTAATGCCTTTAATTTATTTTCCATTACATTTGCCCCCTCCTTACCTCCTTTGCATGGAGGGAGCAATAAAACACACCCTGATCTGGTGGTCTAGAAGGCTGCTGATGAAGCTGTAGGCCTTCAGGTCCGGCGCTCGGAGGACGTCAGAGCGCAGGCTGAGAATCCTGGTGCCTGTCCTGATTCCCTCACAGAGTATCAAAAACACGAGGGGCTGGAATCAGACTATGGACCAACAATGAATGATTTGTAAAGGGCATTGCAGGTAGATTGTTTGATCTCCCTGCTGGCTTGAGGGGGGACTGCTCAGAGCTGGAACTGAAGGGTTCCTGTGAGCCGGGTCCCTAGGCCTCCTCCTTTGTCACCTTGTGGGAAATGTAACTGACTGTGATCCCTTGTGCAATTGGAAGACAACACTACTGGGTACAGTTTATAATCTGAAGAGTATTTGTTGAGAATTCAGAGTGAATTTCAAATGTAACGGTTTACGCCTATCACCATTTCTGTGATTTAAAGTGGTCATGGTGTCTGGACTCTGAGCAGCATTTAGCTTTGAAATACTGCACATACAGGAATTAACACCTTAGCTGAGGCAGGTGTAACTACCTCCAGCAGCGTCATTAACCAGCCCAAAACAAAGTGCCAGGTATATCCTTAAAATTGCCCTATATGCAAAATAGGGAGACCTCCCCAGGAAAGTTTAAATGCAGGACTACAACTGTAGTAGATTATTTTCTGCAAACCAATTAGTTTGAATGACTATCTGTTCCTGTCCAAATTAAAGATAATAAAGTTGCGTGCACGCAGAAGTAAATTCACACTGAGACACAGAGTTCAGGTTAATGAAAGAACTTCGGAGAAGTTTAATGGCTTCTGTTTAAAAAGCAGGCTCGCAGGCCCTTTTAAAGGCATTATTACATCATTGAAGAAAATCAAGATATAGACAAATAGACATTGTTAATTGGCTTAGGTGCTAAGTAGTTAGTAAAATGCCCTCCCTACGGGGTGTACCATCTTAGGTCACTATCCTCGTCATGATTGTCTCCTCCAGGTTTTAGCGCCATTTTGTTAACATGAGGAGCTCACTCGACGGGAGGGGCCTTTTGGCAGCTATCCATTTAGAGTGTAGCCTGGCACTGTTAGTTTCTCAAGGTTAGGTTTCAAGGCTTTTAGTAAATACACATTTTATCAAAGCTATCATTGTAAGTGGGATGCTACAGTGTTTCACACTACAGGTGCATAATATTTCTTGCTGACATGCAAATTCCATATTCTATAGACAAAGCCTTCTTGTAAAACTATGGGGCCTCTTAGAGGTATAGCAAGAGGATTTAAAGGGGCCTTACAGATTTATAGAGGCCTAATAATTCTACAACACAACCACATGGAGTATTTAGGATATAAAAGTAACACTCATCTGAAATTTTCTAAGCACTCTGACAGAAGTAATGTGGTTTGTTCAAATACCGGTTTTGGTCTCTATTTAACAAGCGTTCCAATGATTACTCTGGGGGGAGGGGGAGGAGACTTTCTAAATGTTTTTATCTACAAAAATGCCTAGAGACTTTACTAGTGACTTCTATAGATATTTCTTTAGCAAAGTTTTTTTTTTTTTTTTTTTAACAGTGTTGAATTATTTGGAAACGTACTAAACTGAGGCCATTGTTTCAAACTCATTTAAATGAAATTACAGGTGACAAACATTTACAGTACAGTAAAATGGCAGTTTGTTAAGGATACTTAGTGACCTTGTGTCAGATCTAGCTGTAAGAGAATTTATAGATTAGCGTACTCTAGATATCCCACTTAACTTGCATTAACACGCCAGCAGTTAGTTAGCACAGCTTTTAAAGTATTACAAAAGTAAAACGAAAATCATGTACAGACATATTTCATTCTCCAGGGACTCATTAGTGTGAGGCTGGATTCTGGCTCGACTGAAGTAGAATGGGTTCCACAGCGATAGTCCTTTTTACAATGCAAGGTCGCACTGGGAATGCAAATTTTGATGCCATAAAAAAAATACATGTTAATTACAGTTTTCCCATACTTTGTGATCACTTTTTACTACAGCAGTTCTATACAGCATGTCCGTTTAATTTAAATTGTAAAATCCTGATTTGAACCATTACTTAATGTTATCCAAAATTATTCTCAAAATATTTATATATATAAAAAAAAATTATACACATACATTAAAATATTAAAATCATTTGAAAAGTGCATCCAAAATATTAAATCATTTAAAAAGCTTCTTATTGGAAAGGTAGTGGATGCAAGGGGCTGACTATCAGCAGAGTTTGCATGGGTATGTAGAATCTTGAAAAATAAAAGCTAACAGCTTTAAAGATTCATAAAACTTATTGGATTAACTTTTTGTTTTTTCATGCTGAGCAGCCACATTATTGGCATCCAATAAGAGTCTATGGCAACTTTAAAAAGTTAATTCAGTTACAATAGGTTATTCTAATTTAGGGCCCCTACCCACCGCTCGAGGTGGGGGCCAGGACAGAGGACAATAGATCCCCCCCCCCATTGATATTTAGGGTCCCCATCCGCCGCTCAGGGGTGGAGGACAATAGATCCCCCCCCCCAATTCTAATTTAGGACCCCCACTCACCGCTCATGGGTGGGGGCCAGAAGGAGGACAATAGGTCCCCCTCTTTATTTTACTTTAGGACCCTCACCCGCTGCTCAGGGGTGGGGGAGGACAATAGGTCCCCCCTTCAGTTTAAAAGCCCCCACTCGCACAGCACAGGTGGGGGCTCGGGACTGTTTGCTCACTGTTCAATAGACATGCCCCTACTCGCAGTATAGCGAGTAGGGGCTGAATTTACTAATACTAAGTAATCTTTACTTAGTATTAGTAAATGTGGCTGAAAGACCAATTTAGGTCTTTCAGCCTTTTGGTAGATAACTCCCTAATACTGTGGGAATTATCTACTCAGCGGCTGCAAGAGAAGTCCCAAAATTCATAAGTGCCGAAGTTCTGAATTTCGGAATGCCGAACTGAAATTTTTTCCCATTCACATCCCAAATGTATGTATGTATGTATGTATGTATGTATGTATTACATTTGTTGGAGGTACCAATAAATATACTGCTTAGCCTGGGGGTCTATTATGCTGTTAAAGGATCACTATAGTGCCAGGAAAACATACTCGTTTTCCTGGCACTATAGTGCCCTGAGGGTACCCCCACCCTCAGAGTCCCCCTCCCGCCGGGCTGGATGGCGAGGAAAGGGGTTAAACTTACCTTTTTTCCAGCGCCAGGCGGGGAGCTCTCCTCCTCCTCTTCGGCTGAATGCGCAGGAGGAGCCAGTCTCATAGGAAAGCATTCATAATGCTTTCCTATGGATGCTGGCGTCTTCTCACTGATTTTCACAGTGAGAAGCACGCAAACGCCTCTAGCGGCTGTCAATGAGACAGCCACTAGAGGCTTTAGAGACTGGATTAACCCTAATATAAACATAGCAGTTTCTCTGAAACTGCTATGTTTATTAAAAAAAAAAAAAAAAAGTTAATCCTAGAGGGACCTGGCACCCAGACCACTTCATTAAGCTGAAGTGGTCTTGGTGCCTAGAGTGGTCCTTTAAGATGGCTATGTGCTCAGTTTAGTATCAACATGACTTTCCATGCCTGCTCTAATATGTTTTACTGTATAGCCTAGGTATTAAAAGCATTATACTGCCATCTTTTAAAGAGGAACTGTCACTTCCCTGAGTTTTTATGTTTAAATTTAGAAACCAACATTTCTATATTTAACTGTATCGGAAAAGTTGGAGAGCTGTATAGAGGCAGACGAAGGCCCATGCACTTTTACAGAGGCATGAACAGACTATGGGCTTGCCCATGACTCTGTACAAAGGCGTAGGTTCACTATGCCTCTTTATAAAGGCATGTGCATTGTGACGGATCACCTGGCACCCCGACTGGGTACCTCCGTTAATGGATGCTCCTAGCGTTTCCTGAGGACTCCAAGCACTCTGGCAGACACCACAATCACCGAACTGGAGAAGCGTATACCTTCTCTCAAGCATATGAATGCTATAAACAACTGAATAGGCAAAAACCATACGGATGTGTTTAAGCTCCTAGCAGTCAAACTGGAACAGCATACAAGAAATCCTTCCCCAATAATGAGATGACACTTCACTTTGAGGGTTAAGCAGGAACTGTAGGTTTATTCACACCACCTCCTTTTAAGACATTCTCCCATGCAAGGTAGGGATTTACAATAATTAGTACAACAGCCAATCCCATACCTGTTACCTCCCACACATCTCCTCCTCTTAGATTAACACTTAACATAATTATACCGTACACCTTTTTCCCCAATTCCTGGATGTACCCCAAATATGGTGGGTACACCTTTAAATGTTACATCCCCTGGTAGCCCTGATCTGGGTGAGACACATATCCAAAAAAATCACCCAGACCGGACCAGGGGTTCGGGAATTATGGAGGGTTAAAGTTTTGACCGACTGCATGGCAAAAGCATCCGAAAATAGTTCCATGCATTTTGGTCCTGCAGTCGGGAATGAAAACACACGAATTGCCTGGGTTATAGAGCTTGGGGAGGATTCGTATGAATCCCCTTGTTCGTGGGATCCTGTCTACCGAACGGCAGGCCGTTCGGTAGTTTCTACACGAATTGCTGGAAGTCTGGAGGTCTCAGCGGTGTTTGCCTAGCCGAGTGTCCGATTTTAGTTCCAGACACTCGACGGCAAAACACCGCTGTTCGGGAGTTTAAGATGGCGGCCGCCACGTGTTCGTTTCCCGAATGGCGGCCACCCAGAGGACAAAGAACACATTACACAGATTGCCAATTACCCACTTGCAACAATGTTGCAAATGGGTAATTGGAGGCACACTTATTCCCGGGTGGTCTGGTTGTTCGGTAGTTTCACTCAATATAATGAATGGAGTGATTCTACCGAACAATCAGGCGAATGCTGCATACACATAACAATTTAGCCGGGCACACAGGAACATACATAATATAAAAGACATCCTTACTGTAATCTGCGACCAAGTCTTAAAGGGGTATTGTTCCTAAAAGTCCTAATATGTAGCAGCAATATAAAATACCACATGCCCAAATATTGCACCACAAGTACAAATTTACCAGGGGCCATAGTCAGTAGGTAGGAGGCGGGCAGCCAGGCCTCTCCAATGTCCAGTGGCGAGGCGGGTTCCGCCACATGCATATCTGTCTCCTGTTTATATGTGCTCCACATTTTAAAGAGGGAGAATAAAATACTAAAAAAACAAACACTGTTGTGCAGGGTGAACAGTTTCTGTCCAACAGTGCTGTGGTTTTAAATGTCACTGAGGGCAGCCCTTTCCAAGCTGTGCACAGCAGTATGTAATTCAGTTTTTCTAAAGAAAAATACCTTCAGTAATTCACTTATAAACAAAAAAAAAAAAAAGCTATGTACAGGGTATGAAAAGTGCTGTCACAGCATAGAGTGGTTTTCAAAGTAACCAAGGGCAACACTTCATGTCCTGCATGACCGTATAAAAACAACCAAAATCTAGTAAACAATGCCCTAATATTGTATAGTTGGGGTATCCCACATTAGGGTATCAATTTAGAGAGTTATCTACTAAACAACTGAGCAAATTTAAAAAAGAAAAAAGCTTTTCTTTTTCCATTCAGTTACTTAGTAGACAAATCCCTGACTTTATATATTTAATTATACACCATGCAATTTGATTTCTAAAACAAACCTCTAATTATTAAAATGCTACAATGTGTCATACTGTGCACAATAAATCTCTGTCAATGCCAAGGGCAAACATGGCTGCCAGTGCCCCATTAACCTCTGATTGCGAGTGTTACCCCAGGACTACTGATCGCTTAGAGAGACAGCATTGTATACAAACATCATCTGAACCAGTTTAGCCGACACCCTGTCTTGTTTAGATGTCATCATTGATCATTACTTTATAACAGATTGTAGGGATATTCATTAGCCAATCCAACTTTGCATATTCTGTCTATAGAATGTAAAATAACTAAATTATTGATATGTGTTATTCACAGGGCACTCAACCTGTAACAATGTAATAGATACTCCACAGGACAGGTAACACACATTGCATCAAAATATACCAATATTTTATGCTAAATGTTTGCATTCCTGACACTAAAGTACTTTATTTTGTTCTTATAAAATGTTAACCAGGAGGTCAAACTGATTATTCTTTATGAGCACCTCCGTTCTTTCTGATATGCTAAGATACAAATAGATTTTAAATATGTATGTATAGTTCTTCTGTAGTGCAAGTTAAATGAGTTTTGGTCTTTGCCTCACCCTATTGTTTAGTTTGTGTCATAGGACGGCCCACTTTGGCAGGATATAAAGTGTCTTCTCCCATCAATGGCCAACATTCTTGCAGCCAGAACACACCTGCTAAGCATTCGCCTGTATCCAGAGTGTTCCAGACAGTGATAGTAACCCAGCCATGGATTCTACTAAGATGCTGAATACCTGTTACTCTATTCTCAGCGACGAAGAGGTAACAATTTTAGTCAAAACTAATTACATTTTCCTGTGTTTGCATCTTTCGTGATTGTTTACATATCTGCTCTCCTTCCATTAGGATTGTACCTGGTCCCTTCCCCAATGTTCTTCCCTGCTCTACTTCCCTTAGCTTTCTATCTAGGATCTTGCCTGCCTCCCTTCCTGTTTCGGATTTATATTTGGTTTTTTCCCCCCTTTGTGTCATCCATTCGGCATTTTAATGGCCTCCCACTGCTCCCATTTCCTTATGTTTCCCCAGTGTTCCCATTCCATTAATATCATCACTGCTCAATATCCCTGGCAGATCCCACTCTTGTATTATGGTCTTTTACTTGCTCTCCTCTTAAAGTCCCTTCAGTTTACTTGTGTCACGTACTCATCCACACATAAAAATGTGGTTAATGGCATTTACTGTCCTGACAGGAGAAATTGTGCTGAGCAACATTACCGTCCTGACAGGAAAAGTTGTGCCGAGCAGCAATCATGCACATGGAAACCTGGTAATTACTTTTGGGGTCAAAGGCCGGTCCAGGCCAATCAAATCCACAGGAGGGTTTGTGCTGAGCAGCAATCATGCACATGGAAACCTGATAATTGCCTTTGGGGTTAAAGGCCGGCTACATCCAATAAGATCCACAGGAGGGGTATTTAAACCCAATTCTCCTCTTGTTCATTGCCCTGTTGTGGTTTCATGCCTATGGTTATCCGAGAGTGCGGTCCTGATCTTGATTATCTGGTCTTTGGCCTTGTTTTGACTTATCTGGTATCTTTTTGGCTTCCCCTCATTGTTGTGGCTGATTCTGTAAGTATTTTGACTATTCTTGGATATGCCAAGTCCGGCCATTCGTTATCCTTAGTCCTAGGTGTGACACAGTTCTGCGTGCTGGATCAACTTGTAATCCTGACATAGGTGAAGTTAATCTAAAAAAAAATAAAAATTATATATAAACCATAATACCATCATATTTCCTGTAAAAGAAACAAGCTCATGCTGACTAAAGGAGAGATAGAGAGATATATATATATATATATATATATATATATATATATATATATATATATATATATATATATAAATACACAAGATCCAGCGCACTCACCTATCCACTAAACAGCAACTTCAATGTTGAAAGATTTTTTTTTTTTTTAAAAACACCTAATCTAGGCAAAAATAATGGGGGTTTAGTTACATTATATGATCATACATTGCATAAGCCTGCCACAACGTCAATGTACCCCATCTTTGGCAGGTCCTACAAGCCCCTAGTCACCCACCCCCCCACCCAAATAAAAAGTCCCTACCTACCCCCCTCACCCTAAAAAATAGTGAGGGGGGGAAATAAAATAACTAACCTGTAAAATAAAATTAAACTTACCATGCAACGTGTTTTATTTTTTTTTTTCTCAAATCTTCATTTTTCAGCCCCAAAAAAGGCCAAATAAAAAAACATCATAACCTGGGCTGAAAAATGAAGATTTGAGAAAAAAGAAGACGTCGAATGGTAAGTTTAATTTTACAGGTCAGTTATTTTATTCCCCCCTCACCATTTTTTAGGGTGAGGGGGGTAGGTAGGGACTTTTTATTTGGGTTGGGGGGTGGGTGACTAGGGGCTTTGGGACCCCTAGTCACCTTGTGGGAATTGACTTAGGGGTCGCCGGCCAGGGGCAGTAGGTTCCCCTCCATTATCAATATGGCCCCCCCCCGCCTGGGGGGGGGGGGGGGGAGTAGGTACCCCCCCTCATTGTCATTGTGGCCGCCACCCAGGGGTGGGGGCCGGGGGGGGACATTAGGTCCCCCCCTTATTTTACTTTAGGGCCCCCTTCCGTTGTTTACGGGTGGGGGCTTTTTTTTTTTTTTACAGTGAGCAGCTCTGGCTGCTCACTGTTTAGTGGACATGCCCCTATTCACGGTATAGCGAGTAGGGGCATTGGGGAGATTTTAATCTCCCTTGTACTATTATGGGGGTCATATTGACCCCCATAGAGTGAGGGGGGGCCTGGGGGGCTTATGAAGTGGTGGGGAGCACTGCTCCCTGCCGCTTCTATCTTTATATATTACAAGGAGGGAGCTGCATGCCGGTAGCTCCCTCCTTGTAATAAACTGAACAAACGAACACTGATACTCAGTGTTAGTTTGTTCGGCTGATTTTTCTATTCACTCATTCGTCTGTCTGATGAATGGATGAATAGATGACATTCCCGTTCGCATGTCCAGGTGTTTCACTGGGCATGTGCGGGAAGCTCACAGTCTGCCTAGTGTGGGCTGATGACGTGTCCCACAGGGACTTAATCTACCCACACAAAGATGGCTGCGCCCTGAATAAAGATCAGGGCAGAAAATAAGGAATAAAAAAAATAGGTAAAATGGGGGGTTTAGGGGCATTTGGGGGTTAAAAAAAAAAACCAAAAAAACCACAGGATTCGGCATTACAGTGCCGCTTTAAGCAGTTGATACAGGCCAACTTACCACTGAGTGCATAAGGACAATGAATAAAATGACATTGAGTGATCTAAAATGAATGTTCCTCTATACCAGAGACTTTTATAGTTTATCATTAATTGTGCAAGGATATTCTGAATGATTTAGTCTTAAAAGAAAAATAAGCTTTTTTTCAAAGCTATACCAGACACAAAAATAAAACTAATAATTAACCATCTTAGAGATACTTATTAACAGCAGAGAGCTCAGTCATGTTTTAAGAAGTTTGTAAAAAAAATGGAAAACAAATTGACAGTTACTAATACCCAGCTATAATGACAATATATCAAAATATGACTAATTTCATCTACAAAACAGAATTGTAACAGTACATACAGAAACAACGTCTGTACAGGAAATCTGGATACACAACCTTTCTGAATATTGACCCCAGTTCTCCCTAAACTTTGTTAGAACTGCACACCTGTGTACCTTAAAATCTGGTAAACTAAAATGAAATCCCAGCAATCGCCCCTAGATTATGCACTACGTAATACAGATCTGGTTTTACATTAAACTGTACCAACAAATTAGCTATGGACTGTTATGCTTTACGTTGCACCCTAAATTTGGATAGGCTTTGTAGGATTTGAATCTTTCATTGCACCCATAATCATTATACCCATAGATTTAATTTTTTTTATTTCTGTTAGAATGTTTGATTGTATCCTAGAACATTTCATTAAAAAAAATTACAATCTTGTATTACTTACGATAACCTGAAATTTGCTCATGGACCCTGAAATTTAATTTTTTTAAAGCAATTTGTAAAAAATCCAGGCTTATGTTAATGATTGTAATCTGTATATGTATAATGAATGTAGTTCTTGTGTACTGTATATTAATTAGGTTTCTCTTTCAGCCTCGCCCTACCCTGGCAGGATACAAAGTGTCTTCTCCCATCAATGGCCAACATTCTTGCAGCCAGAACACACATGCAAAGATCAGACAGCAACTGATCCAGCCATGGATTCTACCAAGAAAGTGAATTGTAGCTATTGAATTCTTAACGACTATGAACAGGTAATACTTTTAATCAAAATTAGTGTCATGCTTCTGATCAGGTCAGAGAGGAGACGATTGCAAGGGTTATTGGTTAAAACTTTGTCATATTAGACATAACAAATTTACTGAAATAAAGGGCAGTCTGCCACAAACAGGATACTTTGAGAAACATTGTTTAGGTGATATGCCACAAACAAGATCTTTAGAAAGTAAATGAATAAAGTCTTTTGTATACAAGCAGGCTTGAAGTTATACCAAGTAGTTAAGGATTTCCAGGATACTTTGCAATGCTGCTAGCTATAGGTAAATACCTTTAAGGATAAAGCAATACAGGATCATGCAGCGCTGCAGAGGTTGAAACAGGTAGGTATATTCCAAACTAATATAATGCAGGTTGCTTATGAGGTCATGCAGTGATGCAGCAATTGAAGCACTTAAGATTCTTCAATGAAGGCAATATGCCACAAATCAGGATTCTTGGAAGCTGATAAGGAAAGTCTTTCGGTAAGATGTAATGCAGGTTAGTGTCTTTCAGTATGAGGAATTGCAGATGAGTACTGGATGAGACACTGCAGGTACGTTCTCTACAAAATGAAATCATGTAGATAAAATACAGGATATCACCAGGAACAGAGATTCGTTATCAGAGCATAGACTTCAATGTCAAGGCACTGTTGTGTGCTGGGAGTAGATTTATCAAGCCTCCTCATTAGTTAATCCAGGTGAGGATGATAGGGTGAGAGAAGTTTAGTGGCTAGGGAGGCCACTAGAGGAGAAAATCAGGAAGGTCACTTAAAGAGCCAGTAATAAACGAAAGTCTTACATGTCAGTTTTGAAACCTAACAATTAGAGACAATTTCCTTCTTTAGGGTCTTCCCTGATCCCATTCATCTTCTCCATTAGGGTCATACCTGTTCCTTCCCCAATGTTCTTCCCGGCTCCCTGCTCTGCTTCCATTAGGAGCTTTCCCCAAAGGATCTCTCCCCCTTACCGTATAGGATTCATATTTGTTATTCCCCTCGTTTCTTCCTTATGGATTCCCACTTCCTTATTGGTCTTCCCCAGTGTTCCCATTCCATTATCATCTCTGCTCAATATCCCTGACAGTGTCCACTCTTGCCTTATTGTCATTTCCTTAATCTCCTTCCATCAGGATTGCCCCTTAATTCTTTCCATCAAAGTCCCTTATCTGCAATCATTTTTCTCCTTCACTCCATTAACTAACAACATATTAAGAGGGGCACTTACAAACCCTGAGCAATACAAAATATAATTTAATCCCCACCTACAACAATGTATTCAGTACATTTCTATTGCTTCATTTAACAGTTTTATATGAATGAGGTCTATACCTCACATCCTTCCATCCAGTTTTTATATGAAGACCTTATATTCCACACAAGTACAATAGTGAATGAGGCAATTCTAGAAAGTGTGAAAGGAGAAGACAATGACAGATTTGCAGGCTAGGTCATCAGGAAATGCATTAATCCATTAGACACACACGGTCTCTGGTTAAATATCCTTCAACCCTTAAAGGGACACTATAGTCACCTGAACAACGTCAGCTTAATGAGGTTGTTCAGGTGAGAACTATAGCTCCCAACAGCCTTTCTCATGTAAACACTATTTTCTGAGAAAATACAGTGTTTACATTGAAAGCTAGGAACACCTCCAGTTGTAATCACTCAGAGTGAACCAGAGGGACTTCCGAGTTGATGGAGGCATAATGTGCCTCCATCCACTCAGATCTGCTGTGCACGAGCATCCTGTGATTCAGTATCTCCTCCCTCTGCATGCAGACACTGAACTTTCCTCATAGAAATGCATTGATTCAATTCATCTTTATGAGGAGATGCTGATTGGCCAGGGCTGTGTTTGAATCATGCTGGCTCTGCCCCTGATCTGCCTCCTTGTCAGTCTCAGCCAATCCTATGAGGAAGCACTGTGAATGGATCAGGCTATCACATGACAGCAGACTGCTTGTTTTTCCTGAGTCTCAGCATGCAGATTTACAGCTTCTTTCTTGAATACAGTAAGATTTTTACTATATTTATGGAGGCATGAGGGGCCCCTGGGGCTAGATGGTTGTATTAACACTATAGGGTTAGGAATACACGTATTTGCACTGGTGACTATAGTGTCCCTTTAAGGATGATAAAGCCATGGGTTTGTTTGACTTTCCATCTCTGTAGGCTAATCTGATGCTGGACCTGTGTCCTCTTATCCGTTCACATAGGGCCGTCTCGGTTTTTCCGATGTAGGAGAGACCACAGGGACAGGTTAACTTGTAGACAACGTGGGATGTTTTACAGGTGATGATGTGTTTGATCTTGTATTTTTTTATTGGTATGAGGACGATTAAATATACGTGCTGGTAGCATATGGCTGCACGTAACACAGCCTAGGCATCATGCTGAACCTCGGTTTTTGACACTATTAGCTTGTGTATAGCTATTAAGATCCGTATGGACCAGCAGGTCTTTAAGGTTCCTGTTCCTTCTGTAGCAAAAAGTAGGTTTTTCTTTGAAATCTTTTGGTAGTGTGTTGTCATTTGAGATCATCCGCCAATTCCGTCGTATTAAATTGGCTATTTGTGGGCTCTTTTGGTGAAATTCCATGGGAAAGACTAGTCTTTGCAGGCCTGCTGCTTTACTACGAAAGCTACCACTCCGTGCTTCTTTAAGTGCTTTCTGTAGGACATGTTTCTTGTAGCCTCTTTCTGAGAACTTTGAAGTAATTTCCTGTAGTTAGACTTCTCTGTTTTTCGTCTCAATTATTTCTGATGACACGCATATATTGTGCTTTTGGAAGGGAATCCTTTAAAGCCCTGGAGTGGGCACTTTGGTAGTTTTAACAAAGTGTTGCGGTCTGTAGGTTTGGAGTACATACTATATCGTATTTTTGAATCTTCAACTGTTATTAGGAGGTCAAGGAAGTGAACTTGATTTGAATGTATATTCGCCGTCACTATAATGGGTGTAGGTAATTGATTCAACTGTTATCATACACTCTTCTTCTTGTGTTCCCTTCCATAGGATTAGAAGGTCATCTATGTAGCGGTAGATGTTGTGATTGTGATGTTGCCCCAGTATGTAATGTTTTTCATAGATGTGTGTGTGTGTGTGTGTGTGTGTGTGTGTGTGTGTGTGTGTGTGTGTGTGTGTGTATATATATATATATATATATATATATATATATATATATATATATATATATATATAAAAAAAAAAATTTTATGCACATCACTTCCTGGATATCACAAGGCATTATGAAAGTATCTGTGTACATATTGTTGGTTAAAAATAACTTATTACTCTGAACTTATAATGTATTACTCTGGAGATGGTGACTTTCCAAACAGGGTGCAGGCAGTTGGAAAAAGTTGGTACTCGATTGAAATCTCAACCAGTGAGCCCTGGCAGATCCTAATATGGTAAGCCAATTAAATCATAGGAAGTCACAAAGGGTTATTTCTAGAGACAGAACTTGAATTCTGACCATTCTAACAGCACCAATAATATGAAATATTCTGATATTAAATAAGCTAATTTGTTTATTACATTAAGATTTTAATTTGATAAGTACACTGTTGTGGGACATCTATTTAAGGTGAAAATTCTGCTCTTTTCACCATGCAGAACAAGACCATCAAGAAGTAACAGCAATAATAACCTAATTTTAGGAACAATTAGTCTTCTGAAGGTCACTGCAGGAGTATAAACATGGAACAGACCTGCCAATATTTGCAAAAAGTTGAAGACTGGACCCAACAAGTAACATTAAAGCAGACTTTACCAGAAAATAATCTTTGTACCTTCGTATTTTATCCTGATATTCTGTTGTCAGACTTATCGGACCAACTGCTGCCCCACCTAACTTGCCTGCTGCCATTTGTTCTATATGAAACTACAGCAGCAGGCAATTGTCTGACACAACATGACTTCTCAGCCAGATAATGTGAAAATCTCAAATCGGTTAAAAGCGTTTTTTTTTTTTGCAACATTAACAGTTGTCCTTTATTGCAGAAAAAAAAGCACATACTTTTTTTTTTCCCCTTCGCACTAATTCAGTCTTTTACAAGATTACAAACATTATATTGTGATACCATTGAGAGCCAGATACGAGCACCCAGATGATTACAAATGAACTTTAGTCGGACTGAACATGTTGGCTCCGTTTTGGCCATTTAAAAATAAATTTAAAAAAATTGCATTTTATTTAGGCTTTTACAAACGCTTTACACCACATCTATAATTGAAATTCATGTTTTACAAAATCACAGATATTGTGTTAAAAATACATAATGTAATGAAACTTGTATACATTCTCAAAGTGGGAACAAAAGATTTAAACTCAACCTGGGATGGAAAGGACTGAAGAGGGGAGTTTTGTCTATTTCTTGATTGTTTAACAATTTTTTAAAATGTAAGATTTTTCTATCAAATCAATCTTCTCATTGTATGTAGCCTGAATATGAAATGAATACATTATCTCACTTTTAAATTTGGTTTCTTTCTCATCACTTCAATATATGGGGCGAAAGAAGCTTTCACTATTGGACACACCCCTACAAAAACACCAGCAAATGTCTCTCCAACTCTTATATAGTGGTGATTGAGTGCAGTGTGACAATGTTTGTATATGCATGCGCATAAGACCACCGCTGGTTTTTCTGCAGTCTCATTGGGTCCTTTAGACACAGGTGACACTTTGTGGGCACAGCAAGTGCCATGTAAGGGGCATGTCAAAGGGCTACCGAAATTGGATTCTGTAGGTATGTCCCTGGGTCTAACCAGCACATTCCTGCTTTCTTGTTCAGAAAGTAATCTAGAATCTCTATTTGACCTGTGAGATTAAAGTTGAGGGACATTAACCACCTCAATGTTCCTGTACATTGAACGCGTCTCGTCCCATTCTTGTTAGACCACCCATTGTACAGCATTGCACAATTTGTTGGCACTTTATTAATAATTAGGAGATTTTCTGTCCAATGATTTAACCATGAAGGAGTTTAAGCATCTGTGGGATAGGCATAAGGCTATCCTAGATGTAAAAGACTAATTAGGTATGTAGATAATTGGGTATATTAGATGGACCGAATGTTTATCTGCCATCACAGTCTATAATTTGAGGTGTGTAGAGGGATGTTATGTCCACAGGACCCTCTCATGGCAAAGTAATTTATCTTATCCATAAGGCTTTTGGATGGATACATTATTTTAATACAGGTCTGATCTACCCAGCTCAAACAACTAAAGAATGGGTTGGGGGTCCCTGGCCCCCTGTCCTATTATACCCATAAACTCAGTGCTACGGAATGGCATAACTATGACACTAGCTAGATTTACTGTGCCACCTTTTACTACATTCCAGGCTAAGGCTCATTGTCCTTGGAATAGCTCCCTAAAATATAAATTATCCCTCTCAGTGCAGTGTCTTCCTTATACTTTCAATGTTTTAATATTTTACAATATACCACATTGCAGGGTTTGTCTTCTGGGTGAAGAAACCTTTATCAATCGCAATAATAAAACCTGTCAGTAAGACACTTTGTAAAATGGAAGAAAAAGCTAAATTCAGCGGGAAATTGATGGAGAAATGGGATTGAAAGAAGCAGCCAAAATCATGTTGCTGTCTACATGGTAATGGCATCCAACTCATATAATGGGGGCTTCTGTTGCCTTTCATATTTTTACCACTCAAAAATGTTATTTTAGTCAAATAATGAGGTTGGACCATCACCATGCTCCCTGAAAATCAAATTTCAAGAATTGGGTTGATTCCGTTTTTGAAGTTGTCTAACATTTAAGTGTTTTAGCTAGTCAACCTGAGTTGTTTTTTTCTTCTAACTTAAGGTGAAGAATAAAATTAGACAAGTTACCAAGTGAATTACTTATAGAGACATCCCCACAGCTATTTCACCCAACTTTGTCCTAGTTGATTGCAGAACTGGCTTTTAAAGGTTCAATCCCAATATAACTTTTAAATAATGCTGTTTCAAATATAAGCTACCTTGCTGTAATTGTTCCAAAAAACTCCATTAATACCTACATAAATCTACAGGACTCGCTTGACTGGTATATACTTTTGTGTCAAATAGTAAGAATGTTTAATCAGCTATTTGACCATATTTTAAAAGAATTGAGACACTGCTCTGTGACTTTGTTCTGGTGTTTTGTCTGAGATGAATCTGCCAGGAATAAAACATGTCACCTGAGGTTTGACCAGGTACTCAAATTAGGGCATTAATCAACTGAACTATCTCAATATATAATAACTGAAAAAGTTAATGTCCTCTAACAATCCAATCAGGAAAACAAAACAGTTCTCTTTATTTGTGTGTTATCATAACTTTTATAAAGGAACCATTCCATGACACGTGAAGGATTATACATAACAACTAATGGGGAAAAAACTCCACATTATGCTTTTTGTCCACTGATATCAAAGCAAATGATGCTTTAAGCACCATTAATTCCCCCAGAATAGGGTCATTAGCCGGATTCCCTTACTATGACTGACCCATTCCCATTACCATGACGATTACCACAATAGATGATCTTGCCCCATATTTTGCTATCTTTGCAATTTTTCTTCTTGAAAGAATTGCCATGGAATATTAATGTCTGATGGATCCTATGAATTACAGAAGCCTTGCAATGCTAGCAGGGAAGTTACATTGCTGGAGGAGAGATTTATCTTCCAAATTACCTTTCCTTTGAAATTGTGGTTCATCAGACACAAAACTGTATGCAGGTTTCTTTATCAACTGTTCTTTCCCCTTCGAGAGATCTAAAGAGAGACTTTCTATTAAGCTTTGTTTATTTTAAATAATTGGATCTATTATTTTTTTTATTTTTTTAGGAGGGGGCATAAAAAGTCAAAAGTCAAACCCCATTCTTGCTTTTCCAGTCCGATAATTGTGTTCGTAGTTATGTTTCCTTTATTCAATTTCAATAACACTGTAATTGTGTGTTCCAGTCCTATGTCATTGTACAGCAGTGATCTCCTCCTTCTGTCCCTTGAATTTTATAGGGTTATTTGATAAACAACAGATTTTGTCTGGATGGTCAAAATCCAGGGGAAATGGATGAATTCTGGCCGAAATGGTAATTCTCATATTTACTGAAGCCATATCCTGTAAAAATTAGGTAGGTGCGACTGGATGTGCAGCAATTGTTTAGATGCATTTGGGGTCCAGACTAAAATCAGTGCTTTTGCATTGAAATCCTATAGAAATATGGGATTTGGAAGATTCGCAAAGCACTGGTTTTAGCAAAATTCAGACACGAATGCATCCAGTAGGATGCACTTTCGCAAATTATCGTTTACTTGCTTTTAGTGAGTGACTGATAATTTGAATTACTATTTTCTCGCTGGCAGAGAGTCTAAAATCCTTGGCAATGTGAGGGTTAAATATATAGCAGCTGCTTAACTTGTGCTAGAAAGATGCCACATTATAAAACAAAAAAAATATATTTTTCAAGGCCTATGGGAGGTCAATATGATCTCCATCAATGGTGAAATTGCCCCCGATGCAGCTGCACGGTCTTGCATGCTGAAAGGGCACATAAGGCCGCCTGATGGGCATGTGTACACAGAGTAAATACAAAAAAACAAGTCCTGCGCTCAAACTCCCACTACTCTTGGGCGGCAGCATCGACCATAGTACACATCAGCCCCAATACATATAGTAAAAACTAAAGAAAAAAGTTACCTGCGCACTAGCCAAAATCCCTATGCCTATTTAAACAAATGGAGGTTATTTAGTTTCTCCAATGTACATGAGAGAGGATAGCCCACCTGCCACGTCAAGGCAAACCTCTCAGGTGGGTCCTACACTAACCTTCACCTTGCTTCGTTGAGATTCTGGCAAAGATATATCTAATGAGACAGAAAGGGGTATTTTTTTTTTATATGCACCCCTACATGCTTATCAACCCTTAATAAGGAACACATGGATGGGCGACAGCATTGTAACATGGCTGTGTGATACAAAAGTGAATACAAATACACAAAAACAAGTCCTGCGCTCAAACTCATACTACTCTGGGGCGGCAGCAACGACCATAGTTCACATCAGCCCTAATACATACATATATAAGCATTAAGGGGTTTATATAAAAATACCCCTCTCTGTCTGATTAGAGATATCTTTACCAGAAGCTCAATGAAGCAAGGTGAAAGGTTAGTGTAGGACCCACCTGAGAGGTTTGCCTTGACGTGGCAGGTGGGCATTCCCTAGATAACCTCCATTTGTTTAAATAAGCATAGGAATTTTGGAAGAGTGCAGGTAACTGTTTTATTTGGTTTTTACCATGTATACACAGAAGCCCGGTCACTGCGGCACCTAAACAGCGCAATCCTGCCCCTTTCATACATGCAGCCAGTGCAGGGGGGGAAGTAGGAGCTTGTCACTTTCTCCCAGATAACACAGATAATGAGCAGTGTGGGAGGGAGGATGGAGAAGGTGGGGAGGTGCAAACTGGAAGAGCCAGACAATGACTCCCAACAGATTCAGCCAGCAGATGTCTGCTCCCTGCATTCAAAGGTAATAACCAAGAGAATAGCGAAAAGTTTTGTGTGTGTGTGTGTTTCTGTGTGTCTGTATTTCTGTCAGTGTGTGTCTGTGTATCAGCATGTGTCAATGTTTGTATCTGTGTTTAAGTACCTGCATGTGTGTCAGTATTTGTATCTGAGTGTCTGTATGTATGCTCACCCAGTCACCTTCAAAAATCATTAAAAAACCACTTCTTCGTAAAAGTGTATCAATTAAACTGTTAATAGCTCCCAACTGATTCCTCTCTTGCAACGGTCACTAGTCTAATACTATCCTTACCTTTTTGTGTCATTTTACCCCACTCCCTCTAGCATGTAAGCTCATTGAGCAGGGCCCTCAATCCCTCTATTACTGTGTCACTATACCCCACTCCCTCTAACATGTAAGCTCAATCCCTCTGTTACTCTGTCACTATACCCCACTTCCTCTAGCATGTAAGCTCATTGAGCTCTGTTCCTGTTTGTCCAACTTGTCAGGTTACAACTACATGTCTGTTCGTCCACCCACTGTAAAGCGCTGCGGAATTTGATGGCGCTATATAAATAATAACATAATAATAATAATAATGTATGTCAATGTTTGTATCTATATGATTGTGTAGCCACATGTGTTTCAGTGTTTGTACCTGTGTGTCTGCATGTGTCAGTGCTTTTATCTGTGTATCTGCATGTGTTTATCTGTGTGTATGTGACTATGTTCTTACATCTCAGCATTCAAATGCCAACACTACCAACAGACACACCCATGCAAACATTAACACTACATATAAACACACCTCTGTGTTAAAAAGTGTAAACAGCACATGCACAAAATATCATGTTCAACAATGACATTACTCTGTTTTTAACATGTAATCAATGGGGATAAAATAGTTCTGAAATTTATGTTGATTTTCACATTTATGAATTTTACTAAAACTCGCTATTTGAGTAGTTAATTACTCATGCTCAGTAGCAAAATATAGTAATTATTTTCTAGTGGTTTATTTTTATACCTATAGATATTTTAGTATATTTAGTAGGCACAGTGACAAAGAAGACATTTTCTAGGCAAGGGATTGATATACAAATTGATTCTACAAATCATGGTGTAGTTTTCATTAAGATCCTGCCGCTTTTTTTAGGGACTTATTAAATACAAAAGATGATCCCTCAGCAATTTATAATTCCTTTTCTGATACGCTGACAGGGACTTCTTAAAAAATAATATTAGTGTGATAATCCCAGTGGGTCCCTTTGCAGACTTCTAAAATTAATTTTCTATAAGTCTACTGGCTGGGACATATAATAACCTTAATGTGCACTTTTATTTTAATCTCCTCAATTTATAAAGCTGACCAGCAGTAATAAAAAAATAAAAAATAAAAAAAAAGTTTTGCTTGGAAACTTTTGTAACACGCACGTATCATATAAAATATGCTCAGGAACATCAGATCAACGGAAATTTCACAAAACATAGGCGGGACATTTTGCATTGACTATACATCCTAAACTTTCCAGAACTGTCACTATCTAGATTCATCTAAAAATATAACAGTGATAGCACTTACTGGAGAATGTGCTGGGCCCAGCTTTGCCCAAAAAGTATGAAAAATACTAAGAAAAAAATAGTCCAAACCTCAAATACAATGTGTCCCTTCGTTGGTGCCAACAGGCAGGTAGTGTGTAAGTCACAACCTTGACATGGAGAAGCAACGTTTTAATAATGCTGAGCCAAAGTAATATGTTGAAGTTCCTTTGAGTGTCAGCCTTAATTTTTTTTGTTAACAAAAAAAGAAATGAGAAATTAGGAAGTAGGTCAGTATGTGTGTGTATCAAACTTTCAGACTGTTCCCTGGGGTGCCTAAAAACTAGACTTGTGCACGGTGGAAACTTTTGTTTTCTTCAAATCACTTTCCAGGATGGATGAATTTTGGCCACATGGCAATCCGGCCAAATAACGATTTGGGAACACGAATCAGCGAACCAAGAGGGTATGAAAATGGTTCAATGAGTGCAGTGTAAAATGTACACATAACATAAATTTTAGATATTTGTTTTATAGTACACTGACATGAGACTTTTCCTGCAGTTTGCCGTAGAGATCAAGTAATTATAAGTAACCAATATAGGGAAAAATAAGAGTACCAGTAAAAATAAAAGCTGTATTTATAGATTCTTATATTGTATGTTTATTCAATAAATATAGAATTTATTTTTTTTACTCCTCCTTCTTTTTTTTCTCCCTCTATTGGTCACTTCTCATTTGATCTGTGAATAAAATCAAAATTTACTGAAACATCAATCATTTTTACTTCACATCAATCATCTATTTTTTTTTTTTATGTCACGGGTGGAATTCAGAATCACAAATCAAAACGAACGTGCTTGTCTGTTGCTCATTTCTTTTGGTTCATGATTTTGGCTACATTTCAGCTTGGAGTTCAGAGTTCAAATATTCACTTTAATGGTCCAAATTCGTCCGAATTGCAGTTTGAAACAACGAATCTCCAAGTCTACCGAATAGTACAAGGCACAGATTTCTGACATTGTTACATACAACTCTACACCTTGCACTTCGTAAAATCTTTTGTGGCCTTTGCCAGGAGCCATGTGGTGTGGTTCTTACAATCTGACAACCAAACATCCCGCAATGCTGCACTGCCAACAATGGACGAATTATGCCCAACAAAATAATAACAAAAAATAAGTTGCCTCAAAAACTGGGGCATTTGCATATGTATGAATTATTTTTTTTGTGTGCTATATCATAGCAAAATGTATTTGTTTTCTTAAAAAACATAAACAATAGGATGTATTTGGCTCATTTCCATTCAAGCTGATTAGCATATCACTGGTAAAGGAATAGTAACTTTCCTCCAAGTGTCAATAGAAGACTTTCCATTCAGTTATCAGACGCAGGTTTATCTATGTAGCGGAGCACCAATATTCAACATCAATATCTCTGCTGTAGACTCCTTGTAGCTGAGAAAGCCATACAATATCCAAGGCACAATCCCCCACAGTAACTGGACGACACACAGTTCTGGGAGTCAACTGAACTTTATTCAGCCACAGCTGACTTTTATGCAACTCCCCATGCAACGGGTTTCTAAAATTAAATTTCAGTTTTTTTTCCCCCTGGTGGACCTGAGTGGGAACAAGGGACAAGTAAATAGTTCACAAACTCCTCCTCTGTGCCTGGGAGATAATTGAGTAAGAACAACTCTTTAATTACATTATCTCACAGGTACAGAAAATATACAATATTATAAAACAGCACAAAACATATTTTAATATCTCAGAACTCCACAAAGGTTCACCGAATAGCAGGGATCTGAGCGCCCACTTTGTCAAACATAGAAACATAGAAACATAGAATGTGACGGCAGATAAGAACCATTCGGCCCATCTAGTCTGTCAAAATAGCACTCAGATCAAGGGGGGATGGGCGTACCCAATCTAGATAGCTACTATCGTGCAGCCATACTGAGTCCACTCTTAGCAGCATGCCACAGAACTCACCCAACTCCATGGGAAGAGATAGAGACATACCATGCAAACAACACCCCCTAACAATATTGGCATGGCTCCCAAAAACCCACAGACCATCGACGAGTGTGATGCTCCCAGTCACAGCACTAACACTGCACATTTGGGACACACACTGCCGTAAAATGGGCTGGACAGGGAAAACATCACAAGCCATGCCCCTAAAAACATTACAATACATAATCCCCAATTTCAACCACGCATTGTGGCATGAATACGGCATCACGCACCTATATCACCTCATACAAGGCCAGGAACTTAGAAGTTTCAAGGATATACAAGACTCCTACCACCTCAACGCACGGGTTTCCTTTTCCTATTTACAAATAAAATCCTGGTTCCACAAGCAAACTGTAAATGGGTCTGGAAATGTACAGGAACCACAGCTGATGGCGGTAGAAAAAATATGCCTACGCCTCTCGCCCCCCAAAAAACTAATCTCTGAAATCTATCAATCAATGCACGCACACACTGGCCATACCAAATTCTCTTTCACAACTGCATGGGAGAAAGAATTCAAATATAACCTAACTCCACAGCAGTGGAAAGACATCTTAAAGGCGCACAACTCCCTCTCTAAATGTGCTTCACATATGGAGCTCTCTCGCAAAATCCTATACAGGTGGTATTTAGTGCCCACTCGCATTAAAGCGGCGCACCCCCAAGCATCTGATGTATGCTGGAGATGCCAGCAGCATAAAGGCACGATGCTCCACATCTGGTGGACCTGCCCCATCCTAACCCCATTCTGGGACGTAGTCTCCACCATAATTCAAGAGAGCACAAAAACTATGCTACCTAGGACACCCGAAACATACCTCCTCCAACTATTCCCAAAAAGGATGGGGTGGAAGCAAAAATACTTAATATATCAACTACTCATGGCAGCCCTCACTGTAATTAGCAGGCACTGGAAATCACCCCTACCAATGCCAACCACCGAACTCACACAATTATTAGACACCACAAGGCTATATGAAATAGCGGCCAGGCGAACCTCCCGCACAAAGAAGGTCTGGCAAGAGGCATGGGAGGAATGGCACCAATATATGGAGCGCAACAATCTCCTCCACCCCCTTCCCCCACCCCAAAAATGAATGGGAAGGAAGAAGGCTAGGACGTGCATCTGCTAACCGACAGCTGTGTTCCTAATGAGTGCACAAAGGCACAAGAATGTACAAACATGTAAAAATACGTTACTTAAAAAGGTCAATGTTAGTCACCTCAGGCCTGGGAGTGACACCTACTTCCCCGTTACCCCCCCCCCCTGTTACTTCTATAACTGTTTTCATCCTCTCCCAGTGGCACCCTAGATAGGGAATATCCGAATCACCAATGCCATATCTAGAGGAAACATGACTAAATTGTTGAACTATGTAAACTAATGTAACATGTCTCTCGAAATGGAAAATGTGAACCCAATCTGTATATGGCAGAACATACAAGCATTACTGACAACGAGGCACCACTAGTGTGCCCACACCAAAGTACAAAGATATGAATGTATACCACTGTCCTCTAACTATTGTCCTTTTCCCCTACCCCTTTTTCTTTCTGTACCCCCCCAAAAAAGATCAATAAAAATTGTCAAAGTAAAAAAAAAAAAAAAATAGCACTCAGATCCGTTCGGTAGATTAGGAACGCCATTCGAGTGAAGTTTAGACCGGTTGACCACGAGGTGAAGACAAATAATAGTTCCAGAGGATTTTAGGCTTTCACCAGTCTTCTTTCGGGAGTTCTGCTGATGAAGGGAACCTTCCCCCTGTTCGGTAGTTTAGGTCTCCCGAACGCTGTTCTCCTTCTGGTTCGGGAAATTGAATGGGCAGCGTACTAGTTTACTGGGTGTTCGTGGAGTCCAGTAGCCGAAATTAGTTCCAGGCCATCAACGACCATATACCGCTCCCCACGTTTGAGATACAAAATGGCCGTTTGTTTACACACATGCGTTTGGTAATATGAACGGCGGCCACACAGGTAAAACCCTTTCTTTAATGAGCAATTTGAGGTTGGACCGAATGGACCGAACTCAGGGACCACACAGATGGTAGTTTATTAAACGAACGAGGGGTAGGGCAGCCTAACAAAGGGAAGGAAAAAGGGACATTCTGCTGCAATTTATATCAGTTATTCAATAAAGTGAGATTTTAAAATGAATTCAAAGTGTATTTCAAATTCAAATACAAAGTAGCCAAAATGGCTTTCTTTACTGTAAACTGAAAATGACTAATTTTGAATTTTTTTTTAGACAGATTGCAAACTCATTTGGGCAGGACCCTCTTCACCCACTGTCCCTGTGTACCATGCATCTTTAGTTATATCTAAATGTTTGTCTTGTTTCCTACAGGGAGGGTCACAATAACCACTACAGCTCTATGTAGCGGTTATGGTGTCAGGAGTGTCATGGTGCCCTCCCAGAATAAGTAGTCAAACAGTTTTAGAACAGTTTGCCAACTTACCTGGAGTCTGCAGGGATAGGGGCTCAAATAGGGTATAGGGGCAGTAGTGTGTGTGTGGAGTACAATGTGTATGTGAGGGGTACAGTGTCTAATGGGTTCAGTTTGTGTGTGTGTGAGAGCTACAATGTGTCTGAGGGATGCATTTTGTATGTGTGATGTGTGTTTACCCAGTGCAGTTTGTGTGTATGTAAGGGGTACAGTGTGTGTGTGTCTGGAACAGTATGTGAGGAGGTCAGTGTGTGAATGTGAAAGTTATTGTGTGTAGCTGTAAGGGTGGCACATTAAAAAAAAAATATATATATGTGTGTTTGGTTTTTTAAATTAAAATAAATAATCTTTAGATCCCCTCTCACTTCTTACCTTTGCCTGGGAAGGGGATTCTTTCTCAATCCCTGGTGGTCTGGTGGAGAATCCCTGGTGGTTCTAGTGGGGAGTGAACGCTAGCCTTCAGCTTTTGGGCTAGAGTTCACTTCCGCGAGATCTGGAGTGTTGCGGCAATGCTCCGAGCTTGCGAGAGGAGGACTCGGAAGAGCTGCAGGCTAGAGCTCCCGCGTCCTCTCTCCCTCTCCTGTCAGCTGCCAGCAAAGTGCCTGCCTATCTCTGATCTCCCCTCCGGTCCATGAAGGCACATAACAGGGCTGGCGTTTGGATAGAACTGGCCCTGCAGGGCAAAGCATTGGCTCTCCGGGGGGCAATTGCCCTGTTCCATCCCCCTTGCCCCTATTCTGCCACTGGCTTCCAATTGTACAGCGCTGCTGAATAGGTTGGCACTATATAAATCATTTTAATTTGTCTCCATTGTTACTTACCAAAAGTGCCTGCAGATGGCGCTTTGAGACCCTCGTGGAGATTCCAAGTAGCCAGCAGTACAAATTCTTCTACCTGCATAGTGACTTGTGCCAAAAGCCATGGGATGCATCAAAAATCAGTGATTGCACTCTTTCTCCCTTAAAAAGCTTCTTCATTCATCTCATGCCTTTTAAAACTATAACCCCTCTCCCTCCCACACACCCTTATATTATTTTAATAAAGAAAAATATAATCTGCCGAGACACACAATTCCTGCGTTCCCTTGCAGTCAGCAATTCCTGCCTCACTGGGCTTATTGAAAGGGTATAAGAAAGCAGTAATTTAAATGTAACTAAGCATTTAATAAAATACTATATACTGTAGGTAATAAGCCACTGTGAATTTTACAAGTACAAGAATCTGTGTGGATACTTCCTTCTCCAGGAGGGGGCGATGTAAGATTACTGTTTGTATGTGCAACAACATAATATAGGAAATATATTACTGCCTTGTCAGGTTGAATTAAACACACATATTTTGTATAACGGAAATTTAGATCTTTGATACTTATTTTCATATTATTTTTTGTTTACTATTATAAGCCTGAAAAGATACATGTATTTTTATTCCTAGCTGAGCTCTCTCTCTCTTTCTCTCTCTCTCTTTTCAGCGTGAATAGTAGGGATATATTTATTTTTTGGAGAGGAGGTGACGAGGACGGTGGGGTTGTGCCACTGAAGCAAATCATTTAATTGGTGAGGTTTTAGGGAGAAAAGACTGAAAGGGAGTGTGTCAGCAAAGTGCATAAACCCACCAACCTGCACTGTGCAAGTCTAATAAATAATGCTTTTGTGCAACAATATTTGGGGACTTTTATCTGGTGTCATCTTAATTGGAAAACAAGAAAGCCAAAGCAATGTGACACGTCTCCACATCAGGACTGTCCTTTCAGATCTGGGACTGTTGGGAGGTATGCCCAGATAAGTGAATAAGAAAAGAAGATTAATTTCTCCTCTAGGCATTTTTTCGCATTTGTGCATTTGGCCATGGAGAAATTGTGTCCAAATAAAGGAAAATATATCAGGCGCACAATTTAGGGTATCTTAGAACATTTGAGTATTGCATTTATTAAATCAATCGTGCAATATTAACTGCAATGTGTAATACAGCGGTTAGAAGTAAATTTTTAGAAGGATTCTTTATTTTACATATCTTATTTTGCTGTTAAATTTAAAATGTTGGTTATTGTTTTGATTTAAATCTATTTTTGATCATTATTTTAATTGGTCCTTTGCACACTTTGCATTACATTGTATTGTAACGGCTAATTAGTACAGCCATTGCAGTGGTGTAGTTTGCTTTTAAAGGGAGGTCACAGCTAAGGTTAATTGCTGTTTTATGATTAAGCCTCATTAGAGGTGAAAAGATCAAGATTACCTCTGATCATCTCTTTGTCCTCTGTGTCTGTGGGAAGAATCAAGTCCCTTGATAAAGGACTTCTGAATCCTAACAATGATAATATTTGCATGTTTGGGTGGGTGTTTAAGAGGCTGAGATCTGGCATACTGTTTAAAACAACACTTCAAGTACCATAACCACTGCAGCTCTTTGTAATGGTTATCTTTCTAGGTGGGCCATCGCAATATCCAATCATAACCTGTCAAGCCATTTTAGCACATTTAGATTATTATATTAGTCCTGCTGGGCATTAGCTCTGCTTCTAGCTTTCTTGAGCAGGAGAAAGCAGATGTCAATCTTGTGCAAGGATGATAGCAATTAGTTAATGTAACCGCAGGTGGTTCCCTTCTGATATCGTAGCCATAATTTTATATAGTTAGTGTAAGAGATCCTCTATTTAAAATATATAAATAATTGAGAATACAATATAAAATAAAGATTGTATTGGAAGCAATAGTTTTGTCTTTTTGGATATTTATTATTTAAAAAAATAAATACAGACATATAAAATCCATTATAGCAGAGTTTATAAGATTAAACTAAATGCTTGCAAATATCATTAATAGATTAACATACCCTTCTGAACATGTCATCCTGTCAGCCTCTCTGTCATTTTAAGATGGAGCAGCGTCTGTCTCCAAGTCTCTCCTCTTAACATTTAAAAGTACACCTATTTATACCTTAGGTGTCGTCATTTTAGCGTCACTGTAGTTCATATATGAAAAAGTAACTTTTTTACTTTATTCATTTTAGGACCTCCCTTAACCTGGCAAAAATACAAGTCCATAACTAAAGGGTGCATACGTCATGGAAATTTTCCTGACTTAGTTCAAGATGGCATCTTAAAGTCTGAATAGCTTATCTGTTGTTTATACTAAGACGTAAGTGCACAGTCGTGGGAGATTCCCGGATTTGGGGAAGTTCCATCAACTTGGGGTTACCACAGTATATTGTGTACTGCAAGTGTCGTAGTATAGCTTTGAAGCTTGTTTATGCATTATTGTTATTGTAATTAGTCTGGGACAAAATGGTGTAAACATAATATGCACTGAGGTTATTGCTTAAAGAAACATCTATGAAAAACAATATGTTCCATTTCTAACACCTTGTCAGTTTGCAATATCTCTTAAAGACAAAGTATACAGTTTAAGAAATACATTTCATTCTAAAACTTGTAATATTTGCATTTGCCCATAACAGTACTCTAAGCCAATTAAGGAGTCCCTGTCTTGCACAAAAGCTAAGATTGATGGGACCGAGGTAAATGTCAAACAGCGCTAAAACGGTTTGACAGGCCATTGTAGAACAGTGAAAGGGCGCTCCTGGCACCATCACCACTACAGTGGGATAGACACACAATTAATATAAGAAAATCTTTAATATTTTACTTCTCCGTGAAGACAAAAGGCTCTGCCTTGTCAGACTAAACCCATGTCAAACTCAACATTATGTCACATGGCCTTTGTGGATTGAATATTCAAAGGGGTATTTGTATAATTGGGATGAAAATTTTACTTTTCTTTGTTATAACACGTGCAGATGTTATCAGAGCTACTATTGTTTTTTTTCCCATTTTAACTTCCATACTCCCAAGGTGGTTACTGGACAATTACTGCATAAATACTTAATTAATATATAATTGCCTTCGCTGCTGCTGCTGCTGATTCTGGCATACAACGGGCAGTGCCTGGTAGACCCATCATGAAAGGAAAGGTAAATATAAAAAAACTAAACTCTGTCTGCTTTAACTGCTTCCTGGCTCAAAGTTAACCCTTTAAACAAAAATTAGGCCCTCGCTCCAGCATTGAAATGAAATGCATACAAACCCATAAATAGATTTAAATCCACTGTTGACAGTTTGTAGTAAAACCATATAACGAAAGGGGAGATATAATTGGGGATCAGTGAATTACTTATAATAATTACCATTAGAGTGAACCTGTCACTCCAAGTTCACCTAATGCTATAACGGCTCCCAAAGTACTAAATATATAATTTGTCGTTAAGGTGTGTCATATTTATTTCATTGCCAGCACATCAGCGTTAGTACATCCCACAATCTCCAGTAAGTGAGAGGAACTGCTATTGAGGTAGAGTGATAGAGAGCAGAGAACCGTCTAGGACGAAGTGCCTCTGTCAATCAATCCTCATCATTATACCATGCACACAGGTTTAATGCCAAGGATTTGATTAAAAGGTCTGTAGCGGTCTGACAAGAGGAAATTTGTGACACCGCCATCTACCCTCCACAAAGACCCAACATAATCATAACAATTAAAACTTATAAATCATCTGAAAATGAAAGAAGACACACTCATCATGCTCCTGAGCAGGGGCAGGTACTTTTTAGGATAGATTCAGCCCAGAGCAGAAGAACCCGCTGGGGTTAACACTGGTGAGTAGGCCTGGTAGAAGCATGTGGGGTATCTGAAACCTTCAGTCACAGCGCGCACAGGAACATATCTACCTCTGGCTATGTTGTCAGCCTATAGCAATGGCCGTTTTTTTTCGGCTATGAGATCCTCTGGGTATCCCCATTTGTATAGGATAGAAGGCACATGCAGTTAGCGGTCACTCCCTTTAAGGATGCACGCTATTGTAACGTTGGGTGACTAAAATCCTGAAAAAAACCTTAAAGAGTGTTCCTCAAAGATATAGGGTGACTGGCCTCTAACCGCCCTGAATGCTTCCTTATCGTTTCTTGACTTGACACATATGATGACATCCCTAGGTATAGGGGATATGTTATATGGTTGCACAGGTAGACGATAAAGTCCATCCAGTGAGAGCTCTTTAGCTTGTTTGGTTATCATGGGTGCAGATAATAACCTCCTGATAAACTGAGGCAATTCCCCATGGTCTATAGTGTCAGGGCCTCTCACATTCAGGTTGCGTTGTCTTTTTGTATCTTCCAGTTGCCCAATCTTGTGCATGTCGTGTTCAACTGAAGCAGTTGCGCCGTGGTGGAATCTTTCTTATTTCTCAAGTCCTGGATGTCTTCCTCCGTGGACCATATGCACCTGGTCAGTGTCCTCAAATCTCAGAGGAGACCAAGGCTTTCAGATCTGGTTTTGTGGCTCTGGCTGCTGTGGAGGTAAAGCCTTGCTTATGCGAGGTTGAGTCAAGGTTTCCTCTAACTCCTGATCCTCCACATCCGAAGCCGACATCAAGTCTGGTGGAGAAGTTGGCAGCAGATCAGCCATTTTGGGCCTACACGACTGGAAGAGAAGCTGTTGGATATCGCGGGATATCCCTCACGGAGCCTTCAAGTTTTCTTAGAGTGCTTCCTCATCGTGATCCGAGTTTGGTGATGGCTCTTGGTGGTTCAATTTGCAGCCAAACTGCTCTGTAATGCGTAGATTTGGAGATATTGAGCCGAAGCTCAGGAGCCATGCGTCTTGTCAGCTTGCTGCTTAGGTCCGCCCCCTCCATTCACATATTTATGTAATTTAAAATGGAGAGATTATATTCAGTACATTCAATAAATTACCAGTGATACCACTACCTCTCTCTGTGAATTGAGACACGAATAAGTATGTTACATTTACATATTACAACGAATTGCAACTTTTTAATTTGCTATGGCCAGGATATTCACCAATGTGGTGACGGTAAGAAGAATGGACAACACAAACAAACACCAAGCAGTAATGAAAAAACAGAGGGGGGTGGGTGGAAATTACACTTCTCTCAACAGTCCTGCACTGTCTGGCAAGTCACACTCTTTGTTGACACTTTATCGAACTTGGGGACTAGCAACATGGTTGCACTGACCTCCCCAATAGTCTATCCTATGTGAAGCAGTCAGGAACCCTCCCCCACCCCGCATTCATCAAAGGGGAAGGGGAATCCTTCCTTGAGAACTCAGTTAAATACTACATGGACACCACAATAATGTGATTGGAGTTTTAGTTGCAGAATATAGCGCAGATTGGAAACCTCACTTTGTTTGATTTTAGTTATGTAATAAATTGTAAAATAATTCTAGATTAGTTATTCTTTTAATACATTTTAAAGGTTACCTTAAAGGAAAAATTGTAGGTTGTTCAAAAATATTTAAATATTGAATCATTGGCATTCTAATGTGTATTCAACGCTTTACCGTAGTTCAAAACATTCTATGTTCTGAAGGTTTAACAGTATTTTTCTCTACAGCACTATGAGAAATCCACAGCTCTACCAAACATAACAGACAGCCGCAAATAGCAGCATGGCCACCTGGTGGAGCTGGTGCTCTACTTCATAAAATTCTGGTGCGCACTAAATTGATCAATGAGAGACAGTCTTTAGGCAGCCTCTGTATAACCAAATGATGATTCTTACTCAGTATTGAGAAAATTGTTAAACCTTGCTTTTTAATATATACGCACTGGGCTCAACTCAACTGCATTTACGGGTCTAAAATTTTGTTTTGTTTTCTACGTGCACATCTTTCTCGTTAAATAATCTAATTTAAATTCATGTAGTATTCAAGACTACACTTCCACAGTGTCTTTAGGGTTTAACAGCATATGCTCAACTTAAAAGCAGACAGGCTTTACTATACAGGACTATATAAGACAAATTAGTTTGCAATCCAAACTGTACTAAATATTAATAAGATAAGTTAAAGGACCACTATAGTGCCAGGAAAACATACTAGTTTTCCTGGCACTATACTGCCCTGAGGGTGCCCCCACCCTCAGGGTCCCCCTCCCGCCCGGCTATGGAAGGGGGAAAGGGGTAAAAACTTACCTTTTTCCAGCGCTGGGCGGGGAGCTCTCCTCCTCCGATCCTCCTCTTCTCCTCCCATGCGGCTGAATGCGCACGCGCGGCAAGAGCTGCGCGCGCATTCAGCCAGTCACATAGGAAAGCATTATCAATGCTTTCCTATGGACGCTTGCGTGCTCTCACTGTGAAAATCACAGTGAGAAGCACGCAAGCGCCTCTAGCGGCTGTCAATGAGACAGCCGCTAGAGGCTTTGGGGGAAGGCTTAACCCATTCATAAACATAGCAGTTTCTCTGAAACTGCTATGTTTATAAAATAATGGGTTAAGCCTAGCTGGACCTGGCACCCAGACCACTTCATTAAGCTGAAGTGGTCTGGGTGCCTAGAGTGGTCCTTTAAGAAATGTTTTACTATTAAGGACTGCTGCCCCTACTTGACAAAAAATCTATTACAGTCTTTTTAAAGATAATAAAGAATTTCTGTTTAAAAAATTACCACCCATAGTGGCTACATAGGTTTCAATGACAGATATTATGCTCCTGAAACTAGAGCCATTCCTGCCCCTAGTGGAGAAAGTGTATGCTACACCTTTAGTTGTTCAATTCACCTATTTATTATGGCAAAGCAGAAACTTCCTTGTTGGAAATTAAACTTTACTTTTTTCTGTTTTCTGTGCACTCCAAACTTTTATTTTTTTGTCAACCATTTTTTTAATTGAGACAGAAAGTAAATTACACGCAATAAGGTGTTCACAAGTACATGGAAGATTAGTATGGATAAGATTAGGAGTACTGCAAGAGTGATAATCTCAAGGGAGTAAACTCCTAGCTAGGACTGCCTCATTTTAAAAATTTTTTAGAGACAAACATGTTTTACATGTTGATTCAGTAATAGAATATGTGAACATAAAGCATGATTGTAAAGAAAATAAAAACCTAACTAAAAAGATATATAACATGCTACAGGATTATACAAAAGGTTATACCACCAGAGTTACGTTAATCAGCATAAGATGGAAACCACCACTAGTTCCTGTTGCATACTAGTGATACTAGAATGTTACGTAAACCAAGACGCTCAATGAAATATACATTGAAATCACAACTAAAAACAAAACATATGGAACTGTAGCTAGCATAGTAGAATAAAAGAGCCTAAAATGTCTATAAAATAATTATGGAGGCAGCTGTTACACGAGGGTGGGTCTCAATGTATGAGCTGTATTGGGAACCTATTCCCAAGGTTGGTAGGTATGAAGCTTGTAAGTGGACGATGAGAGAGACAGTGGCCTCTCACCCTGGGTGGCATTGCAGACCTGCATCATCAATCCACAGGATGCAGCCTCATCAAGTACAAGTCCTTACCCTTACAGAAGGCGTGGGTGGTATGTGTCCACCTATGGTGATTGGTATCCTGCCCGTGTGGACGAAGTGGTAGGCATGTGCCTCTGATGGCCTATGACCGCGTTGGGATTAGAGAATAGGGTTAATGTGCTTGTGTCAAGTGAGGACCTAAGAGAGGCCCACTCACCACCTGGCCAATTCTCCAAATCTCCCTCCTTAGGGGAATACAGTGTCTCCATCTACCATGCCTCTAAATAAGTCTAAAATCAGTAAAATATCTCTTCCAGCCACCTTTGAGGGTGAGCGAAAGGGTCAGACTGTTCCACATCACAGCTGGTATTTGGACAGGGACAGGGGAGCTTCTTGCTCTATATCTTAATTCAACAGTATAGATGTGTCCAATGCTATCACTGTTGTCCAGGGTAGACCGACTTGGTATTGACATTGGGTAAAGTGTAAATTCTGAAATATCGATATGGCAAACCTTGGGTTTTTAAACAAACTACTAAAATTGTACACCAAAAACACACTCTTTGTGCATTATTTTTGAATTTATTATGGCCTTTTTGGGGGGGCTGAAGAAAAGACGATTTAGATGGAAGGAGACATAGATAGATCGATAGATAGATTTTTGCCTATTTATAAACACACATATACTTTTACACATATATTATACACATATATTTAGATGTGTCGTAGACCGTTGATGGTCATGCTATTATGTCATGTGAATTCATGTCAAACAAGCGGATTAGGTCAGTACAAAAGAAGGTGTACGGCATTCATTATAAAAGTGAGATCATTCCAACATTAGTAAAAAAGTAAGATGATAATAATTCCAGACTTTTCATATTGTGCCTGAAATTAACGCAGCATTGTTGGTAGGCGGCTGCAGAAAAAATAATTACACAAAAGTAAATAGTGGCGAGATCTCCTTTTTTATTAAAATACTTTTATACAATATCCAACTCAAACAAGAAAGTCAATTTCAATTAGTAAGATGGCTGTACAACAAAAGAATATTAATACATGCCAATTAGAATTTCAGGAAAAAAAAGGATCAATTATAAAGTATACCACTTAAACTGGGTAAATACAATTACTCTGTACCTAACGCTCAAAGATAAAGTACTTTCCACTGAAAGCAATCCAGGTATCACTATGGTAACATAATAAGTCTAACAAACTGACGATGGGGAACTCATGTAAATTATAACAGTAATGTCATTTAGGGTGGTGAAAGAGACACCGAATGACAGTTTTAAATTCAGGGACCCTTTCAAGGAAATCTAGTGTTAGGAATACAAAGTTATATACCTAACACTATAGTGCCCCCCTCCCTTGTGGCCCCCAACACATAAAGGGTTAAAACCCCACTATTTACTTAGCCTATTCCAGCACTGATGTCCCTCAGCACTGGGTCGTGCTCAGCCTCCTCTGATGTCATCTGATGGGGGAACTTGAGGCGCATGCGCACTGAGCGACGCATGCACTTTAGGCCTGCTTTCCTATGGGGTTTTCACTGATTCTGGATGTTCTCATGCAGAGCCTGAGGGTTGTTCATCGTTGTTTAACAGAGTTAAACGCCATTAGAATCCAGGACGTGCTTCTACTGGCTATCTAATAGACAGTCACTAGAGGCAGTCTTAGTCCTGCAATGGAAACATTTCAGTTTCTCAAATTCTAGCCCTTGAGGGTCAAGTACATTCTAACTAAAGGGTTATGGAACACTTTTTATATTTATATTGTTTATAAAAACATGTTCTAAATAGGGTTTCTGGATCCCTTAAACATCGCCTCACATACAGTAACTCCTTATGTACCAATCCTCATGTATATACTCAACTAACCTGTATTGTAACCACTCCCTATCAAAGATTTTCATGCATAAAACCACTTATACATACATACCCTTTACTCAAACCTCACACTCTTACTCCCACTGTACACTGCACAGCCAGTTATATGGACATCTGCCCATCAAACATCTCATCGCATAATTATTTATTGTTGCAACCCACAGCATTCTGAGTGGAAAACGTTTGTGTAAAAATCTAACTCAGAACCATTAGAAGCATAAACTAAGCCTCTCAACTACACCAATCCAATTTTGGCAGGATCTTTTCTATTTTAGGGTCCTTTCCCACTGTTCCGATTTGGTTCCCTGGTGTCCTAAATTCAGGGGACAGCATCATCATACAGGCGCTTAATCTGTATGTTGGGTGCCAGCCTGGAGGACGTATTGATGCCATTTATTCAGTGGGTGGGTCTGCTTGGCACTTCTGAACCCTTCCCTGGGTGGACCTGCATATTGTGGGCATCACCAGTAATGCCAGTTTGTGTCACTGGCAATGTCCACCAGGTCCTTCCCACTGGTGTCCTGATTTCATGCCTCTCAATGTTTGGAAGAATGCTAAATGCTGAATCTTTTTAACTTGAGCCTTTATAACACTTAGCAAAACACTGAGGTCTAACCCTAACTCCCATAAGGCAAGCCACACTCTCATATGTAACCTAAACTATTCCTCCAGCCAGCAGAGAGATCAAAAGATTGGCATTGTTTTCTGCACCATATCAGGTTCAGTCCACTTTAAGAACACCCTCATAGTCAGGATTTTTGGGTACACATGCGAGGATGATTTTGGAGCCCTCCCCCCCCAAAAAAAAGCATCTTCACTTGTGTGCCTCTTAACCCCCTTTTGTGTCTTATCCCCTCTTGTAAATGTCTTACCCCCTTTAGTGTATCTTATGCCCTATTGGATGTCTTACACCTCCCTTGTGTATCTCTTTGTGTGTCTTACTCCCCAGCCCCTTTGTGTGTCTCCTTCTCTCCCAGCCACTTTGTGTGTTTCTCTTTCACCCCCAGCCCGTCTATCTCCCCCCAGCTCCTCTGTGTCTCTTTTTCCTCTTCTCCAGCCCCTCTGTGGTCCTCTCCCCTCTCTTCCCTGACCCTAAGTGTTCCTCTCCCCTCCATGTTCCTTAGTGTTCCTGTCCCCTCCCTCCCCTGTCCCTTAGTGTTCCTTTTCCCTCCCTCCCCTCCCCTCCCCTATCCCTTAGTGTTTTTCTCCCCCTCTTCCCTTAGTGGTCCTCTCCCCTCCCTTCCTTGTCTCTTAGTGCCCGCCATCCTCTTTAGTGTTCCTCCTCCCCCTTATCTTAGTGTTCCTCTCCCATCCCTCTCTTTTAGTGGTCCCCCCAGTGTTCCACTCCATTCACTCTCTTTTAGTGGTCCCCTCCTTAGTGTTCCTTTTCCCTTATCTTCCCCGTCTCTTTGTGTGTCTCCCTGCCCCTTAGTGTTCCTCTCTCCCCCCCTAGTGGTTTGCTCCCCTCACTCCCTTGGATGCCTCATTATCTCTTTTGTAGCCTGGCCTAGCAGAGCGGACAGCGGTACAGGAGCTTCAGTTTCCTGTACCTGGCCGGACTGACAGGAAGTGTTCTCTCAGTGAGCATTTCCTGTCAGTCCGGCCGGGTATAGGAAACAGATGCTCCTGCACTGTGGTTTGCTCTGCTGTGCACTTCCCTCCTGCATAGTCGCCCCAGTGCTTCTCGATGACTTAGAGCAACACAGCTGAGTCATTGACTGAACATCAGAACTGTGAGGCCACTTTTAAAGTGGTCTTTATCTTATATTGGTACAGATGATGGTGCTTCTCCACCGGGCTACTGGGGATCCTGCTCACCCTCCCCTAACCAGCAGGGAATGGAAGCAAGGGAAGGGAAGGGAAGGGAAGGGGGGGAGGGGGGTGAACATACAAACACAACACTCAGCCATACAGACTCCCCTATACACGCACACATATACACACACCAATTTCAGCCACTACACACAACACTCAACCAACACACACAAACATGCAGCCCCCATACGTCTCTCATCCTGCTCTACGCACACAACACTCAACCACTACACACACACTCACATACACAACACTCGATCAACACTCACAGAAATAGAGTCCAAGGTTTTAGGGGGTGGGGGGTCACAATCTGGCACCCTGACTTGGATCCTGGGCAACCTTAATTTGTCTCTGTCTGCACAGGCTCTGTCTGTGTATCTGCAGTGTATACAGAGCACTGTGTAGCCACACTCTATACAAAGTATCATGTATCTGCAATGTATACAAAGTATTGTGTATCTGCAGTATATACAGAGTATTGTGTGAATGCAGCGTATACAGAGCATTGTATTTGTGCAGTGTATACAGAGCATTGTGTATTTATACTGTATAGAGAGCAGTGTGTATATGCACCCTATACAAAGTATTGTGTATTTGCAGTGTATACAGAGCATTGTGTCTGTGCAGTGTATACAAATTATTGTGTATTTGTACTGTATAGGGAGCATTGTGTATTTGCAGTGTATAGAGATCATAGTGTATCTGCACTGATCTACACCATCAGTTAACTTCACTAAGGCAATCTGAGGTTAGCCCTTTATGTGCAATGTATACAATATTGTGTATCTGCACTCTATACAAAGTATTGTTTATATGCTGTGTATACAGAATATTGTGTTGTGCTGTATATAGAGCATTGTGTCTGTGCAGTGTATACAGAGCATTGTGTATCTGCACTCTATACAAAGTATCATGTATCTGCAGTGTACACAGAGCATTGTGTATTTGTACTGGATAGGGAGCAATGTGTATATGCACTCTATACAAAGTATTGTGTATTTGCAGTGTATACAGAGCATTGTGTATTTTTGTCCTGTATAGAGAGCATTGTGTATCTGCACTGATCCACACTAACTTGAGTAAGGCAATATGAGGTTAACCGTGCTGGAATTCCATGTACAATGCCAGTTTAATGCACATACTGTTGACTAACTGCGCTCTGCCATCACGCAGAATCACACTCATCTCAAATGGCATCACCTCCTGCGTCTCGGAATAATGCACCTTTTCAGGCAGAAATGTGTTTTCCTTCGTTTTAGTGTTTATCATCATCTGCATGACAATCTTCGATATTCATCTCGCTATGCTAAGTCTTAAAACATTTTATTACTCAGAAAAAGGAGCTTACACATATCTCCTTTCTATTTTATTTAATTAAACTTTTCCATTTCAAACTCACATTCAGATTACATTCCTGCCAGTGATATAAAATATTTCAATATTCGAAGCGGGTGGGAATTCACAATATCCTTTTCACCCCAACAAAGAGAAAAAAAATGCATTAACGCTGAAGTAATGCCACTAAATTGGGGGGCCCAGCAGTTCCAGGGCCAAAATAGGCAAACATAACTCAGTTTCTACTCAGTTTCTGCTTGCTAGGTAAAACCCACCTCAATCAGGGGTAGGCAACCTTTGGCACTCTAGATGTTGTGGACTACATCTGCCATAATGCCCTTACATCCATAATTCTGGCAAAGCATCAAGGGAAATGTAGTCCACAGTATCTGGAGTGCCAAAGGTTGCATAACCCTGAGTTAGATGAACACTCTACGAAGTTTAATCAAGGCATTTCCCCTTTGACTCATCTAATAATACAGCTGGCTTCAATTGGGCTATAACGATAGTCCTCTTGATGTGAATATCCAATAAGACAGATAGGCAAGTTTTGGAGTAGCTCAACCTGATTGTCTCGGAAGCTAGGAATATGAATTGTGCACAAATCCTTTTCACCTACGATGAACGAATCACATTCCTCTTAATCTATGCATATGCATGAATGAATCAATCCATCTGGGATTTACGTGGCTGATTGATTTGTTCGTCGTAGATTAACATAAATTTAATCTGTGATGAAAATTGAATTTATGCACATTTCAACTGAAAATATACACTGCAGTGAAATTCACAGTTTTCAGGTCTGACCAACTGAATTTGGCAAAATCCTTAGACCACTAAGACTGTCAAGTTCAGTATTAATTCTCAGGGGGAGAGAATATTTGGTGTCCATGGTGAAAACACAAGTTTGGCAACATATCTGATCTCCGGAGCAGCATTTGGGGGGCAAATAGTAACCTCTCATCAAGCCACTGTGGCTTTCTTAATAGATTTTCATGAAAAGTTAATTGGTTAACCAATTTCCAAATATCAATGCTTTGCACAAATTCAGGTATGTATGGATGAACCAAATTTAGTATCTGTTTGAATTGCATTTTGGAAAGTTAGACCACAGATTGCAAATGCCAAGTAGAGATGCATGAAGTGATGTAGTTGGAGATAGTCTGGGCATTCAGTGCTGTATCAGTCTTCAGGGTATATTTGCAACTAAATCAATAATAAACACGTACAGCTGAACAATTTTTGCTGAATATGGCAGATATTGCTTATTCGTAATTTAGGTTTCTGAAATTTTGTGACTAGACCGTGTAGGGCACGGGAGGCCTAAAGGTAAATCCTCAGCTGTTATAAAATGACAACGCCCATGATGCATTGCCAGCCTTAAGGCATGGGTTCTACCTCTGCTTTAAAGGATGGATGAGGGTTAAGGGAGTTGAAGTCGCACACAAGCACGCACACACACACAAAAGTACGATCAGATCAATAAGATGAATGTATGTGTTTTGTCAAGCATGACAGCTATGTCACTAGCAATAATGGTTCATCTTTAAACATTTGTGTTAGAAACACTTTTCATGTTTTTACTCCTTAGGGAAAATGCAGCATTAATTAGCATCAAATCCCCAAACGCCTTGTTGCTTCGTTTGATAACAATTAGAGAAGCCCTGGGTCGTCTTTGTGTCAAGAAGGAGTTTTAAGCTATGGCGCGATTTGTAGACATTAAAAAAAACATGTCTATCATCTTGCTTTGTGTAGAGAAGGCATGTCTTCAATTATCTTTGATTGTCATGTTCAAAAGGTGTAAAAAAAAAAAAATAGTCACGTTCAGTGAAGAAATTTGGGATTTTATTCACTAAACAGAGTATATATTAACAGCTGCATTGCAAAAATTATGCCAAATTAATGGAGATAGAAGAATAGTTTAATTTTCTCTTAACTCTCTAAATGACATTAGGGCTTTCCTTATCTTTGCTCTTGCAGCTGTTTAGTAGATAGCTCTATAATTTAATATTAGGAATTTATCTTAAAAAAAAATGAAAAAACTAATTTTAGAAAAAGGACTTCTATAGAATTCTATTTTTTTTAAATTTTTTTATCATTCTGTTCTTTCAAGAGAATGTGTTTACACACCAGTCTGTGTAAATAAGATACATTGTTCCTATTCTAAATTACATTTTAATTATATAATTTGTTATTGGTCAGTCACCTAAAATGTCTCCGAACAGCCGCACCCCTGACCTACCTCCAGTCACAAACCAAAAATTAAAATGTCCCCGTTTTCTATTTAAAAAAATGTTGGGAGGTATGCCATAACCGGATACCCAAGCTTTGGGTCCTATGGGAGCTATAATTTTTTCCAGCTCTTGACTGTTTCTGTGCAGGATTGCATACTTTAGATGAGGGGAACCCAAAAGGTAGAGCCTCAGATGTAGAACTACAACTTCCATGATGCTTTGCATGCCTCTAAAATGCTTTTAGAATGACAAAGCATTATGTAGCCCCCTTGGAATGAGCGCAGTTTAGCAGAAATGGGCCCTGACAGGGCTAGGAGGTGGCATAGGTGGAGCAGTACCAGGATTGATAGACTGGGATTAAGATGTGGGGGAAGCCATTTTAGGATAGGCAGTTTTAATGTACTCACCAACGTGGTTTTGTGGACACTCTGGTGTGTGCAGACTCTGCTTGGTGGGTTTTCCCTTTCTTTTGCAGGATGGAGTCACTGGAGGAGATGATCCGTGGAGTTTATGCAGCTGCCTGGAACCAGGCTGAAGATTGGATCTGGGTGCGAAGCTGGCAGCGTCAGTGGAACCAGAGGGTCAGCAGGGCCAGGAGGCCAGTGCAGCTTCTTTGCCCAGGAGGGGTTTCGTCTGTGGATGGAGCGGGGGCACGGCGCCCGGCCGCATGTCTGGCAACCGGCTCTTAGGTAGGGGTTCTATTACTCTGCCTGCTGGGATGGACAGAGGATCCCGGGGGGGGGGGCATGCTCGGAGGCAAGCAGGTCTAGATGGCGATAACGGTGCAGCTCCTTCTTCCACAGGAGCTGCACCCAGAGTGCAGTCCTCAGTGGGCGGCGGTGGCAACAGGCCCCTTACCCCCTGGGGGTCCTGTTCCTGAAATGCTGGGGGAGTTGGGTACCTCACATACTTAACTGCAGGGGGGCCCTTGGCCGGGGGGAGCACCCTGGGAGGTACAGGCAGGCCCAGGAGAAAGAAGGGCAGCGGGTCTGGTGCCCAGGGCGCAGATCTGGTGGGCAGCTTGGCAGGTCACGCAAGCGCGTCCGGGTGGGGGTACGTGATTCACAGGAGGTAGCGGGGCGAGTCTTGGCACAAGTGTAGGAGTGGAACCCCAGGACACGGACACCAGAGCCCAGGGGAGGACCGGGGATCCTTCTGCGCTACAGCCTTGGTAGTTCCCTGAGGGATGGCGGCGGACCGTGCGTCCATCAGGTGGGTGGTGGGTCAGTGCCCGGCTCAGTGCCTTCCAGGTAGGCCAGGTGAAAGATTGGGGGGCAGGTGGGACCAGGGGGAGCAGAATACATTGACATTGACAAGGACGACTACAAGAAGGATGCCAAAAAAAGAGGAGGAGTAGAAGAAGTGGTACCGTAAGATTCAAAAGGCTTTTGGGAAGTGGCTGAGGGCATTTTGCATTCTTGCTAGTGTCCTGAGGGAAAAGACTCCGGCCTGTTCTGTTCTTTGAACGGGATCTGGAAGGTGTACAGGATGTATGGCAGGCCCGCTGTAATGGACCACCTGGCACCCCAACTGGGCACCTCTGTCAACAGATGCTTGCTAGCGGTCGATGAGGACTATAAGCACCGCACCGGACACCATCAGCACCACAGACTCTGCAACCGCTGTAGCTTAACTGGAATCTCGCCGTCTTCCTCCCACCCTGGAAAAAAACGCTGACATCCAGGACTGTGTGGGAAAGATCATTTTTATAAAGTACCATAAGTACCCCATAAGTAAACACAACATATCCCCATAAATGTTACATCCCTTGATAGCTCTGATCTGGGTGAATAACATGTCCACAAATCATCCAGATCAGATCAGGGGATTAGAAATTTTATGAAAGTCATATTTTTGCCCAGGCGAACCCAGGATTTCATGCCCAAAACAGTTCCATAGATTCGCGGCTAAGTGCCGCTGGAGGACCTACTGAGAACCGTGAGATTTTAATGCCGAAAATAGTTCCAGGGCATTCGCAGCTTCAGCATAGCATCAAACTCTGCCTCAGTGTTGCTGAGCGCCATGCTTCTGTAGTTAGGGGCGATGTATGGGGACAAGCGTTGCCCTTAATTATAAATCCATTCTTTACCGGTGTCTCCAGGATGCTGCTCCTTGCACTAGGACACCATCCCACTGCTGCCACCAATGTAACGGACCACCTGGCACCCCGACTGGGCACCTTCGTCAACGGATGCTTCTTAGCGGATGCCGAGGACTATAAGCACCGCACCGGACAGCATCAGCACTGTAGACTCCGCAACCGCCGTAGCTTAAATGGAATCTCGTCGTCTTCCTCCCACCCTGGACCAACCGCTGACATCCAGGATCGTGTGGGAAAGATCTCTCCTCCAGGAGAGCGTAACAGGAACATCTCTTACAAGAGCTAGTGATTATCCAAGGGAGTATAACGAGTATAGCAATCCCTGGTAGTGATATAGCAGCTCCCTACAATAAGAGACAGAACTCAGTATTGAGGGTGAAGAGGTCTGAAGGTTTATTGGTACAGGTTGGATTTATATACAATTCCTCAGGCCACAGCCTGGACCTGATTGGGCACCGAATTACAAAATTTACAGACCAATAAAAACAATGTAACAATGAACGACACTCCCACATACAGTAAACAATACCTTTCTCTGCCTGTGATATAATTAAGGTACTTAATGCATTAACTTAATTATCCCCAGGCAGAATTTTTTTTTTTTTTTTATAAAGTACCATAAGTACCCCAAAACACAACATATCCCCATAAATGTTACATCCCCTGATAGCTCTTATATGGGTGAACAACATATCAAGAAATCACCCAGATCAGATCAGGGTTCAGAAATTTTATGGAAGTCATATTTTTGCCCAGGCGAATCCAGGATTTCATGCCCAAAACGGTGGCTAAGTGTGGCTGGAGCACCAACCGGGAACCACAAGGGTTTCATGCCGAAAATAGTTCCAGGGCATTCGCGGTTAAGTCCCTCTGAAGTCTATTCACGATTTTAGTCCATGTAAACAAGATGGCTGCTACCATGTTTTTTTATCCCTTTCCAGGACCGGGAAGGGAGTGGGGGGTTTACGTAAATTGAAGTCGGCTTTGGAATTCCCTAGTGTGATACAGGACAAGTTAATGAAGTAGGTGCAGTTGGGTAGGATGGCGGGTCCAGTTCGGAACCCACCACTGGACGGGCTGCGGATCTCCCCACTGGGTATTGTGCCCAAGAAGGAACCAGGAAAGTACCGTATGATCCATCACCTGTCTTACCCGCGGGTGGTCATTGGTTAATGACGACATAGATAGGGAGCTGTGCTTGGTCTCCTATGCATCATTTGACCAGGCGGTCAAGTTGTTTAGGAGCGCCGGGCGGCACGCCCTTATGGCTAAGGTGGATGTGGAGGCGGTGTTCCTACTGCTGCTGGTTTATCCGGATTGTCATCACTTGCTGGATTGCAGTTTCTATGGGCGGTACTTCATGGACTTGTCTCCTGATGGGGTGTTTCGTGCTCCTACGTCGAGAAATTCAGCACTTTCCTGGAGTGGGTGGTGCGGAAGGAAGCGGCAGTGGCGTACTAAGGGGGGGCTGGGGGGGGGGCGGTCCGCCCCGGGTGCCACCAGGGTGGGGGGTGCCATGACCAGCCCCGCCGGCCCCCCCCATGCTGCAGCCGCCCGAGCGCTCTGTAGAGAGCCTCAGGCGGCTGCAGCTTTGCCCGGGCGGTGCATCCATGAGGGCGGACCGCACCGCCCGGGCGCAGCCTGAGAAAGGGGGCTGACAGGAGGGAAGCGCTCAGCGCTCCCTCCTGTCAGCTTCCTTTGCTGTAGCGTGGCCGAGCCCTGCAGCATGCTGGTCCGACGGGTACAGGAAACAGATGCTCCCTGTACCCGCGGACTATACAGGGCTCGGCCACGCTACAGCAAAGGTAGGGGGGAGGGTGAGAAAG
>OW240923.1:98908380-98930110 GCA_933207985.1 Pelobates cultripes
GACTGTCTGTCTGCCTGTAACTGAGTGTGTGACTGTCTGCCTGTAAATGTGTGTGTGGGGCTGCAGGGATTTTTGTAGAAGGGGGTGGGGGTTTTGTATTGGGACAGGAGTCTTTATAAGGGGGGATAAGCAGGGGATTTGTGGAAGGGGGTTGCGGGGGTTTTGTAGACGGGGCAGTACAGGATTTGTAGAAGGAGCAGGACAGAGGTTTTGTAGGAGGGGCGGGGCAGGACAAGGGTTTTGTAGGAGGGCGACTGGCCAGTTTTGCAAAAGTTACAAATTACATAAAAAAAGAAAACCTTTAACATTTTTTACATTTTTTTTTTTCTGGGTGGGGGGGGGTGGGAGGGTTGCCAAGCACAGGATCCGCCCCGGGTGCCAAATGCTCTAGGTATGCCCCTGGGAAGCGGGGAGTCCACCTCTTAAATGTCTTAAATGTCTTAAATGTCTTTTTGTGCATGGGCCCTGGGGACTCCTCGTTGTGCCTGCATCTGTTGCATACCATTCAGTGGGTGGCCAGGTTGTTTGGTGTCCCTTTGGTGGTGGTTAAGACAGAGGGCTCTGGAGACTGTATTTGCTTCCTGGGATTGTAAATTGATTCGGCGAGGGGCGAATGTCGGTTGCCAAGGGACAAGCTTGAGGGACTTCCATCAGGACAGAGTGCACCTTTCTGAGGTGGGTTGGGATTTAAATATGGGGTTTCAAGAAGGTCTTGGCAAAGCGCTGCAGGGTGGCGGAGCTTAGACGGCTTAAGGGGTCAAGGTCTAAGCTTGTGGCGGGGCTGGTAAGGGGAAGGAAATAGGGGTGATAGGAAGTTTGCAAAGGAGCAAGGGGTAGAAAGAAGGAGTGATGAAATAGAATTCGAGTGATCATTTGGTTATGGTGTTGGGAGATTTCGAGTCCGTAGGTGGCTCAGAACTTTGGAGGTGTGGGAGTATCTGGGTACACCCCCCAACCATGGGCTTTCAAGAAAATGTTGGCACTTTATTGGCCATGTGTAATATATTGTTATATATTATTATATGTTATTTATAGTTAGTCATTGCCCTATTTATTATTGGGTCTGCAATAGGTGGATGGCAACGACTTTTATTATTATATTACGTTTAAGAAAGTTGTGGCCAAATTTTCCCATACATAGTGGTGTTGTGTTTTTTTTAAAGGGGGTGGGTGTGGGTTTGACAAGTATGGATTCACCTGACCATATGGCGACACTGCACCGGTCATGGATGTTAAAACATCTGGGGATCTACCTTTTAAGCACCCCTGCTTTAAATGGAGTGCATGAGACTGAATGTTAGACTGCCAGGTTATGTGAATCTCATCCAGCATGTAATGAAAATATTCCAGGATTACTGCTTTGTATGTGCTGCCCTGCTTATGTCATCAGATGCAGATTGCATCATTGACACAACAAATGTAGTTATTTTGTCAAGGTCAGGGATGTCAAGCGGTGGTTATAGTCAAAGTTTAGCAATTTTTTTTCCTCATTTCTCTCCATTATGCTCTTCATTGTGAAAATACCATTATATCCCTTTGGTAAACTAACTTTGTTTCAAAATGGTGGGCTGAGCTTCTATCATGTATTTCTAATATTTGGGTTGCCTCCCATACAGACATACAGGGATATCTGGTGAAGGTGAGAATCGTCAGGAATTCAGAGTGAAGCTCAATATTTTAGACCAAAGTAGTTGAACTGAAAGGTTAACTGACTTGGAGAATTTTACGAATTCAGCTATCCCCTTAAATTTGAAATCCACTCTGAATTTACTTTGAATTCCAGACAATTCTCATGTTACTAAATAACACTGGGTTGATATGATTTAACATCTGAGAATTATCACAGAGCTCCACAATAATAAAACTCAGTTTTATTGACTAAAGTGTGAACTTTCTTGAATTCAAAGCTAATTGCATTTTTTAGACCTAAATAACTTAACAGAAAACACAGCCAACATGGAGATTTTTTCTAATTTAGCTATTTAGCCATAAAGTTGAATTTACTTTGAATTCATTTCAAATTTTTCAGAATCCAAACTTTAGCAAATATTCCTGACAGTGATCCACTTCCTAATGTTTATCACAGAGCTCTACAGCATACGGTAATATATCCTGTGCATGTCTGTTTTACAGAGCTCCACTGCAGTAATACTCACCATAATGGGTAATATGTGAATAGAACCTAATTCTTTCAAAGACCGGTTTATTTTTTCTTTCAGAAATAAAATCCCAGTAAATATATATAATTTTTTTTTTTTTATGCATCTTTTTCCTGCCTCTCTCTGTTTTGATATATGTCAATGCTTTCTGCTATATTTTCCTAAGCATAGCAAAAATATCTTCAGTATTTATCCACAGAGTGCTGTCCTGGCTGTTTGGGATATTCGTATCCCTAACCGCCCTCCTCACCGTTGTCACGCCATTTGTGATGGATGGGACAATGACACAGAACAACCATTTGGCCTCTCAGTGAGACACAAAGCTCTATGAAGCGTCTTCTCTAATTAGCAGTAATTAGGTAACTGTTAACATGCACAGGCTGGCTAGATACATAGGAGGCGTACAGAGTTTAATGTAATACTTGTTATTAATAATAACGCCTTGCGCATCGGATACAGCAAAATCATTAGATGCATAAAATTCAGACCAAGACCCATTTTTGTATTACAGCAGCTAGGATGGATGGCCTCCTATTACTGTCTTCGCACTATTAATTTAATCGCTGCCATCGCCACTCGGTCGCCATTTTGTGAGGGAAAGCTATCTAGTACAGAGAGAGAGCTTGTTAACTCTTTGATGACTGGAGCAGGCCTTTGGTTCCTTCCTCTGGACAAGTTGTCTTTTCTGCCATATATCAAAACACGCAAGCACACACAGACATACTAAAATCTCTCTCTCTACTCCTGTTTCTCGTGTTTGCTAATCTTATGTATGTGTGGTACATGATGGCCAGTTGTTGGCTTTCATTGAGTAAATACTTTAAGGGAGATTACTATCATTTAATCTTTATTTTGTATTCATTTTCTATCTGAAGAAAATTTAAATAGTATAAAAAAAAAGCAATGTGATCACATACTGTATCTGTCTTTTGGTCATGAAAAGTTGCATTATTCATTAGAACTCATACTGGGGTTAGCAATTTTTATCTTCTGAATTATGAATGCAAATTTTGCAGTTGTTTAACCTACTTTCAACATCCTAAAATTAGGCGGAATTGTCGCTGCTCCAAACCTTCCACTTATCCATCTCATGTATTGCTTCTAACCCCATAGGGTTTATTTACTAAACAGCAAATTGTGGTGGAATAAAAGCCCAACTGCAATTTTCAGGCTAAAATAAGTAGAATCATATTTTGGAATCAGCTATTTTGACGTCCAGTTTTTGCAGTTTGTAATATTGTCAGAGCCAACCCTAACTGGTAAAACCATACTGCAGCTGAATTGGTGAGTTGGCCTCCTGGGCCCATAGTGAAAATTAAAGACAATGAAGCCATTACTGCTGCATCTTTTGGTCACTTAACCTTGAACAAATCTGATATGATGTTTGACAGAAGGAGGATGCAGTGTGAGCCCCTAGGAAACTGTACACTAGCGTATAATAGATTGTGAGGGACATCGGCAATTCTTTACTGTTTTATACTCTTATAGCTAGGTGCCCTCGAAGGCACACCAGGACTATAACAGGAGGTGGGATAGATTGAACGTGGGAAGCTTTGTATATCTATAACTCTGCACGTGGCACCTACCTAGAAAGGACAGTAATCGTGGGCATACCAGAGTATCTGGAAGCAGTTATCTCTCTTTCTCATCTCTCTATTTCTCCCATCCTTCCCTATTGCTATCAAACTGCTGCTATATTTGATTGTTTACTTAGCTGCCCTCAAAGGCAGTACAACATGAAGGTGTGTCTGTCAGTGAGTGTGTTTGTCACGAACTGTGTGTGTCTGTCAGTGAGAGTGTGTATGTGTGTTTTTCAGTTTGTGTGTGTATCTGTCAGTGAATGTGTGTGTCTGTCAGTGAGTGTATATGTGAGTGTCGGTTAGTGTGTTTGTATGTATCTGGCAGTGAGTGGGTGTGTTTGTTAGTTAATATGTATGTCTGTCAAAGTATGTTTCTGTTAATGTGTGTATGTGTGTCTGTCAGTGAATGTGTGTGACACCACTGTGGGTGGGACAAGATTAGGTCAGCAGAATCAGATTAGAATGAGGTATTTGTTTTAAATGGCTTCCCTATTTATATACACCAGTCCCCTACCACTTCCCATAATGCCCATCTTCTCACCCAGTCAAGGCCCACTTCACTAAGCTGTGTTTTCTACTTGGGCTTCAAGAGGCGTGTTAACCCTGCACTGAAAACATTACCTGCAGAACATGGCACCTGTTTTCAGTTGCAGGGTCAAAGTGACAGGGACATGGCACCAAGATAACTTCATTGAAATTACATGATTTAGTTGCCTATATAGTCTCTTTAAAATACCCACTCAGTGGAAGGAAGCAGAGAAGATAAACAGGACTGGAAAATGAGAAATGAACTAATTTAATTTTAAAAACACTGTTAGTGTGTATTTCTCAGTGTATGAGCGGGTCTGTAAGTCTGAGTGTGTCTGTAAGTCCGAGTTTGTCTGTAAGAGCATTTGTGTACCCGAGTATGTAGACACTGAACCACATCCCAAGCCCAAACGAAGTTGTCTTCTACCTGTCTTCTGATTTGTGTTTCACAAGCTTCTTGCCAGAATGCTCTGGTTAAAGGAGGTATATTTTGATGATGTGTTAACCCTTCTCATGCCCAGCCTAGCTTTCCTAGGCTAGTGGATGCAAGTGGACTATAGATCCCACAATGCATAGCAAGTGTTAGGTCTATGACTATGTGTGCAGAGCATCTCGCTGGAGATGCTTGATCCACCACTAATCACTTCTTCGTGCATGTGAACAGAACAATAAACATGCAGTTTTGTAGCACGTACAATTTATATTCTGGAGGAGGAAAATCAATGAACTAATCATGCATTCTCTCTGGGTTCCCACCTCGTTTGCAGATTATATTTCTGAAGCAGTTGCAACATATGAATGCTACAAGTTTCAGGGCAGCATTTTTTGTTGACCATGGCATGTCGAAAAGATTGCGTAAAGGATGTGGTGGTGTTTGCATACCCTACCCATGAAGTGGCTTAGATATCTCTGCAACTTCATTGCAGAAGAGGACATCAGTGGAGCTGGGTCAGAGCTGAATGATTTATTGCTGAAGAGACAACCACTTGGTGAAATATTTTTTATTTATTTTATTAAAAAACACCACAGATTTCTCCCTGAAGAGCCTTATTTTTAATTTCTAAATCTAATTACAGAATTCTACAAGAGCTTTGAAAATAAAAAAAGCTCAAGTCTCCCTTTTTAGTTTTCTGCCCCACCACCCATTGAACGAGCAATCACATCACATTAAGAATGCAATTACTTGCTAGTCTTTGTAAGCTAATTATATGCTAACACTTTAACCATGTTTTGTAGCAGATCTATGTTAATTATTGGAATTGTAACTCAAAAACAGCTCTCATTTATTCATTTCAAAACACAGCCTTGTTCCATCTGTTATTTTTCAATGTAAATTTACCTGGAACTCAAGATCAAACAAACGTTTGACGTACAGCAGTAAAGGCCTCTCTCAAATGAACTGACAATCTAAAGTAAATGGGATGAAAATACACTAAAGGTACTAGTCAAAGTAAAATTGGATTACTGTATATACTCGAGTATGTCGACCCGAATATAAGTCGAGACCCCTAATTTTACCCCCAAAAACTGGGAAAACTTATTGACTCGAGTATAAGACTAGGGTGGGAAATGCAGCAGCTACTGGTAAATTTCTAAATAAAATTATATCCCCCAAAAGTTATATTAATTGAATATTTATTTACAGTGTGTGTATATAATGAATGCAGTGTGTGTGTGTATGTGTGTGTGTGAATGAATGCAGTGTGTGTGTGTGTGTATGAATGCAGTGTGTGTGTGTGAGTGCAGTATGTGTATGAGTGCAGTGTGTGTATGAGTGCAGAGTGTGTGTATGAGTGCAGTGTGTGCATGAATGCAGTGTGTGTATGAGTGCAGTGTGTGTATGAGCGCAGTGTGTATTAGTGCAGTGTGTGTGTGATGCAGAGTGTGTCTGTGTATGTTATGCAGAGCCTTGGTGGGGGGTGGGCATTTTTATTATTTTTTTTTAATTATTATTATTTTAATATTATTTTTTTTATTATATTATTAATATTTCTTTTTTATTTTATTAATATTTTTTTAATATTATTATAATTTTTTTTTATTATTTACATTTTTATTCGTCCCCCCTCCATGCTTGTTAGCTGGCCAGGGAGGGGGGCTCTCATTCCCTGGTGGTCCAGTGGATGGGCTCTGTAGGAGGGGGTCTGGCAGAGAGCTGTTATTTACCTTCACAGCAGCTCCCTTCTCCTCCTCCTCTCTCCTCGGGCAGCTCCCTTCTCCTCCAGTGGAAGTCTTGCGGCCACGTGGAGCGTTGCAATGGTAACCCGTGGCAATGCTCTCACCCCGCGGCTCTTGCGAGACTTACACTGGAGGAGAATGGAGCTGACCGAGGAGAGAGAAGGGAGCTGACAGGAGCTGCTGTGAAGGTAAGTAACAGCTCTCTGCCAGACCCCAACAAGACCGCCGGGCTTGTAATGAGCCCGGCGGTCCTTGTCTGTATTATGACAATGTAAGTTGCCATAATACAGACATTGACTCGAGTATAAGTCGAGTTGGGGTTTTTCAGCACAAAAAACTTATACTCGAGTATATACGGTACATGGATATTGACTGAATAACCTGCAAACCAGGGGAGGGAGTGGAGTAGAAAGGTAGATTCACAGATGTTTTACAACTTAGAGCTTACTAATGCTTTGCCATTCTGCTGGCATGGCAAAGACATGCACAGCATCATAGGAAACTACCATTTGGGCACCCCTGTGGTGGGAGAGTGTCTGTGGTGGAGTGAGTGCGTAAGTGTGACAAGGCGAAAGGTGTGAGTGTGCCAGGGTTTTGAGGGTAGGTGTGACAAGGTAAGGGTGAGTGTGACACAATAAGGGCATGAATGTGAGAGTTGGAGCTTGGGTGAGGGGGGTGAGTGTGACAAGGTGTGTGGCAGAATGAAGGGTGGTTAGTGACTGTGGCAGAGTGGTGAGCATAGGCGTGCGCACGGGGTGTGCCGGGTGTGCCTGGGCAGACCCTAATCCCGCGGCACGCCTATGTATTGAGACCGGCAGGGGAGATCTCAGGATGGAGGCAGCATGGAGGGAGGCAGGAGAGGACCCGGGGAGCTCAGCCAGCAGCTCTGCCGGATTCCTCTTGCGAGATATGAGCGTTGCCGCGGCAATGCTCAGATCTCGTGAGAGTGAACTCTAGCCCTCAAACACACAGCACCCTCTCACACACAGCACAGAAACAGCACCCTCACAAACACACACACATCACACTAACAGGACCCTAACAAACACACACACACACACACACACAAACACCCTCACACACACACAGCACACAAACAGCACCCTCACACACACATCACACTAACAGCACCCTCACACACAGCACCCTTACACACACAACACCCTCAAACCACCCTCACACAGCACACACACACACACAGCAGTGTATGTATGAGTGTGTGTGTATATATATATATATATATATATATGTGTGTATGTGTGTGTATATATATATATATATATATATATATACATATACACGTGGGTTTGCTTGTGCATTAGGGTGCACACCCTAATGCAATAGGCTGCGCACGCCTATGGTGGTGAGACAGGGTTAAGAGGGGGAGTATGACAGGCTTAGGGGGTAAGTGTGAGAGTTGGGAGGTGCATAATTGTAGGCAGTCTCCCCACACCGACAAGTAATGACTTTCTTAAACATTTTTTTACATATACATAGCATTTGCCTCCCTTCTGCTTACCTCCTGTGCAGGAAGGGAAGCAATAATTAATTTCCTGGTGGTCCAATGGGTTCCCTGGAGGTCCAGTAGGCTATTGGTGCAGCTGCAATTCTTCTGTGCCCTCTGTGATGCTGTCAGAACGCAGGCTGGCAACCCTGACACCTACACTTTGACTCCCTCACAGAGTGCGGAACCTCAAGGGAGTACGGTTGCACCACAGACCACCAGGGGGTCAATTGCATGTGCCAGAATACAGCAGTGACGTCGTCTCCCCTGAGGGACAGGTTCAGGTAAGTAGAACTCACCTTACCCTGCCTTACAGCCACTGAACCGTCGAGGGTCTTTGCGGATTCTGCAAAGTCCCCTGGCAGTGACAGTGCTGCTTTAAGACTTGATAAATAGAATACAAGTTAAATATATTGAATTAATTTGCCTATTTTTCTTTAGATCATCTCTAAATTACTATTAACCCAGCATATTTAAAGTTATTTCTGACCCTTCACAAGGATACATTTCTATTTAAATCTGTTTTACTGTCATAAAACAGTTGAAATAAGTTTTTTTACAGTTTAGTGCGGGGATGAGCAAAATATGGTTTTTGATGGTGAACTATTGTAAATCTTCTTTTGCCAAGAAACTGACTTGTTTCTTGTAAATTTCCTGCTGATCCCATTCAGCAATGTCAAGTCTCTGCCTCTATAAATCTAGTTTTACTTTATGCCTAACATTTATTATGCAAATATAACCTATAATGTTCTCTCAAGTATCACATTTAAATGTTCCTGTGGTCAAGATTTTCATATTTTAACCCTCTGCATGCCAGAGGTCACAGGCATAAACAAAAAAAGAGAGGAATACCGCACACTTATTAAAATCCTGGTGCAACCAGACCTGGGGTTGGGTACCCCTCCTGTGGTAGTTGAACAAAAATTGTAGTCCAGGCACTCAAGGATCACTTCAGCAGGTTTATTAAGACAGAGTGGCAACGTTTTGATCCCACAATGGATCGTTCTACAAATCAGAGGCATTTCTCAGGAATTTAAAGGGGCAATCTTGACACCATAACTACTTTATTAGTATGTAGCCGTAATGTGATTAGGCATCAAATTAGGCATCAAAAAACTGTTTTTGAGCGGTTTGACCAAAACTAGGGCTCCAGAGTTTCTTTGGCCTGGCCTTCTGTTGGCAGGATTGCCAATGATGTGCATAATCTATTTCTGCATTTGCAATACGTGTGCTATTCATTGTCATTTCTCCACAATTTCCCATATATCATTATTATTATTGGCATTTATTTAGCGCCAGTGGTGTACCTACCGCGGTCGCAGGGGTCGATGTGCATCCAGGCCTGTCACTCCAGGGGACCTGGTTGCTTTGCAGGAGAGGAGCCTGTGCTGTGCTGCTCCCCTCCTGCCGATCGCCGCAGTTGACAGGAAGGACTCACTGAGAGAGCACTTCCTGTCAGATGGGTACTGTGGCAGCCACGAACAGGTACAGGAGGGGAGGGAGGTAAAGGGACTAATGGGGGGCTCGGGGAGAGAGTCATATAGGGGGAGGCTAGGGGAGAGAGACATGGAGGGAGTGTTAGGAGAGAGAGACACATAGAGAGGCTGGGGGCTAGAGGAGAGAGACACATGGAGGTGGGGGCTAGGAGAGAGAGACTCAGAGGGGCGGGGGGGCTAGATGTGAAAAACACATGGGTGCTAGGGAATAAGACACATGGAAGGGCTGGTGGAGCTAGAGAATGATACACACAGAGGGGCTGCGGGTAGGGCATGAGACACACAGAGGGGCTGAGGATAGGGAATGAGTAAAATGGAGAGGCTGGTGAGGGAATGAGACACACGGAGGGGCTGTGGGCGGAATGAAACCCATGGGGGGCCCCTGGGCAATTTTCCCATTGGGGCCCTGTGGTTTCTAGTTACACTTCTGCATAGCGCCAACTTTACAATATTTACAATATTAGATATAGTAAATCAATGCCTTGGTGACTACCAAATGGTCTTTACAGGATTGAAGCCCTTACTGTCTTCTTGTTCCTAAAATGTTTTGGACTGAACTCTTCTTTGGCTCTGTATTCTGCAAATTTGTAAACTACATGGTTAGATTCATGGGAAATGTAGTCTAAAAACATCTGCAGTGCCCAGTTTAGCCATAACTGTCATAAAGCATTTCATCCTGTAACGAGAATATACCCCAACACGCAGGATTCAGCTAAACAAAAGACAACACAGAGGAGAGATACGTCTACCGGACCTTAGAATGGCCGGACTCGACGTATATGAGAGGAGACAGAGTCAGGAACAATCCGAAATCAAGGGCACAGAGAGACAGCGTAAACTAGGACAAGCCGGGGTCTGGTACACAGTAAACAACAAGCCGACAACCAGAACAGAAGGATAAAGAGAAAACGTAGTCAGAAACAAAGCCAAGGTCAATACGGAGAAACACAACTGAACACAACAAGCGCTAAAGGGAACTGATACAGAAACCACGATAGGGCAGGGAGTAAAGGGAGAGGTAAGTTTAAATAGCTTCAAAACTAATGTGATTGGCTCCTGTCATATCCACACCCCCAAAAGGTAAGTGTATGGGGAGTGTGGCATGACAGGGGCCAATGGGAGCCTTTTGACAATTTAGGCTCCCACTGTCTCTTTAAGAGCGCGCCCGAGACTCGCGGCGCGCTCTTAGATTCAGGCGGGACACGTGACCGCTTCTCGCGGTCACTGCCCGCCTTGCTAGTGGAGCCGTCGGATGAGCCGCGCGCGGCTCGTGCAGCAGCAGGACCGCGCGCGGCTTGAAGAGAGGACCGCGGCCGGCCCCTGGAGAAGGTGAGTAACGCTACAGTACAGCTCCCTGAGGACACGCCCTCCGGGCGGGTAGGGCCAGGCCTGGCTGGAAAATGAGAATGGTAAGAACGCACAAGGCGGGGAGCGTGAACAGCATCAGCTGAAATCCAACTGCGCTCCTCAGGCCCATAACCCTTCCAATGCACCAAGTACTGAAGTCGACCCCTAAGGTAACGAGAGTCAAGAACAGCAGAGACTTCGAATTCCTCATGACCCTCCACGGAGACAGGAGGAGGAGGTGGAGAATGCCGGGTATAGCGGTTGCGTACGTAAGGTTTTAATAACGAAGTGTGAAACACATTAGGAATACGCAGATTCCTAGGAAGACCCAAGGCGTATGAAACAGGATTAACCTTATGCAGTATACGATAAGGACCTATGAAGCGGGGAGCCAATTTCATAGAAGGCACCCGCAGGCGAATATTCCGCGTGGAAAGCAAAACCCTGTCCCCCACAACATAAGTAGGAGCCGCCCTGCGATGCTTGTCAGCCTGAGCCTTCTGGCGAGCAGCGGAATCCACCAAAGAACGCTGAACCTGCTCCCAAGTATTACGCAAACCAGCCAAATGTTCATCCAGAACTGGCATGCCCTGTGAGGAGAATGCAGCCGGAAGAACAACGGGATGCTGGCCATAGACAACGTAAAAAGGGCTTTTGCCGGAAGAATCATGAGTGGCATTATTTCGAGCAAACTCAGCCCAAGGAAGTAGGTCAGACCAATTGTCCTGATGGTGAGACACAAAACAACGAAGGTACTGCTCCAGAGACTGGTTGGCACGTTCAGCAGCTCCATTAGACTGGGGATGGTAAGCGGAAGAAAATGAGAGAGAAATACCCATTTCTGAGCAAAAGGCTTTCCAGAACCTAGAAATAAATTGACTACCCCTATCGGACACAATAGATACAGGGATACCATGTAACCGAAATACTTCTCTAGCGAAGATAAGAGCCAGTTCCTTGGATGTGGGCAACTTGCTAAGAGACACAAAGTGAGCCATCTTGGAAAACCGATCTACTATCATCAGGATGACTGTGTTACCATTCGAAGGGGGTAATTCAACAATAAAATCCATGGATAGGTTAGACCAAGGTCTCTCGGGAACTGGTAAGGGATGCAGAAGCCCACAAGGAACTCTACGAGACGTTTTCATACATGCACAAGTAGTACAAGCACTTATATAGTCAGTGACATCTTTACGTAAGGAACCCCACCAAAAATATCGAGAAACGGCTGACATCGTTTTGGTAATACCAGGATGTCCAGCAGTCTTAGTATCATGATATAATGACAGAATCTCCCGTCTCTCGGGAACATCAACAAACAATTTATCAATAGGCCTCTCACTAGGTGCCATACTTTGTTTTGCCTGTATGGTCTGCAAGAGGGATGAAGAAATAGACAACATAGTAGTGGCTATTATCCTGTCTGGGGGAATGACAGGAGTAACATCAACCTCCTGTTTGTCAGTAGTTTCGAACTGTCTGGACAGAGCATCTGCTTTAATGTTGCGATCACCTGGCCTATAGGTGATAATATAATTGAAACGGGACAAAAATAGTGACCATCTGGCCTGTCTAGAAGATAATCTTTTAGCTTCACCAAGGTAGGATAGATTCTTGTGATCAGTAAAAATTAGAATAGGATCCTTAGTTCCTTCTAACAGATGTCTCCATTCTTTAAGGGCTAAGATAATAGCAAGGAGTTCACGATTACCCACATCATAATTCCTTTCAGCTTTGGACATTTGTCTAGAAAAGAAGCCACAAGGATGCAATGGCTTTTCAGGCAATTCTCTTTGGGACAAAACAGCACCTACCCCGATTTCAGAAGCATCAACTTCAAGAATATAAGGCAGTGAGGGGATAGGGTGCTGTAAAATAGGTGCCGAGGCGAATGTAGTTTTAAGAAAGTCGAAAGCCTGAAGTGCCTCGGGAGACCAGACACGAGTATTACCACCCTTTTTTGTCATACGGGTAATAGGTGCTACAATAGAAGAAAAACCCTTAATAAAACGTCTATAATAGTTAGAGAAACCAAGAAAACGTTGAATTGCTTTCAAACCCTGTGGTAGAGGCCACTCTATAACCGCTGAAAGCTTCTGGGGATCCATACGAAACCCTTTGGCGGAAATCAAATACCCCAAGAACTGGACTTCGGATTGGTCAAATAAACATTTTTCTAGTTTACAGTAAAGACCATTATCAAGAAGGGTCTTCAATACCGTTGTGACATGCCTGTGATGAGTGTGTAAATCTGTAGAATATATCAATATGTCGTCCAAATATACAATTACAAATGTGTGAATAAAATCTCTTAGGACGTCATTAATAAATTCCTGAAATACTGCTGGGGCATTGCAAAGACCAAATGGCATAACAGTATATTCGTAATGACCGGATCTAGTGTTGAATGCAGTCTTCCATTCGTGACCTTCCTTTATGCGTATTAAATTGTATGCACCTCTAAGGTCCAATTTGGTGAACACAGTAGCATGTTTCAGCCTGTCAAATAACTCTGTAATTAAAGGTATAGGGTATGCATTTTTGATAGTGATTTTGTTTAGACCTCTATAATCGATGCACGGTCTTAAATCACCCTCTTTCTTAGATACGAAGAAAAACCCTGCTCCAGCCGGAGAAGAGGATCTCCTAATGAACCCCTTTTCTAGTGATTCTTTAACATACTCCTCCATGATACGGTTCTCTTGAATAGATAAGGGGTACACCCTGCCCTTAGGAGGTATAGTGCCAGGCAATAAATCGATAGCACAATCATAGGATCTGTGAGGCGGTAATTTATCAGCTTCCCTTTTATCGAATACAGTCTTGAGAAACAAGTATTGAGGAGGTATAACAGTAGACAAAGGAGGAGTGGTAGGAACATTAATGGTATTTAAAGGGGTGACTTTAATCATACAAGAGTCGTGGCAGGTTTTACCCCATGATTTTAATTGTCCCAATTCCCAGTCAAAAATGGGATTGTGAGAACACAACCATGGGTACCCTAACACGATATGAGAAGAGGGAGAGGTGATAACCTGAAACCGAATGGTCTCAAAGTGTAAAACCTCTGTGTACATGAATAATGGTACAGTTTCATGGGTAACGACTGGAGTTTTTAAAGGTCTACCATCTATGGCCTCAATGGCCAAGGGTATCTCCCTTTCTCTGACGGGAATGTTATTTTTCGTAACAAACTCAGAGTCAATAAAGTTCTCAGCAGCCCCAGAATCAACCAAGGCTAATATGCATTCTGCTATACAACTCACCCCCATATGAAGGGAAACAGGGAGAAGCAAACGATTAGGAGGCAATTTAGGAGACTTAGAGATCACACCCAAGGCCAGTCCCCTATAAGGTCTTAGGTGCGAGAGTTTTCCGGACGCAAAGGACATTCCCTTACCATATGGTCTCGCCTACCACAGTATAGGCAGAGTCCATTCCTTCTTCTAAGTAGTTTTTCAGTATCCGAGAGTTTGGCAACCCCTAATTGCATGGGTTCCTCCTCGGGTACTTTAACACTCTCAGGTTTATCAACTCTGGGGTTAATAGATGTGACCAGACGTCTATTCTTGTTTTTGGTATAGAGCCTGTCGCGAATTCTATTATCTATATCAATGAGGTAGTCAATAAGATCCTCTAATGGAATAGGAAGCTCCCTTGCCGCTACCTCATCTAATATAGTGTCAGATAAACCTTCCATGAACGCAGTAGTTAACCCATTATTGGTCCAATCTACCTGTGAAGCAAGGGTACGAAACTGAATAGCATAATCCGCCACAGACCTAGACCCCTGTTTAATCCTCATTAATGCTCTTGCGGCATTCTTTGACCTCTTTGTTGTGTCAAAAGTTCTACGAAAAGCCGCAAGAAAACTATTGAAATCATGAACCATAGGTCCATTGGCCTCCCAAATAGGATTTGCCCACTCTAGTGCTTTGTCAGTGAGTTGATGCATCAAAAACCCCACTTTAGACCTATCAGTGGGAAAGGAATGAGGATACATCTCAAGTGGAATTCTATTTGATTAATAAAACCTCTGCATGTCTTGGCTTCCCCTCCATACCTAGGAGGAGGTGTTAAATGGGGCGAAGCATTGGTTGAATTGGATACTTCGGGAGGATGAGGTGTAGGAGGGTTAGGTGCGGTTGCAGGAATGGTTCTAGACAAGAGCGTCTGGAGAGCCTGTGCTATCTGATCCATACGGTGATCCTGCTCTACAAACCTTGCCTCGTGAGAAGCCATTTGCTGAGCCAAATCTGCGGGGTCCATGGCCCTATCGTAATGTAACGAGAATATACCCCAACACGCAGGATTCAGCTAAACAAAAGACAACACAGAGGAGAGATACGTCTACCGGACCTTAGAATGGCCGGACTCGACGTATATGAGAGGAGACAGAGTCAGGAACAATCCGAAATCAAGGGCACAGAGAGACAGCGTAAACTAGGACAAGCCGGGGTCTGGTACACAGTAAACAACAAGCCGACAACCAGAACAGAAGGATAAAGAGAAAACGTAGTCAGAAACAAAGCCAAGGTCAATACGGAGAAACACAACTGAACACAACAAGCGCTAAAGGGAACTGATACAGAAACCACGATAGGGCAGGGAGTAAAGGGAGAGGTAAGTTTAAATAGCTTCAAAACTAATGTGATTGGCTCCTGTCATATCCACACCCCCAAAAGGTAAGTGTATGGGGAGTGTGGCATGACAGGGGCCAATGGGAGCCTTTTGACAATTTAGGCTCCCACTGTCTCTTTAAGAGCGCGCCCGAGACTCGCGGCGCGCTCTTAGATTCAGGCGGGACACGTGACCGCTTCTCGCGGTCACTGCCCGCCTTGCTAGTGGAGCCGTCGGATGAGCCGCGCGCGGCTCGTGCAGCAGCAGGACCGCGCGCGGCTTGAAGAGAGGACCGCGGCCGGCCCCTGGAGAAGGTGAGTAACGCTACACATCCTCAGTGCTAGGTTTTTCTTGAGCAGTAGAACTAATTCTCCCAACATACTGCACATATCATAGACATAATAAAGTCATGAAAACCGTTTTGGAGACACGAAACGCATAAACGTACCTGTTAATGTCACCCTTGCATTGCTTGGGCTAAATATTAAACTGAACAAGGTGGAAAGAAGAATTGTAATGCCCATACGTAGGCAAACCAGAGTATTTGCTTTTACATTTCACATTTTTCTATAATTTTTTGAGGATTCCTGTCTGTGTTAGGTTGTCAGAAATTGTGAAAGGTGTTGGGGGAGACTGGTTTACTTTTACTGTATTTTTTTCCTTTTTTTTTTTTCTGCTGTTTTCTATATTGTCTCAATAAATTCTGTAGGCATTTCATGCACACACAAAGACAAAAAATAAGCCACATAATTATATCTGGTGAAGTGGTAATTTATGAAAACTGTAGGGAAGGCTGGCAGGGTGTTTGGTGATAGAGAGACATATCAGCACCTGAGGAAGTCACACCGTTTCCCTGTCACTTTATTGATCTTTTTTTTAGAATTTCTCCTACAGTGCTGAACTAATTTCCAAAAAAACATGTGTCTAAAGGTATATTAATAAACTATCACTGTGTGCAGGGGGTGGTGATGGTGGCAGGGGGAGGGGGAGAGGTTACTGATACATTACAGATCATTTCGAGAAAGACTGAAGTGCCCCAGAATATTATAGTTAATAACTTTTACCAACATATTCCACAATACTGCACATCGAGCAGTCAGAACCATTTTTTTTCCTTTTAATTAAACTGGGAATTCTAGAGAATTTACAAAGGAATAACCACTTTCACCCCAAAACAGCTGAGCTAGGAAAAAAAAATCAACACCCAACTATTAATACGATTAATCTTATACAAATCCAAACACATGGAAGCAGGAGCTGCTCCTGTCGCTAATGATTACAACCATTGTCCTATACACAAAAGCCACTGGAGCAATCTAACTAACGTCGTGAAGGGGCTACTGCACCCCTGCCGTGTATTTTCTCATTTCTGTCTCAGTTTTATAGTTTTCTCATTTCTGTCTCAGTCTCGGATCTCTGTTTGCTTGTTCCCTAATCCAGCACAATGTAAGTGACACAAACATTCAGATCTCTTACTAGATTAAAAAGGACTGTGTGAGCATTGAAGTTATATTTTATAGCTGTCCCTTACTAAAATTGTGATCTGGCCACAAAAGGTGGGGGACCAGGACATCTATATTCCCGGGAGATCTTCTCTCCTACCTTTCTGGCATGCTTTGTCTGTAAGTCTGTGCCTATCTTGTAAAACAGGTCAGAGAAAAGAGTTTCGTGCTGCTAAACCACAACTGTACCTTCCTACACAATTCCAATGGTTAAATGTATAACTAATGTAACTAGTACAAGAACATTGAGGAACTCAATGTAGAGCCCCCACTGGTTTGATTGGCTACATCTTGCGATTTAGAGGGCATTCATGACTAATCCATCCAGGGCAGATTTTGGAATGCTACATTTCTCTTGAAGCTCATCCAGAATCAGGACTGGTTGATGATCATGAAAAATATAATTCAGGAAAACCTGGAGTGCCAAGATTAGCCATCTTGGATACTGGTGCCTGGAAGAAGACAAGAGCTACTCACTGGTGATTATGGTTTTTTCATTATATTGGTGAATGGCTCTGCTACATTCAGGACTGTTTTTTGTTTTGGACACATCCTGACAATGATTTAGCACTTTAGCACAAGAGCTATTGATTTTGACAGAATTGCTTACAGCAAAAGACAAACAAACCAATAAAAGACAACCAATTGTTAAATGCATTCTCTTCACTAACTTCAGATTTGAAGAATATTGTCTAATTGGCACATTTTACAACCTGACAGAGAAATTGGTTATCTATTTAGAGAGCCACCCATGTTTGCCAATACGCGGGCCCCTAACATTCAAGACATCGTTGTAGAAGCTGATTCTTATCCCAAACCCACACTGAAATTTCTCTCAAACCTGTATTTTATCTCATTTCCTGATATTGCCTGCAATCACGGCAATCACGGCAATGATATCATTTAAGGTTGTTATGAAAATTCTGTGGCTCAACACTCACATCTGAGGTACTAGGCTCTAGAATGTGTTACGACCAAATAGGGAGAGGATTCTCCTACAAAAGAAGGTAAGGTGGATGTACATGTTGGGCACCATGTCACCTGATGGGTTCAACTAGAATCTTTAGTGGCACTGGTTTCCTTTTGATAGAATTTTCAGATACCCACTGCCAGAGTATCAGCGGTATCTACAGCTCTATTTTTTCAAAACATCTTTACTTATGTTCATGTTTTGTTGTATAAATTGTCCATGCCTAGCTCTTTATGTATGCTATAACTACTTCCTGTGCCTGTAACCTGGGTTTGTGATCTATTTCCATTAAGTGTTGAAATGTTTTATAACAATTTTTAGAACTTATATACTCTTGTTTCCCTGGCAACACATTTCTGCACGTCATGCATGCTTGATGCGTGATGTCATATGTTATCATGTCGCACGTGAGTGGGAGGAGCCTGTAGCCACATCGCAATACTGGGATGAGTATCACTCGTGGGTGTTTGGTAAGTTCTGTATTTAAATTTGGCTGCATTTTTACATTGACTATTAATTATCCTTGTTGGGTGTTAATTACATCAGGTACAATGAAACAAACATTTTTGCATGCCAAAAAAAGCTGAAAATGACTGTGTTGCAATCTAAAGACGATGGTTCATTTAACCCTTTTAAACTGAACCGGATCATGAAAAAAATCCCAATACATCAAAGATTAAACAATATTTAAGTGCTTGTAGCATTACAATCCAGGCAAATATATCTAGTAAAATTAATTTCTTTAAAAACTATTTTGGTATATCCTGATTTGGTGAAAAGCCTATAACCAACTTTCTGGGACTTCATGCACAAACAAACCACATCACTTTAAAAATATTCAATAAACATAATCCGAATGCAAGCAAGTGCCAAGCTAAAACCTTGTATGATTTTTATAACACATCATCTGTTTGTTGCCATTAACATATTACCCAATGGGGAAGAATACTGAACCGCAGCTGGTGCATATAAGTGAGCATTAAATGTACACACGTTGCCATGAAAAAAAAAAAATCACATATAACTTACATAATCTCACAAAGAAAAAAAACATATTCTCACAGACAGCAGAAGTTTTATGTAAATGCCTTGAAAAAAAGCTGACATATTGGACGTTATTTGTGACAGTTTCTACATATAAAAAAATATATATATTTTTGTGCCTGGACTAAGTCCCCTTGAATTTGGCTTGTTTGTAATTATAATATTGGATGAAATCTTGTCCAAGAAAGTATGTACCTGTCAAAGTACACAATACTTTATACTAAATGAAAGAAAATGAAAAAAAAAAAAAACATTAATGTAAAAATGTTAACATAAAACAATTACAAAAAAATATGATTTTCCCCCTACCTATTCCAACAACACAGCTCTCTATGGAGAGAAATGACTGACATGTGTGAACAGGAGAACCTTTCCAAATGTGGTTCTCCTGGTATCCCTCACAGCAACTACTGCTCATGTACTGTAGTAGTTGCCATGATTAACACTAAAAAGACTGAGTGCCCAATGTCTTTCCATTGTATTGCTCTGGCAATAAAGCCAGTATGTCAGTGCTTTCGTTGATTTAGGACATTTCAGACTTATCTTATCGGACTTTTTGGTCAAACAGGTCGGTGTGTCTCCTTATCAGAATATGTTCAATGTTTTCTAATAAAATTTAGTGCAGGGTGCAATAAAGCAAAGGTGAAAATGAGGTACAGGAGTCCAATATTGAAATACCACTTCTTATTCTGGTATCAAGTTATCCAAGCCCTAAATACTTCTTACTAATATAGTAGTAAGAGTTACCCAAGTCTCTGGTCCCGAGATCTCCCTGTTATTGAATTACTGGTGGTTGCCCAAGCACCCGGTCTTGAATATACTTACTTATAAAAGATCTAGGAATTACCTGAGCTCCTGTTGCTAAATTTTTATTATGATTTAAAAAGTGCTAAAAGTTTTCACAGTGCTGTACAATTGGTTCACAAGACATAAATACATTCACATTAACGAAATTGACTTGCAGGAGCGAGAGGTAACGAGGTCCTTTCTCAAAAGAGCTTACAATCTAAAGGGGGTCTAGATACAACAGGTAAAGGAAGGGTACATTTAGTTCCAGGTAAATACTCCCTCTTATTAAAGTACTAGGAGTTATTCAATCCCCTGGTGCAGAATATTCCCTTTAATTAAAGTATTAAAAGTTAAACAATCTCTTGGCCCTTAATACTCCTTATTAAAAAACTAGGAATTACTGATCCCCTGGCACTGAATACTCCTTATTAAAAAACTAGAAATTACCGTTCCCCTGGCCCTGAATACTCCTTGTTAAAGTAATAGGAGTTACCGTTCCCCTGGCCCTGAATACTCCTTGTTAAAGTACTACTAGTCAAACGATCATTGGGTACTTATTCAGTACTAGGAGTTACCGATGCCCTGGCCTTGACTACTCCTTATTACAGTACTAGGAGTTAAAAGATCCCATGACCCTGAGTACTCCTTCTTATTACAAAATACACAAGCAACTTGCCCTAAATACTTTATCTTTTTAAAATGCTAGTACTTGCCCAAGCACTTAGTCCTGAATACTCTCTTATTAAAGTACTGGGAGCTATTCACACAGCTAGAAAACTTGATCTTTCTTCAATATCTCTTCCACTGGTATTGTTTTAAACAGCTCCCCATGTTCCGATCTTATGCCTTACAAAATGCCTTTTATATAAACCATTTGTATTCCCACATATAAAAATAGAACAAACTATGTTTCGATTAAATAATGTCCTGTTTTATTCTAAATGTTGCCTCCATTTGTAAAAAGCAGAAATGTTGGATTATTTATATATATATATATACTGTATATATACACACACAAGAATTGGCATATATTGGTGGGTGAACGCAGCGAGACGGGCAACACACGATTCAACATCGAGAAAGAAGTGTGTCCTCATCTGCTGTGTAATTAACAAACCGTAGTTCTTTAAAATTAGCACTTCGCTTTCATAGTACCCCCGAGCAAAGCCGGCTGTTAGGTTATTGAATAAGCATGTCATTTTCGAATGCCTGCGGCAAATTACTTAATGCTACCTGCTGCTGCTGCTTCAAGAGAAGACCAACATCACTACTAAAGACAATGTACATAAAAGTTTCATTTAGAGGGGCATTTTTATTGAGGTCAGGAATACAGCACAATATTGAGCTGCTGTCAGGGAATGGAAGCATTACTACAGTGTAACAGCAGTCGAGATCTCCTGCAGAGAAAAAACCTAAATTGAACAGAACTTATAAATACGCCACTCTTTCTTAAAACACAACTTGTATGCAATTTGGCACATCCCTGGGCAGATAATAGGTACGTTTAACACTTTCAATACTCCAAATTGGAGTACATGTAGACTGAGCATTGCAATTATTTGATATTATGTATTTATTTTTGTTTTGATTACTTGGTTGTGAAATCTTTATAGATAGAAATATAACTGCGTGAATGAGGTTTATAATGCGACACGTAGGTCTGTCTATCGGCAGAGCGTAATAATGATTAACTGTCAACTTGTAAAATTCAGGTCAAGATAGCAGACTTTCAATTGTTTAATTTATCTGAATTTATTGATATTTTTTTGCCGACTTGGCTACTTTACCCTAAAGTGTGCAAAAAGTTTATAACTTCTAGCAAGTTTATAACTTAGTGAATGCGTAGTACAGAGATTTCCAAATAAAAATAAAAAAATTTTCTCCACTCAAATGAGGTTCTGCAGCAGCTTCTGTTTTTATCAGGCTGACATGTTTAGTATACTGTCAAATTTTCAACATGTTCATACATTATTAAAATGTAGTTATAAGTAGTATTTAGGGGCTGTGTGT
>OW240923.1:98932257-98953030 GCA_933207985.1 Pelobates cultripes
CCCAAAACTGTGTCTCGTCCGGTTATTGGGAGGTTGGGGATATTGCCTTGTTGTTTCAGCGCTTGACTGTGGATTCGTTTCTGGACCAGCGGAATTCGTGGATTTATTATTGGCGTTCCGCTACAATTGGTGGCAAGCGACGGGATCCAACTCTACAGCCGAACACAGCGCATTCGAATGAAAGGAACAACCGAACGGAAAAGGGAAAAGGCAATTCGTATGCAACAAACAGACGAAAGCGATCAGTGAATGGGGACTGATTACACGGCGTTAAAGAGACAGACGCTAAAGGAGCTGCTGGAGGCTAGAGGGAAAAGCGCTAGCAACAAATCGAAAGCAGTACTGATTGCAGAGCTGATGGAGGGCGACCAAGCACACAGCAGTCCACCCCCACCTGCCAGAGAGGAAACACCATACCTGAGGGAACTGAGAACCCGGCTGGAATTTGTACCACAGCCATTTGTACCACATCTTAACCGTGCTGATGGCGGACGTCCAGGATTACATTATGGCACAGCAGCACCAGAGGTCACCATCCAGGGCAGAATCCATCGCCAACTCATTCGGCGCTCCAGTGAAGCAGAAAATACCCTACCAGGCATTTAAAGCATTCTGCGAGGAGAAGGATGAGATTGACGGGTACCTGCAGGATTTTGAACGGTTGTGCGACCTACACGATCTGGAACAGGCTATGTGGGTACCCTTACTAGCAGGCAAGTTGGCAGGCCGAGCCACGGAGGCGTATCGCGCTGTACCCAGAGAGGATAGCAAAGACTATTTTAAAGTTAAGAGGGCAATTCTGGAGAGAGATGCCATAACCCCGGAGGCATACCGGCGTAAATTTCGGGGATTGAGGAAGCCGGAGAAAGATTCCCACGCTGAGTGGGCACATAAGCTCGACCAAGCGTCGCAAGGGTGGATTCAGGCGAGCCAAGCCACCACCGTGGAGGGACTGCGCCAACTCATCCTGCTAGAGCAATTTTTTAACGGACTGTCACCAGAGGCACAGGAATGGGTAAGGGACAGGAAGCCCCTCACCTTAACCGAAGCCGCCCGGTTGGCGGATCAGCATTTTGACGCCAGGAGGCATCATGGGCTTCCCAACAGGGCTCCCCTGAGACCAGCTGTACCACACCACCCAGCCATCTCCACACCCGCCAACTCTACTCCGTTCAGGCCACCACCAGGAAACCCCCCACCGCCATCCCGCTACAATGGCAGGGCCAACATACAATGCCATACCTGCCGGCAGTGGGGGCATATGTCCCGGGAGTGCACCCAGAATCGGAGCAGGCAGTCGTGGAACCTGGTACGGCAAAACTCCGCTCCAAGGGCGGCGGCCCATTTCTACCACACAGAACCTGACCACTCGGAGCTGGCAAGTCTACAAACTGAGGAACCATTGGGGGTTCTGTATGAGGTGATGTCTGTGCAAGCCACGGACAACCGGCAGCATCACCGCCAAGTTGTGTTTGTGGGAGGGAAAGAAGTGCAGGGGCTGCGGGACTCGGGAGCCACCTTGACCCTAGTGGCCCCCCATTTAATTCCAGATACGGCCCACACTGGCGGATCAGTGGCAGTCCGGGTAGCAGGGGGAGCCATGTACCGGCTACCCACGGCCAAGGTGCATTTGAATTGGGGTGCTGGGGAGGGGGTTGTGGAAGTGGCCATAATGAAAAAGCTACCGGCCGATGTTGTTTTGGGGAATGACTTGGGCCAGATGACTTCTGCTTTTCTACCCCAGGCCCCGTCACAAGAGGCACATCCGGTAACCACCCGGCAACAGGCTCGCACCACGGCATTCCCAGCACACTCTGAGGCTCAGGTAAGAAACCATGACCCCCCCTTGACAGACATGACTTGGGACACCCCGTCCACTTTTGAAGCAGAGGTTCAGACCGACCCCACACTGCAGGTGTACCGAGATAGGGTAGACACGGACCTGGTGGGGCGGGAGGGAGAACGGTACATGTGGGAAAAGAAGTTACTGTACCGGGTGGCGGAAAGGGCAATAGGCAACTCTGTGACGCTCCAAACCAAGCAGCTAGTAGTGCCCCAGAAGTATAGGCAGGAGTTACTGAGAATAGCCCATGATATCCCTCTGTCCGGCCATCTAGGGATGACCCGGACCCGGTATCGCTTAACGCACGCTTTCTTTTGGCCCGGGATTTCTAAAGATGTGAGGCAATATTGTACCTCCTGTGATGTGTGCCAGAGGGTAGGCAAAAGGGGGGATCGCCACAAGGCAAAACTATGTCCCCTACCTATAATTGAGGAACCATTCAGCCGTGTAGCAGTGGATATAGTAGGGCCACTACCAAAACCCAGCCCTTCTGGGAAACGGTATATCCTGACCGTGGTGGATTACGCCACCCGGTACCCCGAGGCGATTGCCCTAACGAATATACACGCCGAGGCCGAAGCCTTGATGAAGATATTCTCCCGAGTAGGGTTCCCACAGGAAATGGTCTCCGATAGGGGACCCAATTCACGGCTGAGGTTACTCAGCAGTTATGGAGGATATGTGGCATTAAGCCGATCATTAACTCCGCCTACCACCCGCAATCTATGTGAGAGATTCAACGGTACCCTAAAACAGATGCTCCGGACATTCGGAGAGACCCATAAGGACTGGGAGCGATTCCTTCCCCATCTGTTGTTTGCGTACAGAGAGGTACCCCAAGAGTCTACGGGTTTCTCCCCATTTGAACTGTTGTTTGGGAGAAGGGTCCGGGGACCGTTGGATCTCATTAGAGAGCATTGGGAGGGAGAGAGTAGCGCAGATGGGACCCCGATTGTACCCTACGTGTTGGCGTTCCGGGATCGCCTGGAGGAATTGACCCAGGCAGTGCGCACCAACCTCCAGGCCGCCCAACAACGGCAGCGTCGTTGGTATGACAGAGGGGCCAGAGACCGTAGTTTTCAAGTGGGACAGAAGGTGTTAATCCTCAAACCTGTTCGCACCGATAAACTGCAGGCCGTCTGGCAGGGCCCATACCAGGTGGTAGAGCAGAGATGCGACACCACCTATGTGATCGGCCCATGCTCCGGAGTAGGGAAGAGACGCATGCTCCATGTGAACATGCTCAAACCCTACCACGAGCGAACGGAGGATGTGGCAGCTATTTGCACGCCCGCCTCCGAAGATCAGGAGAACCTACCACTCCCGGATCTGTTAGAGCAGGAAGAGCAGAAGGAGCCCTCTCAGGGGGTTCAGCTGGGGGAGCGGCTAAGTCCCCAAGAGCGTATCCAGGTACAAGAACTGATAGCCGCAAAGGGCGCTACCTTTTCTAACCTACCTGGGTACACTCCACTAGCCACCCACCGAGTAGAAACCCCGGGACAGCTTCCCATGCGACAGACCCCATACCGGATTCCTGAATCCGTGCGGGAACATATGAGGAAGAAAATTGAAGAGATGTTGCAGTTAGGGGTTATCGAACACTCCGATAGCCCCTGGGCATTGCCGGTAGTCCTGGTTCCCAAGAAAGACGGTACCACTCGGTTTTGCGTAGACAACCGGAGGTTGAACGACAAAACCGTGTCGGACGCCTACCCGATGCCTCGGATAGACGAGCTGCTAGATAGGATGGCCAGGGGTCAGTACCTCACTACAATAGATCTTTGTAAGGGGTACTGGCAAATTCCACTAGCCGAGGACGCCATTCCCAAGTCGGCGTTCGTCACCCCGTTTGGCTTGTACCAATTTCGAGTCATGCCATTCGGGATGAAGAACGCCCCCACGACCTTTCAGCGGATGGTGGATCGGCTACTGGACGGGTTCCAGGATTATGCGTGTGCATACCTGGACGATATTGCCATCTACAGTCAGACCTGGGCGGATCACTTACAACACATAGGGGCGGTAATAGATCGGATTCGGGAAGCAGGGCTTACCTTGAAACCCAGTAAATGCCACATAGGGATGGCAGAGGTCCAGTACTTAGGACACCGGGTTGGTAGCGGGCAACAGAAGCCGGAGCCCGCAAAGATTGAAGCTGTAGCCCAGTGGCCTACACCTAGGACCAAAACCCAAGTCCTTGCTTTCCTAGGTACCGCAGGGTATTACAGGAAATTTGTACCAAACTACAGTGCCCTGGCCAAACCCCTGACTGATTTGACGAATAAAAACCTGCCCAGGCAGGTCGTCTGGGCCCCAGAGTGTGAACAGGCATTCAACCAACTGAAGACGGCTCTGACCAATGCCCCTGTACTGGCTGCTCCTGATCCAACTAAACGTTTTCTTGTTCACACAGACGCCTCAATGTTTGGATTGGGAGCAGTACTGAGCCAGGTCGGAGCCGATGGCGGAGAACACCCCGTGGCGTACTTGAGTCGGAAATTGTTACCCCGAGAAGTGAGCTACGCCGCCATAGAAAAAGAATGCCTGGCCGTGGTGTGGGCCCTGAAAAAGTTACAGCCATATCTCTATGGGCAACCCTTTTCTTTGCTCACAGATCACAACCCGTTGGTGTGGCTAAACCGTGTGGCTGGGGACAATGCCAGGCTGCTGCGCTGGAGTTTGGCGCTGCAGCCCTTTGACTTTACGATCCACTACCGCCCAGGGAAACAAAACGGTAATGCCGACGGGTTGTCCAGACAAACAGACCTTGAGAAATGATCTGTGAGCACTCCTCCGGACATCCCCAAGCCGATCCGTTGGGATCAGACTGTGTATGCCGGCTTGGTTCTGGGGGAGCAAACCTAGCCACTTGGACAATAACTAGAGACTGTGCCTTTAAGGGTTGCCAATAGGTCGGGCGAGATATGCGCTTTACACTTATGTAGATGTTAATGTATTTTCTGTATTGCCTGTACTGCTGTTTCCGCCGAATGCAAATGGCGGTTTTGTATGGGGATTTTCGTTCGTTTCACGAACGGCACTTTAGAAAGCCGTTCGTGAACCGAACGCGATACCCCCTAATAGCCCACACACTTAGAGGCGTGTGGCGCTAGTTAACCGATTGCAACAATGTTGCAATCGGTAATTAGAGGCTCTCCTGGGTGGCCGTTGTTCGACTACCGACCATGCGGCGGTCGGCCATCTTGGATCCTTTGTTCCTCAGCGGGACCGAGTTGTCGAACGCATAGTGTTACCAATAGCTATTCGACGGCACGAACACCGCTGAGCCTCCAGGACGTTCGGGAGTTTCAGGATCGTGTTCACTAAAAGCAATCGGTCCTTTTCGTATGTTTTAAAAGAAATGTGTTTTTCGTGCGGCGTTCGGTTATTTTAGCTGGGATCTGAGCGGTAATCTCATGAATGATGCGCTCAGACCCCAGCTATCTACCGAACGTCCATTCGTGTAAATCCACCGTGTATTGAACAAGTTATGTATTTTTGTTTAAATTGTCGGTTCTGCTGCACGAGGGGATAATCCTCTTAACGGTGCATTCTGGGAGAATGATCCCTCTCGTGCAGCGGTGCCTGATGGGAGAAATATGTTGTCATGTAAGTCCCCCATGTAGTCCCCTCTGGGAGTGCCCCTGGGGAGGGACTCAGGAAACCCCTTGCATGGGGACTTGTATAAATTGTCCTAAAAGGATTTCAGTTGACTCCCAAAACTGTGTCTCGTCCGGTTATTGGGAGGTTGGGGATATTGCCTTGTTGTTTCAGCGCTTGACTGTGGATTCGTTTCTGAACCAGCGGAATTCGTGGATTTATTATTGGCGTTCCGCTACAGACGTCATTGTGACGAGACCAATCTCGCCACATTGCATTGGAGAAGCCTGGTTGCTTGCCTGCTGCCTTTGGACTATGGCCCCCTGTTAAAAGACATCTTTTTAACCTGCAGAAAAGCTTCAGTCGTGCTTTTCTGCCTGGGGTTCGGTAGATTTGTTTGAATGTGTTATACCCCAGATAGGAATCCCATGGAGCCCATTCGTATGAAACTGACTGTATAGACTTTGGCTCCATGGCGATTAAACTGTATTCGTGTGGTCTGAGCGCCATTCGCTTAATAATGTGCGCTCGGACCTGAGCTATCTGGGGATATGTTACATGTCTGTGTTTTATGTAATAAATGTGACTTTATGTATTTTTAAGTGTTTTGTGTCTCTTTGCAACCATGTGCTTAATGGAGTCTTGTGTCTGTCCTGGGAGATAATTGAATTACTTATCTCCAGGATAGAAGACTCTGAAACTGGTTTGGGCCAGAAAGCCATGCTTCATTTAGTCACAAAGGACTTTTTACTAACTTTTGAACCCCTTGTCTGATTCATGTCATTTTTTAATATGTTGTTCCCCTGAATGGATTGATTGTGAATATGTAATTTTATGTGAATGTGATGTATGGTTTTGGAGTTATGAAAGTTGGGTAGAAAGTATGTTTAACTGTATGTATAATTGAGTTTCCTCTCAGGATAAGGGGAGGGAATATGTGGGATGTAACTGTGATGTGATTGGTTGTTTTATACCTCCCTGTGGGCGGTCCTGTATTTGCAAGATTGTAATAAAAACCAGGCTGGGTGTGCCAGCACCTCAGACCACTGCTTGACCCTCAACACGGAGCCTTGTCTCGTTCTTGGGGGGATTCACTGTATGCTGTTAGAGACTGATTGCCAGGAGTGTAAGCTGTTAGTCTGCTTTTCCTGTTCGTCTGCTAGCAGCTATTTGGGAGGTTCCAGTTCGGGAGTTGGAGTGCTATTTTGTATCCAGTTCGTGAGTTTTGGTGTTCTGCAGTAGCTGTGCCTGGATCTCTGGAAAGGGGGCCGATCGCCTAAACGGTTTTTACCCCTTGTGTGCAAAACGGTCCGTTACAGTCATCATCCGGCTCCGGTATCAGTGCAGTGCGCGAGGGAGCGGAAGAGGAAGCACTCAGTGCTCCATCGCGCTCCGGCCACCCAGACAGCCCGCTCGCCAGGTGTCAGCAGGGCCAGCCTCAGGGGGCCCTGGGGTGGCCGGCCACTGCAAACATACCTACATGTATACAGACAGACAGACAGAGACATACACACATACACACGTAATGACATGCATGCAGACATGCATACATTCATACAGACACTGACATCCATACATACACACATTCATAATGACATCCAGACATTCATACACACATAATGACATGCATACAGACATACTGGCATACATACATTCATACAGACACTGACATCCAGACAGACATTCATAATGACATGCAGACATACATACATACTGACATACAAAGACATAGACATACATACACACACAGCTCATTTTCCTGACACCCTCCTGTCTCTTACCTTGTCTTTGCAGGAGGGTGGCTGGGGCGCATGGGACTGGGAGTAGGCTGGCTCTCCCTCTTCATTGCCGGGCACGTGCTCCTCCCGCACGGAGTGAGCTGGGAGGAAGTGACCACTTCCTACCAGAAGCACTTGCGCTGCGGCTGCATTTTTATTTTTAAATGGGCCCGGTCGCGCTATACCACGGCCACAGCGCTGACCGGGCCCCTGATATGGGTGGCCCTAAGTGCGTGGGCCACCCGATGGGCCCCATCAGCGTGCAGGCCGCGGTAGAACTGCACCGGCGGCAGTTCCACCACTACGCGTGGGGCCCGGGTGGCTGGGCACCCCAGGGCCACGACAACCGTTATGGTTGTCACCCCCTGATGGCGGCCCTGGTAGTATCCTTTGCACAATAAGTGACAAGCCAATGTATTTCACTCGCAGAATGTCAGGATAATATGAGCCTGTGGGTGCCTCCACCAATAGTAGTGGGGGGCTCAGAAAGATCCTCCTTGTAGAATAGTTATACAGCCGGAATCAGGGAGGTGGTAGAAAAAAACCTATTTTATTCAAATTTATTAAAATATCAGCATAATCACAGCCAAAAGTCAGATCACAAGAGTGAAACGGAATTGTTCCAAAATGTTGGATTTCAAAAAACAAGCAAATCATATTAACCCCTTAAGGACACATGACAGAAATATTCCGTCATGATTCCCTTTTATTCCAGAAGTTGTGTCCTTAAGGGGTTAAGGAGAAGCTAATACAAAGAGGTTATAATAAAAAATAGTATAGAAGGAGAAATGAGTGTGATATCACATAAAGAAAGAGGTGGGCTTCTTACAAATAACGATAAAAATAAATAAATCATCAAATAGTGATTCATTTAAGTGTGCCTTTTTAACACAATATAACACCCACCATACAGAAATTAAAAAAAAAAGGCTGGAAAAACACTGGTCAATCCTACTTAACGATCCGATGATAGGTCCTGTAATACTAAGATATCCCCAGATGATTTATAAGAAAAAACAGAATCTTGATAGCTCCCAGCTACGTAAAAGAACAAAAAATAAATAAAAAATTGATGTAAATGATTTAAGTGTTGCCAGGTATGCAAGGCTTGTAATACCATACAGATGGTGAAGGCCACCAATTTTGAAAGTACTGTAACAGATCCCCCCTTTTTTTGTTGGATCTGTAATATATGTTGTAACAGCCTCCTACCATGTTGCCTGGGAACCTCTACCTGTTTTCCTGCCATCCTCTACATTGCCAGGCACCTAAGAACAAAGACTGTTTCTGGCCCATTAACTGTGTTGTGCAAAGAATAGGTATGTTTGATATGGCACTTTGGATACAGCCGAAGTGCTGAAGTGGCCGCCATTAGACAATCGAACACGTGGCAGCGGCCATTTTAATGCAGTCGAACGCGGTTCCCCTACCCTTCGACAATGCGGTTGGAGACTAAGTCTCATTCGAAGATTCGAACATACTTTCGAATGGGACTTTGTCATCATTTTGGTGTAAAATAGACTGCCACTCAACTAACGACCATCGTGGAAACTTAACCCCGTTTTACTTCAACACTTCGATAGAAGTCGAAGTGCGTTCGACTATTCGAACGCAGCCTTCAGATGGGACTTTGTTATTTTTCATGCAGAAATAGACCAACCGCACAGCCTGAATCTGTGGAACTGTTTTGGGCATGCAAACAGGCGTGCGGTCGGTCCAAAGAGACTTTTCAATATCTCTGGAACCACTGAACGGATTTGCACGAATTTTGAATAGGTTTTTCCCCAAGTTGTATTGTTCATAAAAATATAAGTTATTCATGTAGGATGAAAAATCATAAAGTTATAAAAATGCATAAAAAGTACAAGTTTTAGCTTGGAGATAATTGAGTAGCTATAGTAAGAAACTCAATTATCTCCCAAGCAGAGGGCAGGGAATCTGTGAGTTGTAACCATTGTCTGATTGGTTAATGTCTAAATGTCTGTGGGCGTCTCCCTTGCGTGGGAGCACTGCATAAAAGGAGAGTACCTGCCATTAAACCTCAGTTCTACTTCACCCTCAATCTAGAGTCCTGTCTCTTATTGGAGGTAACCGCTATGCAGCTATTCACACTAGCTCTTGTAAGAGCTTCTACACTTGGAACATGGCTGAATGCTGAGAATCCTCCTCACTAATCGGGAAAAGGACACCCTCCAGCGGTTGAAACCCCTCTGCTACATGGGGTAACCGCTACAAGTACTATTACGAAAGAAACGTTCTCTGTAAGTTCAGGAATTAGCTGCCGCACGGATTTTGTGGTATATTTACTACAATGTCCATGTGGCAGACAGTACAAAGGACGTACTAAGAGACCTCTTAAGGTTAGGATCACGGATCACATCAACATCAAAAAGGGTCTGAAAACCCATTCGGTTCCAGTGCACTGCAATGCCTGTCCTAGTTTTCATTTCAAAATTTCATATGCATGGGCATAGAACAGGTCCTCCCGCACTGGAGAGGAGAGAAGAGTGTATCAAAAAATTATTCCAAAGGGAGACCTACTGGATTTGTAGAATGCCGACACTGGAACCCAGGGGGTTAAATTCAGACACTGACCTTGTGTGATTTATGTAGCAACCTAGAGGCTTCACCCATTGTCTGTCTGTATTGGCATATTCTCTTTGGGTTTTTTTCCATCGTATATTGTTTATATATATTTTTTATATATATATTTTTTTTATATATAAAATTTATATACAATGGGATATATGATCATCTGCAGACAGACATTGAGTTCAATCTTTATGATTAGGGTATATAATGGAAACGTATTATTTCTTGGATCACCATGTTGTTTTTGACTTAATTCTTTATAAAAGCGTATCCTCAGTGCAAAGGAAACTCTTTTTGTGTTTGTATCTGTTAACTATATCACGTTTAGTGAAGCCTGGAATATACAATATTGACAAATGATTATACAATCTGTAATAGAGTGAAGATTAGCTAATGTATAAGAGAGATGTTGATACATTTTTTCTTCTCTAAAACACCTATATCACGAACGCACGTTGGTGCCATGTGAACTTGCATAGTTACTATGGAAACACATAGACACGAGACCGCAAGTGAAACGCAGACGTCTAATGGAAGTGGAATGCACAAGCGCGTATGTGAAACGGATGGCGTCACGAACCCGGAAATAATACACACCGGAAAAACGAAAAGAAGAAATAAGGAACAGCTGATGAAAGCAGAGATAAGTGAAAGCAGAGGTAAGGGAAGGAGATGAGGAGACTTGTAAAGAATTTTCACTTTAGCACAAAAAAACAAAAACAAAACCTTACAAATGTTTTACTTTTTAACCAGGGGTTGTTCTTATTCTATAATAAATAAATGTAAATTCAGCCATAATATGCTCATCCATATGTACAGCAGGATTGTTTGAATGTTTTTCGCTGTATAAAATTGACAACGAGGTAGTTCTATCAACACAGGCAATTTCATAAAATATACCAGAATATCCCTCCATGGAAGTCGGCATAGAGACAAATTATATAAAATTACAAATCTTTAAAGGTTATTACAGTTGCTTTGAAATATATTGTGATCTACATACCGTTTCCTTTTAGTATGTGAAACTGATCAATAAAGATTTGACAAGTGAAGGATAAAAGATATCTTGCAGTGGGATCCCTACAGGTTTAGAGGATTTAGGGGGGGAAGTTACACAAGACTCAGGTAATTGGAATGTACGGGCTGTGGGGTCTTTGGTAACCACTGAATTGAAAAATATGCCTACATTTTTAATTAAGTTCTGGATTCACTACGGTTCAGTGTTTCAGTGAATAAGCAATAAATAAATAAATAGGGGAGAAGAGATTGTGGCAGGGTGAGTGAGGGGATGAAGGCATCTGAGGAGGCGGTGTTAAACAGTCTCCCCATATAGTAATGTGGTGGAATCTCGGTAAAAATAAATTTAGTAGGCCGAGATTACCACGTGGCATGTGTACGTGCATATGCTGACGTATCGATCAGTTGGTTGCACGAGGCAAGATACGATCAGTAGTGTACTGGAGCATGTGCAAGAATACAGGATGTAGTATTCCCCTCCTCCATTGTGCTGGACAAGCCATGCGGTCAAGCAGGAAGTTAATTCTTATTTGTAATGATTGGTCAAGAGAATGTGCGGGTGGAGCTTAATATGGAGGAGTTATGTGCCTATATAGGGAGCCTGCACTATTGTTCAGGGCTCAGAACTTGCTGTATTTTTGGTGACATTAGTCCCTCTGAGTCCCGATCGGTGATCCAATAAAGAATCTCTTCCTTCCTGAAGAAACCTGTGTCCATCCCTCTGTGCTTTGCTTCCGTCAGTTTCTCCGGTATCATTTGGTGCATTGGCCGGGAAGCTCATCGTTCAACGGTAGCTGAGAGGCAGAGGCGTGAGACGGTCTATCTTTGCCCACGTTCTCTACGGCTGCACCCCTGAACTTCTGCGTGGACCTCCCTTCGTCTCGGCGCCACTGGTCTGTTGTCCAGGAGATCATCGGCCTCTACGTAAGAAGTGCTGGGGTGTCCCCGTCGATGAGTGTGAACTCAGGTTCAGGAACGAGGAGGTAAGACAACTGCTGTTTTAGACGGCAGACCCACTAGGGGTATACCGATTGTGCGGTAGGCCCAAAAGGGGTTTAAATCTGTGTATGGAATCTGCCCCCTCTGTCGGAGGGAAGGAGCGAAGGCGCACCGCTCGATCGAACGCTCTTTAGTAAGACCGTTTGATCTGGTTAGTCAGGCGGGGTCCTGTGTAAATAGCCCTAGCCGGACACCGGTGTCTTGTCTAGACTAGCGTTCTAGGGTGTATATTACGTTCGCTAGGTCGGAGGGACCGGGAGACTAAGCGGCGCCTGTGTAAATTCGGTTCGCTAGCTCTCAACCTATCTTGGCTAAGTGGGAAGGCGTGTAAATTTGGAACCCACTAGACTTTTGATAGAGTAAATAGACTAGAAGGGCAATTTTGTAAATTTCGCCCTCTAGTTCGCTATATGTGGTGTTTGGGCAGTGTGGCTAACCAAAACGGGTGTATATAGTTTTAGGTAGTCCATTCAAGGTACTGGCCAATAGTTTAGTTGGGATTGTAAATGTGTTAAAGATTGTTAGTAAAGTGTATATCTTGTTAGATAGCGCGAGCTCAGCCGTCTAGCGAGAGTGTTAATAGTTTGTTGCTGTATCATAGTGCACGGTACCATAACCCTGTATATTTACTGACACTGTATATAAGTACTAATCATTGTCGTCTATTGCATGTTTAACACCCTAACCACTAATAATTGTATTGTGACCTTAAATTGTGCTTTGACCTATGCTAACCGTACTGTAACCGATACTAGTAAAAGACGATGTTACTGGGGTGTGTTATAGACGGGTAATTCATATATAGAGAATTATAGCGTGGGTGACTGTATAGTTTCGCCAAAGGGCATAATATTGATTATTTAGTGACTGAATATGTAACAGCACAATATTATTAATGCGGAATTCTAATTGATTATTGTGTGTTATTGTATGCGTTTCACTCATTAGCACTGTACCCGCATGGTGCTATTGCAGAAGCAGGAACATGACTAAACGAACTCAGAAACGCATTTTTCAGCTATTGGGTGCATCAGCAATTTCCTTTAAATTTAAAAGCTAGGCGTCAGGGGTTCGTTTTGGGATCATGGTTGCTTGGTAGAATTTTGAGGGATTCAAGGAACGTTTTGGGTTAAAATCTCTCACTAAGATTTGATTAACTGGCACTAAAGGCCTAATACGTTTAGAGCATAATTTGGTTGGGATCGGCACATGGTACGGTGACTTAATCAGGTAGGCCTGAACTTTACGGACAGTTTCCATACATTGATTGTTGGGGGCAGGCCGTAAACGACTCGCCAAAATGGATTCGGATATGCCACGAGGAGCAATGTCACCTCATGGTGGCCAGGACTTGTTTGTCCACTAGGACTGGTGTTAGGCCCATTTTGGACACGCCCCCTGAGTCCGAGATCCCTTTGCCGCCTCCTTACTTTCCTTTAAGAAGAAGTGACGCGAATGCAGGAAGCTCTGCACCCCTTCCCCTATTGCCCCCATCCACTTCCGCTTCCTCCTCCAGTACAGAATCCACCCCCCCTCGTATTAAAACTCCCCCTCCGGAACCAGGACCAACCCCCATTAGATTTGAATATCCTGATTTGGCGCCACTTCAAACTTCCGGTCAAGCTTCTTCTAGCTCGGCTCGGAGTATACTATTCACTAACTTTCCCCAAAATCAAGTTCCCACATCCTCATGCCCTATTACCTCTCGACCGGAACCTTAAACTGACGCCCCTCCACGTAGCCCCATACTAACCCGACAACTGACCGGTACCCAACAATTAAAACATTATCAGATGCCTCTTCGTCTGAATCCTGGGTCAGCCTATATCGATGCCGCGGGTCAAATGGCACATGCTGACCCAGTCTTCGTATATGTCCCGTTCACGACTACCGATCTCTTGAATTGGAAGACCCACAATTCCTCGTACACTGAGAAACCACAAGCTATGACCGATCTGTTCACCTCGATAGTTCAGACACATAACCCGACATGGGCTGATTGCCAGCAGTTATTAATGACATTGTTCAATAATGAGGGAAGGACAAGGATTAACCAAGCGGCCATTAAGGCGCTAGAGGAGAGAGCCCGTGCTTTAAATCAAGCCAATCCGGCAGCATGGGCCGCAACACATTACCCTAACACCGATCCTGACTGGAATGTAAATGGCGCAGATATGGCTCAACTTAAAGCCTATAGAGATGCTATAATTGCTGGCATGAAAGCCGGAGGGAAGAAAGCTATTAACATGTAGAAGACAGTTGAGGTGATTCAGAAAAGTGATGAAGCGCCCAGTGTCTTTTATGACCGATTATTGGAGGCATACCGCTTGTATACCCCCTTTAATCCGGAAGATGCTGATAATTCTCGAATGGTAAACTCCGCCTTTGTCAGCCAAGCTTACGGAGATATTAAGCGCAAGCTACAGAAATTAGAAGGGTTTGCAGGTATGTCTATCACCCAACTAATGGAGGTAGCGAACAAAGTATATATGAATAGGGAAACAGAAAGTAAGAAAGAGGAAGAGCGCAAGATGCGTAGAAAGGCAGATATGCTAGCGGTAGCGATCGCAAGCGTAGATAGACGGGGCCCAGATAGAGGCGATGGTAGATGGAATAGGGAGCCTTTGAGTAGGAATCAGTGCGCGTACTGTAAGGAAGAAGGGCATTGGAGGAGCGAGTGTCCGCAAAGAGAGCAGTATGAGAGAGACTTACCCAGGGCAGGTTACGGAAACTTTAGAGGCAGAGCGAGAGGTAGAGGAGGCCCCGGAGGGAGTAATGGTAATAGAGGGAGTAATGGGAACAGAGGAAGTGTAAGGGAAGATAGGTACTATCAAGCAGCGCAAAGGTCCCGCGATAGAGAAGGTAGGGACTTTGTGGGATTGGCTGACACGGTCATGGAGGACTATTGATACCGACCGGGCTCCATCCCCCTTGGTCGAGCGGAGCCTATGGTCGATGTATCAATAGGGGAAAAAAGGAGTGCGTTTATGATCGACACTGGTGCTGAACATTCGGTGGTGACTAATCAAGTTGCTCCTCCATCTGGAAGAACTATTACTGTAATAGGAGCAACTGGAAGAAGTGCTGAAAAGCCGGTTCTTAAAAGTCGACTCTGTACATTGGGAGGCCACGTAGTAAAACATCAATTCCTTTATATGCCTGAGTGTCCAGTCCAATTGCTGGGACGTGATATGCTATCCAAATTACAAGCGCAGATTACGTTCCTACCAAATGGAAGAACATCCTTAAAGTTTAATGGACCCTCAGGTATTATGACATTGTCCGTACCAAAGGAAGAAGAGTGGCGACTTTATACAGTGTTGACTAGCAAAAACCCGAGGAGTGATGAATCCTTATTTAACATACCAGGAGTTTGGGCAGAGAACAACCCACCAGGACTGGCCCGCAATATTCCACCTATTAAAATCGAACTAAAACTTGGGGTTTATCCAGTAAGCCTGAGACAATATCATATTCCGCAGAAAGCTAAGAAGAACATCCAATCTTATCTGGATAAGTTCATACGGTATGGTATCCTAAAATTCTGTACTTCCCCCTGGAACACCCCATTGCTGCCTGTTCACAAGCCCGGTACAGATGAGTATCGACCTGTGCAGGACTTGAGAGCAGTCAATGATGCGGTTGTTAGTATACATCCAGTCGTGCCCAATCCATATAACCTGCTTGCTTTTATTCCGGGCGGGGCTACTTACTTTACAGTCTTAGATCTCAAAGATGCCTTCTTTTGCCTCCGAATTGCCGCAGAAAGCCAATGTATCTTCGCTTTCCAATAGGAAAATGCTGTAACGGGCTCGAAACGCCAAATGACCTGGACAAGATTGCCCCAGGGGTTTAAAAATTCACCTACCCTATTTGGTTCAGCTCTAAGTCAAGATCTACTAGATTTCGAGTCTATCCCAGGAGGGTGTGTATTATTACAATATGTAGATGACTTGTTGATAGCAGCAGTTACAAAGGAAGTATGTCAGCAAGCAACGCACGATCTACTACACATTCTCTGGAAGGCAGGATACAAGGTGTCTAGAAGGAAGGCTCAGTTGTGTTTGCCAACTGTCAAATATCTGGGATTCCATATCTCTGAAGGTCAAAGAATTATGGGGCCAGAGAGAAAAGAAACTGTGTGCCAAATACCGATACCCAGGAATAGAAGACAAGTGCGAGAATTCTTGGGGGCAGCAGGCTTCTGTAGGATATGGATTCCCAGCTACGCGATACTGGCAAAACCTCTGTATGCAGCTATCTAAGGTACAGAGCACGACCCCTTCTTATGGACTCAAGAACAGCAAACGGCATTCGAAGATGTGAAGAGGGCTTTGATGAGTGCCCCAGCATTAGGTCTACCTGACCACACACGGGCATTCTACCTGTATGTACATGAGCAAAGAAGAATGGCTGTGGGAGTATTGACACAGTACTTGGGATCATGGCAAAGACCTGTTGCCTACATGTCTAAGCAACTGGATGCAGTGGCCAGCGGACTTCCACCTTGTTTAAGAGCTGTAGCTGCAGCAGCCCTGCTAGTAGCTGAAGCCGATAAACTCACTCTGGGTCAAGAACTTTATGTACGAGTTCCACATGCAGTACAGACGTTGTTGGATTACAAAGGAAATCATTGGTTTAGTAACAGCCGTATGACCAAGTATCAAGCAATGTTGTGTGAAAACCCAAGAGTACATTTAGAGACTGTAAATACCTTAAATCCAGCTACCCTTTTGCCACAACCTACTGAAAGTCAACATGATTGTTTGGAAGTAATGGATGAAGTATTTTCAAGTAGACCAGATCTTCGTGATTTTCCCATCCAGAACCCTGATGTTCAATATTACACCGACGGCAGTAGTTATGTAAAAGAAGGGATTCGCTATGCAGGATATGCAGTAACAACGATAGACAAGGTGATAGAAGCTCAGCCACTGGCAAAAGGAACATCAGCACAAAAGGCAGAATTGATAGCACTGACACGAGCGTTACAATTGGCTGAAGGTTTAAGAGTGAACATCTACACGGACTCCAAGTATGCGTTTTTAACCACTCATGCCCACGGAGCTTTGTATAAAGAGAGAGGACTATTGAATTCAGAAGGCAAAGAAATCAAATACGCAGCTGAGATCCTACAACTATTGGAAGCAGTGTGGGAGCCGAAAGAAGTCGGTATTATACATTGTAGGGCGCATCTGAGAGGAGATGGTGATGTAACCAAAGGGAATCGGATGGCAGATAGTGCAGCTAAGCGTGCTGCTGAATCAGGAAGACAGGAATATGTGGGGCATATAGCTGCTCTTATACCAACTCCACTGTCTCAATGGACTCCAATTTATACAGCTCAAGAAGAGAAGTGGTTAAGGACTGAACCTGGAAAGTATTTGGAGAACAAATGGTATCAGTTAGAAGATGGAAGAATAGTTATTCCAGCATCACTAGCGGTAGAAATTGTCCAAAACTATCATAACGGGACACATTCTGGGAGACAGTACAGAAGAATCTCTCAGAAAACATTTCTACATACCAAGATTGTCCAACTTGACTCAGGCCATTGTACGTAGATGTGTAACGTGTGCTAAAAATAATGCAAGACAAGGACCAGTAAAGCCACCAGGAGTCCAGTTTATGGAGGGACTTCCCATGTCCGATTTACAAATTGACTATACAGTGATGCCTAAATCGGGTGGACATCGCTACCTGCTGGTAGTGGTGTGCACCTATTCAGGCTGGGTAGAAGCATGTCCTACTGGTACAGAGAAAGCAGGAGAAGTCGTGAGATTCCTGCTACGAGAAATAATACCCCGATATGGACTACCCTGCTCTATAGGATCGGACAATGGTCCAGCTTTTGTTCATCAGTGTCTACAACAATTGACTCATATGCTTGGTATAAAGTGGAGGCTTCATACGGCATATAGACCCCAGAGTTCTGGTAGGTAGAGAGAATGAATAGAACTATTAAGAATCAGTTGGCTAAAATGTGTCAGGAAACCCAACTTAAGTGGAACGTTCTCTTGCCCATAGCTTTATTGCGAATCCGTAGTACACCTACCAGAAGGATGGGCCTCTCTCCTTTTGAAATCATGTACGGGCGACCACCTCCTGTGCTTGGTAACTTAAGGGGGGATTTGAGTCAGTTGGGAGAAGGAATTACCCGGCAGCAGGTTGTAGAGTTGGGTAAGACTATGGAGGAGGTACAGAAATGGGTACAAGATAGATTACCTGTGAATATTTATCCCCCAATTCATAGTTACCACCAAGGCGACCAAGTGTGGATTAAAGAGTGGAATAATGTGCCGTTAGGGCCCAAGTGGAGAGGTCCTTATGTTGTTCTTCTGTCTACCCCTACAGCGATAAAAGTAGCCGAAGTGGCTCCGTGGATACATCACTCCAGGGTTAAACCAGCAGCAGCCAATTCCTGGCAAGTTACAGCAAATCCAGAGAATCCCTGCAAGATCCGGTTAAAACGCACGACTCAGTCGGAGTGACGAGGAACCTTGTAGATTACAAATTTTATTGTTTCAGAGACTTGGTAAGTGAGAGAGAAGGCCATAATAAAGCCTGTCCACTCACCAACGAGTGTATAAGTCAGGGAAAGTCTTGAGGGGACCCCTGTGAAGACGAGCAGAACTCCATTCCCTGCAGTCCTTACATCCTGGAAGCTGAGGTGCCTTCACACGGGCGAAGACTGAGGATGACGACGAAAGATGTATTTTTAATAATGTTTATTTATGTGTATTTTTATATTCAGGAAGGTAGAGGTACCAACACTCCTAGCTGTGAGGTATGCATTAAGACTACAAGAACAGGTAATCATATATCCAAGACCCTAATTTGGCATTCGCAATATGAGTGTAAAGGAGATGTATCAAGATGTAGATACTTAAATATAGAATATAGTGTGTGTCATTTAGGAGTAGGAGAACTTAAGTGCTTCAGTCCTGAGTATCAACCCCGTACAATTTGGTTGACTCTCAGAAATGGAGATTCTCAGGGGACCCTAATTAATAAGGCGGTATTAAAATCCGTATATTCTTCAGGTGCTCTGCTATTTGATGCGTGTAAAGCAATATCAAGTGGTAGAAAGCCGTGGAATGTATGTGGGGATCTTAGATGGGAGAGGGCGTATGGGTCTAACGATAAATATATTTGTCCCAGTAGTAAAAATAAATATGTAAGTCCAAGATGCCCAAATAGAGATTATAACTTCTGCCCATATTGGTCTTGTGTGGGGTGGGCGACTTGGGGACAGACAGCAGACAAGGACATGATTGTGACTAAGTTACCTACTAATCCATATTGTAAGTCTATGGAATGCAATCCAATCCATATACTTATAAATAACCCTGACAAGTTCTTAGATAAATATGGTAATTTATTTGGGTTTCAAATATATGGGGCGGGTTTAGACCCTGGGACAATATTGTTTATAGGGATAGAGACTGATACGGTAACCTCCCAAACTCATCAAGTATACCATTCCTTTTATGAAGAGATGAGCATAGATAATAAGATCCCCCATAATGCTAAAAACTTGTTCATTGATTTAGCCGAGAGTATTGCCGGTAGTCTTAATGTTACCAACTGCTATGTGTGTGGAGGTACTAACATGGGAGACCAATAGCCTTGGGAAGCAAAGGAGGTAATGTCCGGTTCTGAGGCAGTTGACCAATTAATATCTACACAAGCCGACTATCATATGAGTGTTAGAGGTAAATCTGAGTGGAGATTGAAGACCTCCATCATAGGTTATGTTTGCATAGCGAGGAAAGGAATGATGTATAATACTTCTGTAGGAGAATTAACTTGTCTAGGGCAAAAAACTTATGATGATGATACAAAGAATACAACTTGGTGGTCGGCTTCAAATGTCTCAGAACCATCTAACCCGTTTGCAAGATATGCCAATTTAAAGGACGTATGGTTTGATCTATCCATCACATCTAACTGGAGAGCCCCAGCGAATTTGTACTGAATCTGTGGTAAGAAGGCCTATTCGGAGTTACCACAGGACTGGGAAGGGGCATGTGTGTTGGGTATGTTAAAACCATCCTTCTTCTTGTTGCCTATTGAAACAGGTGAGACTTTAGGTGTTAAAGTGTATGATGTGAATCATAGGAAGAAAAGGGGACCCATAGAGATAGGTGCCTGGGAAGGTAATGAATGGCCTCCCCAGCGTATTATAGATTATTATGGGCCAGCCACGTGGGCAGAGGATGGTACCTTTGGTTATAGAACCCCTATTTATATGCTCAACCGCATTATAAGGTTACAGGCGGTGGTTGAGATCATTACTAACGAGACATCACAAGCGCTCAATCTTCTAGCAAAGCATAATACCAGGATGAGGACAGCAGTTTACCAAAATAGATTAGCCTTGGATTATCTTTTGGCAGTAGAGGGAGGTGTATGTGGGAAGTTTAACCTGAGCAATTGCTGTCTTCAAATAGATGACGAAGGGCAAGCAATAGCTGAGCTTACCAGCCATATGGTTAAACTAGCGCATGTGCCTACTCAGGTATGGAAAGGGTACAATCCAAGTAGTTGGTTTGGTAGCTGGTATGAGTGGTTTGGAGGGCTTAAGGCAGTGGTAGGTGGAGTCCTACTGATTTTAATGTTGTGTCTACTCCTGGCGTGTCTTATACCCTTAGTAGTTAGGTCTGTGCAAAGCCTGATAGAAAATATAGCAGAGAGGAAGGCTGCTGCACAGATAATGGCAATTTATAAATATAAGGCTCTAGATCAGGGAGAACCAATGCAGGAAGGCGAGTGTTGAAGATTCACATCATAGGATAAGTCTGGTCTGGTTCAAAGGTAACTTGTGGTGTATGCAAACCAAGGTTAAGTGATGCCTCAAGTAATTGTAAAATATCAAGAGGCATCAAAGGGGGAATGTGGTGGAATCTCGGTAAAAAATAAATTTAGTAGGCCGAGATTACCA
>OW240923.1:98953130-99008344 GCA_933207985.1 Pelobates cultripes
GATCAGAGTTGTACTTTCCTTATGCAAATATCTTAATTATTGCTATAAAGGCCAGTGCATGTTTATCATTGGGTACAGTCAAATCTTGCAAATGTCGCATCCAATTCCATCAATTTAGAAAAAAAAGAATGATAGAGCACTGCAAATATGTGTTATATTGTTTATGACGACAAATGGACTTGGCAAGCATCTGGTAGCAGTTCATCTAGCAGTAGGGGGTCTATGTTGTTCTCCAATTAGGAACAGATCTAAAACTTAATTCAAAGTTTGATATTGAGCAAATTACATCTTTCACTTGTAGAATATGAAATATGAGATGACCTTCAATGATGCCACGCATTTATAGTTATAATTATTCTGTACACTATAGTGTGTATATTTTTCTACTTTTAACAAAAAAATCATATCATTAAACTGTGGCATAAAACTAATCCTATCTAAATTTATGTGTAGCTTATGTCTACTTGTTTAAGGAAACATACGAACCTTGACATCCTTCCTGTGTAGAGCCTTTAAAGAAAAACTACAAGAATAATAAAATCGCCACCATTCAAAAAGCAGCAAATTGGGGATTCAGCTGTTCCTAAACAAAAAATATAAATACAGACAACAGTTATTGTAACACTGGCAATCACTAGAATAATACTGGTTGCACTCACAGAACTTCAGGGGATGTAGTGCCTCAAAGCAACCTTGGGCTTCCCAGGTGGCTCCAGTACATCTCCTTCGATTGGAATCTGTGCAGAAATGCTCAGGAACAAATGCAAGTTAGAAATGTAAGTAAGTCCTATGCGTCTCATCCAGCACCTCCAGACCTCCTCAGGTAACACACTCATAATAGAATGTAAATGCAATGAACAAACATAACAACGCTCCTTCCCCCACATCTCATTTCCTCATCCCAAAATTCTAAAACTTTAAAGCAGTCTCCTATACTCCTATACAGGATTTAGGAATCAGGATAGGTAAGAATATTAGTGGACAGTAAGGAAAAGTTATACGTTTCATATTGAAAGTATTCTAAACCTATAATGCATTTTTTTGTTAGCATAATATTGAATTACTCATTCAGTGTTCTTGCATGGCAAGACCACTTACTATTATCTCACATATATATTTTTCTTATTTTTATAGCCAAATTTACCACCCTAACTCCTCCCATAGTTTTTACACTACATAGACAGTAATATACCGAAACATGCAGATTGTTCCCAATCGATGTGCTATTACTTTGTGGAATGTTTCGCCGAATGGGTCAAGAAATATCGTCGTTTTTGTGGCGAAATTTGGAATGAATGGCGGAATGCTTAAAACTAGAGTGGGAGCTGAAAAATCAGGACATGATTATTTTCAAGCCCACCTACACAAATCTTATATCAAAACATTCAGCTATCCCTGCTGCCACTAAGCCATAGTCCTGATAGTTTTCACAATATGACCACGCTGCCCATTGACATTCATTGAAACTCCACTCTAGCCCCCTCAAATTTGAAGGGCAATTTCTAAACTGCGACTGTGCCTTCATTTTAAATATTTCAGAGACATACTATGCATCAAATTGTAGGTCTGGGTCTTGTGATTCTGACAATATAAAGTTCTTCGCTGTAGGATTTATAGTTTTTAAAACTACGACCATTTGAAGATGGCAACCGCCAGTGAAGTGAGCAATTTAGAGCAGTTTGTTTTTAACCGCTCTTCTCTGCCCTTGCTGTAGAGTGAGTTGCCATAGGAACCCAGGTGTGTGAGCAGCCAGCAGAGTGTTCTGGAACATAGAGGCTGCTAGAAGAAACACATTCTCTAAACTCCTGTCATTCCTACAGTTTTGATAACAGAAAAGTGAACACTTTCACATTTAATAAATATATGTCCATGTTAGTCAATTCGTTATACCTGTAACAGAAAAACAATAACATACAATGTTACAACAATACAGCTAATCAACGTTTCATTAAGTTACTCTGCCCAGTCCAACCTTTCCACAGTTACTCCAGCCACTCCACCCAGTTACTCCGCCCACTCCAGTTATAGACTACTGGTGGAGGCAAGGACACTTCACACAATTTCCCCAGAAATTTTAGCTTTTCTAGTTTAAAATGTTATGCTTATTCTGTCTGATGTGTACACAGTATTTCTACATGTCTGCCTCTCTTAAATAAAGAATAAATAAAAAATAAATAAAAAAGATTATCAGTGGACATGAGAAAACACTATTTTAGGAGGAAGCTTAGAGCTCAGTATTTATTCAGGGAGTTTGTAGACAGAATCAGTTTTGTTTAATATGTGCATGTAGTGTGATTAAAGGGACACTACAGGCACCCAGACCACTTCTGCCCATTGGAGTGGTCTGGGTGCCATCTCCCACTACCCTTAACCCTGCAGCTGTAATTATTTCAGTTTTCATAAACTGCAATAATTACCTTGCAGGGTTAAGTCCACCCATAGTGGCTGTCTACTAGACAGCCACTAGAGGGCACTTCCGGGATCATAGCACAGATTATCTGTGCTATAGCGTCTCTGGACGTCCTCACGCTGTGTGAGGACCTCCAGCGTCGCTAAAATCCCCATAGGAAAGCATTGAAAAGCATTTTCAATGCTTTCCTATGGAGAGATCTACCGCGCATTAGGTCTCCCCAACCGGCGGGCTGGATAGGTCTCCCCCGCCAGCTGGGGTAATGAAGGGGAGGAGCTGCGGCGGAGGAAGAAGCAACGTGGGACATGTCGCTGCCTCTGGTAAGTGACTGAAGGGGTTTTCACCCCTTCAGCAACCAGGGATGGGAGGTGGGAGGGAGAGGGGACCTGCAGTGCCAGGAAAACTGATTGTTTTCCTGGCACTGGAGAGTCCCTTTAATGTGCTATAAATACCTAGTTTAAAAAAATTAAAAAAAATAAAATAATTTCCTTTTAAAGCACATAAAAGGCTAAAAGAAGTGCATTGGCTTTCCATTATTCCTTTGCGGAACTGTTATGCATGATGTAATGTCACACCTGAAGAGGTGGGAGGGAAGACAAAAAAAATGGCAACGGAGCAGTAAAGTAATTTTCTTATTCTTTTTTTTTTTTTGTTGTAGTATGAGGCACACTTCTTTTTCCATATTAGGAGAAGGACTTCATTGTTGTGACACTGAGTTTCAAGCACAGCTCTCCTGTGGCTTTCTCTGTACTGAATGTTATCACATATTGCTGCAATGTAAGCTGCAATTTTATGGCAAGACGGGAGGTGAATATTTGCTTATATTTCTTTACTGAAACTCCCAGCACCAAAGAAACAGTTAACAGTGAGTGTAAAAAATTCAACCAATCAGAATGCATCACATCAATATAAACTGCCATCAAACTCCTCCCAACCCCTTCTTCTTTGCTGCTTAGCCTCCCTGGTGACTCTAATCTAATTACATTGCCTTTGATGAATTTAGTTTTTATATGTTCACTTTTATTAAACTTTTATTTTAAAATCCTGCCTTCTAATGGTTCAGAGTTGTTTATATATTATATTTTATATTTATATATTACTGGATTTTTCCCCTAACCTTTTATTTATTTATTTAATATAATTTGTCTTTGTACTACCTAACCTATATTTTTCTTCTTTTTGTACACCTTTTCTATGCCTATCTTATTATTTTTTTCGTTGTTGCCTCATCATAATTCTGTCCAATTGATTTAGTTCCTGGTTCACTGCGGTTCACACTTCTGCAAGGCTTTTCTCGGCCTCTCTCTTGACCCGTCTCCCCACAGCTGCGGTCTACGTTTCCCAGTGAGATTATGATGAGATTTTTGCGCCTTTTCACAGTCTCCCTCCCATCCGCATCAGCTCTGACGCAATCTCCCGCCTCCCTGTATTCACAGTGGCCATACTTTGTCTGTTCTTCGCTTTCCCGCCTTTTTTACCGGAGCTATTAACGGACAGAACAGTGGGCATCTCCTCTCCCTTTTCAAACTGTGGTAAGTTTGAAAAGGGAGAGGAGATTATGATGAGATTTACGCGCCTTTGCATTATAATGTATACATTATTATTTAGGTTCTGATTAACCCTATTTCTCTATTTCTTTCCCAACAAATTCTTCCTTCTGAATAAAGACCTGCTTGCTTAAATTTAAGTGCTTTTTGTGGGTGACCCCCACTTTCTATTAATGAAACGCATACTGGTGTTTTGTGTGGGTGACCCCCACTTTCTATTAATGAAACACATACCAGTGTTTTGCTGTTGGTGACCCCCACTCCAAAGTTTTTATATTTGGTTTATCCAACCTAAATAATTATTTTTCAGTGACTAATCCCACTCATTAAAAATATGAATTAAAGGTGGTAAACCCAAACTTACTGTTTTTTTCTTCGTGGGTGACCCACTCTAATTTGAATTACAGTGAGGCCTAATGCCACTAAACTGTTACTTGTGGGTGGCCCCCACTGATTTATCTTGTGTGGCTAACCCCCACTGATCTATCTAACTGAGTTGCCTCATCTCCTATTTTCATTATTGTTTAGTGCGGTGCATCCCTGCCTTTTTTTTTTTTTTTAAGATTAGTAATTTATATTTTATTGTTTAGTGCAGTGCATTTCTGCCTTTTACCTAAGATTAAGATTTTTTATTCTTCTATATTATCTTTTGCATTATTTTATATAACTTTACACAATTAAAACCAATATGTCGGATCATCCAGACCATGCCATTTCCTCAGAATTATGGGTATGACTTTTCTTCACTATTGCGGAGTCAATACCTAAGGCTTTAGCAGCCTTTCATGAACAGTTTATACCAAGGCTATTCCTCCTGCACACTACCTCTCTGATTCAGAGGACTCTCATCTTTCGGATCCAGAAGGAGTCCTGCGCAAACGACTTAAATTGTCCCTGCCACTTACTATGAAGGATACTCTAGACCAGGGCTGCCATCAGAAATTTTGGGGCCCCTGACACAGCTCAAGTTCTGGGCCCCCCGGTGCCCCCCCCCCCTCCCCGAGTCCGCCCACAGGGATGCAGTGTCTGCAGGGCGGTGCAAGGATTTTTGCGCCCTATGCAAAAGTAAAGTTTGCCACCCCCATGTGACATCACAATACCCCACCCATATGATCTGCCATGTTAACTAACACAGTGCTGCAGTGCCACCGTGTTTACAATAAAAGGCCTGCAGGGACAGGCTATGGACACCAGAATCACTACATTAAGCTGCAGTGGTTCTGGGGACTATAGTGTCCCTTTAATGTGAGGTAAATTATAGATTAGTGCCACGAATAATATACTAGATTGCCTACTTACAACCAGATGAGGATGATGATGGGCTGCAGTTTGGCTCCACTGGTCTGGTGTAGAACAGGCTCTCTAGGTTTTTGTAACTGTGGTCACAAAATCAATGTTCTGGGGAGGCTTGAGCAGCTCCCATTTTTTTGAGGGCCTTACAGCTCAGGTCTGCGGTCCAGGGTCCACCTTCATCATTCCTGTGAAGGGGTGTGTGTGTGGGGGGGGATGTCCTGATGTGTGTAAGAAATGCATTGTGTGAATCTGTGTTTGTATGTGTAAGGGCTGCAAGGTGAGTTTGTGTATGTATGGGATGCAGTGTGTGCGTCTGTAAGGGATGCACTGAGTGTGTGTAAGGGGTGCATTGTGTGTTGCTGTGTGTAAGGGATGCATTGTTTGTGTATGTGTGTCTGTGTGTAATGCATTGTGTGTTTTTCTGTGTGCAAGGGGTGCATTGTGTGTGTGTGTGTGTGTGTGATGGATATCAATCTCTCCCCCTACCCCTGTCAATTTCCTTCTCCCCCCTCCAATTTCCTTCTTCTCCCCCTCCAATTTCCTCCTTCTCCCCTTCCCTCTCATTTCCTTCCTCCCTCCCCCCCTCAAATTTAGAGGCAAGCACAATCTTCTAATCAAGCGCAAACATGTATTGGATCACAAGTAGGAGTGTGACATATCTATGGAATGGAAAAATGGTAACAAATTCATAGATGCAATTATTATTTCTGTGGCAAGTACATAAGAGGAGATATAACCAAATGTTTCCATTTGGATTGAGGTTGGTCTGAAACACAAGGGGGTGATCACTTATAGTCACTATGGGTATGCCATATCTCCACCTCTTGGTGAGGCTTGGTAATCCACAGGGTATATATCTAATGATACTGAAGTGTATCCACCTCCTCTCTGCATCCATCCAGGCTATGTTTTCGGGACCTTTACATCACCAAGTGATGCAGTGATTGAAAACATTCTACTTGCATCGGTCCACTTCTTATGACCAATTCAGATCCATGACAAATGAGGTCCATTATAGATCTCCATGGGTGGCTTCACAATATGGAGGCCTGGAACGGTAAAGCGATCTTTGGATCACAAACAGACTTTATTTTGGAGTCAGATGCCAGCCTCTTGGGATGCGGAGCAACTTGTTCCGAGTTTTCAACCAAAGTGCCTTCAAAACAGGCACTACATATCATTGTCTCGAGCTAATTCATATTCACCTCCTACGAGGACCACTCAAGTTGGATCTCTTTGCGTACCAACTGAATCGCCAAATGGATGCCTTCTTTAGCTGGCTCCCAGACCCCCTGTTCTTGGCGGTCGATGTGTTCCTGCAATTATGGCCAATGAGGAGAGCATAGGCGTTCCCTCCCTTCTCAATGATCCAACAGACCCTTCACCAGGTCAGAGCTCAGAGAGTCAAAATAGTCATAATAACTCCATTATGGAGAGCTTAGACCTGGTTTCCCACTCTGCTGGAACTATCTGTGGATTATCCCCTTCTGTTACCTCGATCCCTTGATATCCTCAGGAATCCAGTGGGTGACTGCCACCCACTCGCCCTGCAGGGCCATCTTCACCTCGCAGCTTGGACTGTATCAGGGGATCCTGGCATATTGCGGGACTTTCACGCACAGCTCAAACATTCCTATGAAAGGATTCGTGGGCCCCAGGAACCAGACAAGCTTACCATTCTGCATGGCGGATTTGGGTCAGGTGGTGTCTGGAAAGGGATATTGATCCCTTTTCAGCATCTCTTGAAATTCTTATCCTCTCTCTTTGATTAAGGCAAATCTTATCGATCAATCAATGTATTTTGATCCGCCATCCCTGCGGCTCATGATACTATTGATAATTCGCCAATGGGAAAACACCCTTCTATTTGTAGACTTTTATGTGGCATATGGTTGGAAAACCTCCTACCCCCAGGTATTCTAATTTCTGAGATGTCCCTCGAGTTCATTTTAGGAGTCTTGGCCTTCTAACGAAGCCTTATCCCTATGCCAGGTTTCTGCTAAACTGGCCCTTCTCCTATGTCAAGTGTCTTTCCATAGAGTTTCTGGCATTCAAGCCTTTCACGCCATGGCTTTCATGCCAGACGGAGTCAGATTTGTTATTACCAGATGTACGAAGACTAATTCCTCATCGTTTTTTTATCCATATTTTTCGGACAGGCCATTCCTCTGCATTGCATGTTGTACCTGCCACTACATTAATAGCACGACTGCTCTGCATATTCCATCAGGGCTCCTTTTTATCTCTTATGTCAGACCTCACAAACCGGTCTCCTCTCCCATGATTGCACGCTGGATCAGATGGTTACTCAATCAAGCAGGAATTGACCAATCCTTTGGTGCTCATTCAGTCAGACGTGCAGCCGCATTTTCTGCCTTTCATGCAGGCAGTTCCCTGTGGGATATTTTATCTTTCACAGATTGGTCCAGAGAATCCACATTTCTAACTTTTTATTTCCAACCTACGTCACATGCTGCTTTTTCTATAATAGAAGAGTTTTAAAACAGCAAATATGAAGCCTCCTGTCTTGCCATAAAATTAGGAATTATTCTAGCTTAAAGTGACCAAATAATCTAAATTTTATTAAACACAGGAGACAAATATTTTCCCACCCTTGGATTACTTTTCCCACCCTTCAAGGTAAGTCTCTTGAAGTACTTCCCTTTGTACATAACGTTATTTGTTTGCAGATTTTAATTATATCATATGTTATTGTCTCGCATCGTGACTTTATAGTTCATGCATTCAAATTTTAAATCGTTACCTTAATACTTGTGAGTATTTGATTTCTCTTGTCTAAGAGTCCATACTTTCATGATGTTCTCTCTCTTTTCTCCTAGTGTGAAGATCTTGCATTGTCTCTGCAAAGAGTTTTCCACAGTCTTGCAACAACTTGTTTACCTGGTTGACCCCATTAGGATCTACTTATTGATCTACTGTTCTTTGTTCCATACAGTCTATAGTTTACCATGTTGACTCTACTGCTGTTCGGCTACATCAAGAAAGAGGAGTTGGGAGGAGTCTGAATACTGGCCATGACTGAAAGGTGTCAGAACACAGTGCATTGCAGATTGCTGCATATCGGGCTACGTAGCCACAGACCAATTAGAGTGCCCATGATGACCCCAGTCCACAGCCAAAAGCACCTCCAACGGGGACATGAATGTCAGAACTGGACCATGGAGCAATAGGAGACTGTTGCCTTATCTAATAAGTCATGTTTTATTTTTGCTCAGGTGGATGGCTGGATGTGTGTACGTTGTTTACCTGGGGAAGAGATGGCAGCAGGAGGCACCATAGGAAGAATGCAGGCCAGCAGATGCACTGTTATGCTCTGGACAATATTCCCAACCTCACTGAAATTACCTCAAATTAAAAATCATTCTTAGGTTATAGCATATAATTTTATTCATAATCTGGAGCTACTTATTTCCTTTTTCTAGTTATGTTGACACATACCTCCTACCTAGACTTAGAGTTTGCTGCAGAGCATGTGCACCCCTTCATGGTAATGGTGTTCCGTGATGGCAGTGGCATCTTTCAGCAGGATAATGTACACTGCTACACTTCAAAAAAATTTCAAGAATGGTTTGAGTAACATGGCAACATGGGCATTTGCAGGTATTTTTCCAGTGGGGAGCATAATTGTAATGACATTCATGCTCTGCCCCTTTTTGCTGGGGACTGGGGATACAAGGTAGCTGTTACGGTACCTCCAGGAACGAAATGTACAAACCGCCGTTTAGCGAGTATTCCCCGTTCGCAATAATGTGGTCGGGTAGCGGGTATAATAAAACCAGGCGAACCGCCAGCCAGGGAACACTCCAAACTCCCGAACGGTACCGGTACGGCTGATTCCCTTCGCAAGCCGCAAATCCACGAACGGCAATTAATAACCGAACGACAATATCTCCCAAGCGGCAAATAATCCAAGTAAGCAGTCTCTCGCCGCTAGTATCCAAATCCCGCCAATAACGAGACCAAGCTCCGCTTTGAGGGTAAAACACGAACTGGTTTACTGTGGGCTACCTGCCCGGTATTTATGCAGGTCTCCCACTTGGTGGACACTCCCCTAGGGGACCAAATGGGAGACTGAGATCACAGAGGGACATGGGGACATTCTGGACATACATCCCCACAATATTCCCAGCATGCAGTACAGTTCCCTCCCCTCTGCTCGGGGGATAATTGGGAAGTAATTCAATTATCTCCCCGAGCAGAGGCAATCGCCATTTTAAACACAAGTTACAAAAACACATAAAAATCCATAACTTAATAACTGTTGAACATTTTACATTAGTCTTGCATATCCCCAGATAGCCTGGATCTGAGTGCACATTATTGGAGAATAGCGCTCAGATCCCATTCGCACAGTTCAATCGCCATGGAGTCAAAGTCTCTTTCAGTTCTTCGGTATGCGATTGACTCCATGGGACGGCTATCTGGGTTAAGTCCATTCGTGTGGTTGAATCTCCCGAACGGCTGTCATTCGCATGCTTTTGTCGATTGAGAAGGGGAGATCGACGGCTTCAGCGGTGTTCGGCTGAAAAAGTGTCAGTTTTCCGATCCATGAAATAATCGTTGAACACCGCTGGTCGTTCGCATGGACAAAATGGCCGCCGCCTCGTGGTCGACATACGAACGACGACCACCCGACATTCGGTTTTAATTGAGAAGTGTCTGTGGTTAACCACAACGTTCTAATTGGGATCAATAGGTTAACCAGCAGCACACTTCTCTTCTGGGTGGCCGTCCGTTCGGTAGTTCCGTTCGACAAAATCGACATTCCCTTAAATAAAGCATACGAACGGGGAATTTCATGAAAACGGCAAAACAGACGAACAACGCAGTTATAATCCAGACAGATGGGTCTGTCACACGGCTCCCCCCCTTGTGGAACACTCCGGCAGACCCGGCTTGACCCTTTGGCGGGTCAACTTGGGGATGAACGGACTGAGGAGGAGTAGGGACGTCTGTTTGCCGAGATAACCCATCTGCATTCCCATTCTGCTTACCGGGTCGGTAGCTGATGGTGAAGTTATATGGCTGTAGTGCCAAACTCCACCTCAGCAGTCTGCCATTGTCTCCTGAGACCCGGTTAAGCCACACGAGGGGGTTATGGTCCGTAATAAGGGAAAATTCTTGTCCATACAGATAAGGGCTCAGTTTCTTCAGTGCCCAGACCAGGGCTAAACACTCTTTCTCCACTGCCGCATAACTCACTTCCCGAGGTAGTAACTTTCTGCTCAAGTATGCGACAGGGTGCTCTCCTCCATCTTCCCCGACCTGGCTTAGCACAGCCCCCAGTCCATACATGGAAGCATCTGTATGTACAAGAAAACTTTGTTAGGGACTGGGGCAGCCAGGACAGGGGCATTCACAAGAGCCTGCTTAAGTGCTTGAAACGCGGCTTCACAAGCTGGAGACCACAGGACCTGCTTAGGCAAATTCTTCTTAGTCAGGTCAGTCAAGGGCTTGGCAACCGTACTGTAGTCGGGGACAAAACGTCGGTAATACCCGGCCGTCCCCAGGAAAGCTAGCACTTGGGTCTTGGTGATAGGTGTGGGCCAGTTAGCTACAGCCTCTACCTTGGCTGGCTCCGGTCTCTGGCTCCCACATCCTACTCTGTGACCCAAGTACTGCACCTCTGCCATGCCTAGATGGCACTTGTCTGGCTTCAAGGTCAGGCCTGCGGCCCGAATCTTGTCCAGCACCACCCCCACGTGTACTAAATGGTCTTCCCAGGACTCACTGTAGACCGCAATGTCATCCAGGTATGCACATGCAAAGTCCTGGAAGCCATCGAGGAACCTATCCACCATACGCTGGAAAGTAGCCGGAGCATTCTTCATCCCAAATGGCATAACCTTAAACTGGTATAGGCCAAATGGGGTGACGAATGCCGACTTGGGGATAGCATCCTCGGCCAAGGGGATCTGCCAATAGCCTTTGCACAGGTCTATGGTGGTCAGATAGCGCCCCCTGGCAATACGGTCTAATAACTCGTCTACCCGGGGCATAGGGTAGGCGTCAGTGGTGGTCCGCTCGTTGAGCCGCCTGTAGTCCACACAGAACCGGGTGGTCCCATCTTTCTTAGGCACCAGACCTACAGGCGAGGCCCAAGGACTGTCCGAATGTTCGATAACCCCCAGCCTGGTCATTTCCTGTATCTCCTTCCGCATTCCTTCTCGGACTGCTTCAGGGATGCGGTATGGGGGTTGCCGTAGGGGGTTCTGTCCGGGTGTCTCGACCTTGTGTACAGCTAGGGTAGTGTACCCGGGTTCTTGGGAGAACGTGGCCTGCTTCTCCCACAGTAATTGTCTTGCCTGTACCTTCTCCGCCGGGTGTAGTTGGTCCCCTAGCTGTACAAGACTAGTAAGGTCTGTCTGGGGGTCCCTCTCTAGCAAGTCAGGTAACGGTAAGTTCTCGGGGTCGTCAGTAGCTGGGGCACATACTGCTGCAACATCCTCCGGTCGTTCCTGATACTCCTTCAGCATGTTCACATGGAAGGATCGCTGAATCCTTTCATCTGAACAGCTGGCTATAAGGTAGGTAGTATCGCATACCTGAGCTAACACTTTATACGGGCCCTGCCAAGATGCTTGCATCTTGTTCGTCTTCACAGGCTTGAGTACCAGAATCTTCTGCCCAACCTGGAAGATCCGCTGTCGGGCACCCCGATCGTACCACCGTTTCTGTCTCCCCTGGGCCGCCTGTAGATTCTCCCTTACCATTAGGGACAGTTTCTCCATGCGGTCCCGGAGTTCCAGGACATATGGTACTATGGGGGTCCCTTCTTGCTCTGTCTCCCCCTCCCAGTGTCCTCTAATGAGGTCTAGGGGTCCACGGACCCTTCTCCCATAGAGTAACTCAAAGGGGGAGAACCCAGTAGATTCCTGAGGCGCCTCTCTGTATGCAAATAGCAGATGAGGCAGGAATCGCTCCCAGTCTCTGCAAGTGTCAGTAAAGGTCCTCAACATCTGTTTGAGGGTGCCATTAAATCGTTCGCAGAGACCGTTAGTCTGTGGGTGATAAGGTGAGCTAAGCAGAGGTTTAATACCGCACACCTTCCACAGCTGCTGGGTAAGCACAGCGGTGAACTGGGTTCCCTGATCGGAGAGAATCTCCTGAGGAAACCCGACCCTAGTGAAGATTTTAACCAGGGCATCAGCAACCGTCTCTGCCTCTATATTAGACAGCGCTACTGCCTCTGGGTAACGTGTGGCATAGTCCACCACGGTGAGAATATACTTCTTACCTGATGGACTAGCCCTGGCCAGTGGACCCACAATGTCAACGGCTATGCGGGAAAAGGGTTCTCCAATGATAGGCATCGACTGAAGCCTAGCTTTTGGGTGATCCCCCCGCTTACCTACCCGTTGACAGGTGTCACACGTGCTACAATAGACCCGCACATCTCGGTTAAAATTGGGCCAGAAGAAATTTTGCGTGATCCTATGAGCTGTGCGGCGGGAACCTAGATGGCCGGCTAATGGCACATCATGCCCAATCCGCAGAATCTCCTGCCGGTATTTTGCGGGCACCACTAGCTGTCGATTCTGCGGAGGGGTATTCGGCTTCTGGGGCGGTTTCGGGATCCTGTAGAGTCTATCCCCCACCCACTCGTAGTGCTCCCCATCTACTCCTTCTCCCCCAGAATCGGCCCTGGCCCTGTACTTTGCTAGCGTCGGGTCTTCCCTGGTTTCCTTCCCGTATATCTCTGGGGTATCCCAGCCTAAAGGGGCCTGGTCTAAGGTACAAGTCGGGGTAGAGAGTCTTACCTGGGTCTCAACAGCAGGTGGGCCGGTCTCGGCGGCACGGGTCTGGGCACGGGTCGTGACAGCGTCCACTTCAGCAGGACCCATGGGAGCGTAGGCGGAAACAAGGGGCGCCAAGTCATTGCCAAGGAGGACATCCGCTGGTAAGTCCTTCATGACCCCCACATTCACATGTCTAGCGCCCACTCCCCAATCCAAATGTACCCGGGCAACGGGCAGACGGAACACGGCACCTCCAGCTACTCGTACGGCGACCGTGTCCCCTGTATGTTGGGCTTCGGATACCAGGTGTTTCTGGAGCAAAGTCATGGTTGCCCCGGTATCCCGTAGACCACTGACCTCCTTCCCATTGACTTTTACACATTGTCGGTGGTGCTGCCTGTTATCCCGGTGGGCAGCCTGAACGGGGTCTGCCTCATGCAGGATGCCCCAGCACTCCTCTTCCTCTACACAGTGAGCGGCTGGGATGGGGGGTCGTGGATTGCCGCCGGCTGGTCTCCTCCAGGACTGGTTCTGGTTGGCGCTGTTCATCGGGCACTCGGGTCGCTTGTGCCCTAGTTGCTTGCACAGGTAGCACCGAATGGGTTGGGCATACTCCCGTGAGTTGAACCGAGGTGGCTGTTGGTACGGGGCAGATGGAGGCGGTGCCGATGGGCGATTCATGGGAGGCTGGTATAGGTTGGCTGCTATTGGTGCTGTTGGCCTGTATTCCACTCTGGCGGGAGCCTTGCTGATGAGACTGTCCAGTTTGCGGGCGTCAGTATACTCATCTGCCAGGCGAGCTGCTTCGTGCAGAGTGGAGGGTTTACGGTCCCTTACCCACTCTCTGACCCCTGCTGGCAATTTATCAAAACAATGTTCCAAAAGAAACATCTGCAGCACCTCTTCTCCGGACACAGCCTGGCACCCCGCCATCCAGTGGGCGGCTGTGCGATGCACCTTACATGCCCATTCCACGTATGAGTCCCCAGAGGTCTTGACGGTGTCTCGGAACCTCCTCCGGTATGCCTCAGGTGTAACGGCATACCGGGAGAGTAAAGCTTCCCTGACGGCCACATAATCCCCAATCTCCTCATCAGGAATGGCTCGAAATGCCTCGCTGGCCCGGCCGGATAACTTGCCGGACAATATAGTGACCCAGTCTTCCAGGGGTACCTTGTGCAGGGCACATTGGCGCTCAAAATCAGCAAGGTACCCATCGATCTCTCCTTCTGTTTCACTGAAGGCTTTAAACGCAGTGAATGGTACCTTTTTCCTATCCCCCGGGTTTGCTGTGACTGGGGCTGCTGCAGCACCGCTTTGGCGAAGCAGGTTGGCCTCCACAGCTGCCATGACCCGGTCAATGGTCTCTATAGTCGGGTTGGGACCATAATGTGCCAGCCTGATTCTTACCGCCCGGTCAAAGCTTGCCTCCTCGGGGGTTCTGTCAGCTGCGCTGGGTCCATTGGTTCCCTCTGCCGCTGGTACTCCATCCATTTCCAGCAATAACGCAATAATATCCCTCTTCCTGAGGTTACTGGCTTGTCCCCCTCTTTGCTCCAATAAATCCTTTAGGGTAGCCCTCCTCAGGTTTTGGTATTGTAATTCCATTTAGTCCTGGTTGTAATGGTCTCTTTGGGCGTTGAGGATCATCCCGTCGCTTGCCACCAGTTGTTACGGTACCTCCAGGAACGAAATGTACAAACCGCCGTTTAGCGAGTATTCCCCGTTCGCAATAATGTGGTCGGGTAGCGGGTATAATAAAACCAGGCGAACCGCCAGCCAGGGAACACTCCAAACTCCCGAACGGTACCTGTACGGCTAATTCCCTTCGCAAGCCGCAAATCCACGAACGGCAATTAATAACCGAACGACAATATCTCCCAAGCGGCAAATAATCCAAGTAAGCAGTCTCTCGCCGCTGGTATCCAAATCCCCCCAATAACGAGACCAAGCTCCGCTTTGAGGGTAAAACACGAACTGGTTTACTGTGGGCTACCTGCCCGGTATTTATGCAGGTCTCCCACTTGGTGGACACTCCCCTAGGGGACCAAATGGGAGACTGAAATCACAGAGGGACATGGGGACATTCTGGACATACATCCCCACAATATTCCCAGCATGCAGTACAGTTCCCTCCCCTCTGCTCGGGGGATAATTGGGAAGTAATTCAATTATCTCCCCGAGCAGAGGCAATCGCCATTTTAGATACAAGTTACAAAACCACACAAAAATCCATAACTTAATAACTGCTGAACATTTTACATCAGTCTTGCATATCCCCAGATAGCCTGGATCTGAGGGCACATTATTGGAGAATAGCGCTCAGATCCCATTCGCACAGTTCAATCGCCATGGAGTCAAAGTCTCTTTCAGTTCTTCGGTATGCGATTGACTCCATGGGACGGCTATCTGGGTTACGTCCATTCGTGTGGTTGAATCTCCCGAACGGCTGTCGTTCGCATGCTTTTGTCGATTGAGAAGGGGAGGTCGACGGCTTCAGCGGTGTTCGGCTGAAAAAGTGTCCGCTTTCCGATCCATGAAATAATCGTTGAACACCGCTGGTCGTTCGCATGGACAAAATGGCCGCCGCCTCGTGGTCGGCATACGAACGACGACCACCCGGCATTCGGTTTTAATTGAGAAGTGTCTGTGGTTAACCGCAACGTTCTAATTGGGATCAATAGGTTAACCAGCAGCACACTTCTCTTCTGGGTGGCCGTCCGTTCGGTAGTTCCGTTCGACAAAACCGACATTCTCTTGAACAAAGCATACGAACGGGGAAATTCATGAAAACGGCAAAACAGACGAACAACGCAGTTATAATCCAGACAGATGGGTCTGTCACACCTCTGTTGCCTGTCACTCAGCCACTGCCTTACCCATTCAACAATATTGGAATCCAAACTTAAAGATTGCAGTTTATTGATAAGCCTTCTATGTGCAACAGTGTCAAAAGTCTTACTGAAATCTAGGTAAGCAATGTCTACTGCACCACCCTGATCTATAATTTTAGTTACCAAATCAAAAAAATCAATAAGATTAGTTTGGCATGATCTCCCTGAAGTAAACCCATGTTGTCTCTGATCTTGAAATCCATGTGTTTTAGATGTTCAACAATCCTATCCTTTAACATGGTTTCCATCACTTTCCCCACTACTGAAGTAAGGCTTACTGGCCTATAGTTGCCCAACTCCTCCCTATTACCTTTCTTGTGAATGGGCACAACATTTGCTAACTTCCAATCTTCTGGGACTACTCCTGTTAACAATGATTGGTTAAATAAATCGGTTAATGGTTTTGCTAGTACACCACTAAGCTCTTTTAATAGCTTTGGGTGTATTCCATCAGGTCCCATTGACTTATTTGTCTTTACTTTTGACAGTTGAAATAGAACCTCTTCCTCTGTAAACTCACGTGTAATAAATGACTCATTTATCCTTTTTCTCAACTGAGGTCCTTTTCCTTCATTTTCATCTGTAAATGCAGAACAAAAATATTCATTGAGGCAGTCAGCTAGACCTTTATCCTCTTCTACATACCTTCCTTCTTCTGTTTTTAATCTAACTAATCCTTGTTTTACTTTTCTTTTCTCATTTATGTATCTAAAAAATGTTTTGTCCCCCTTTTTACTGACTGTGCTATTTTCTCTTCTGTGTGCGATTTGGAAGCTCTTATAACTTGCTTAGCCTCTTTCTGCCTAATCTTATAGATCATTTTGTCTCCCTCACTCTGGGTTTTTTTATAATTCCTAAATGCTAACTTTTTGTTTTTAACTATTTTGGCCACATCTGTGGAGTACCACAGTGGTTTCTTGAATTTTTTGCTTTTACTGACAAGCCTAATGCAATTTTCTGTTGACTTCAATAGTGCAATTTTTAAATAATCCCATTTCTCTTGGACTCCATTTAAATTGCTCCAGTCTGATAATGACTCCTCTACCCATATTCTAATTTTAGAAAAGTCTGTTTTCTAAAGTCTAAAACTTTTGTTTTTGTGTGGTGTGACTCAGTCACTGTTCTTATATTAAACCACACTGACTGATGATCACTGGATCCTAAACTTTCACCTACAGTAACATCTGATACCAAATCTCCATTTGTTAACACTAAATCTAGTATGGCCTCTTTACGAGTTGGCTCCTCAACTTGTTTTAGAGACAATCCCAGTAGGGAGTTTAGAATATGTGTGCTCCTAGCACAAGTAGCTAATTTTGTTTTCCAATTTACATCAGGAAGATTAAAGTCACCCATTATGATAACTTCCCCCTTCATTGTCATTTTAGCTATTTCCTCAACTAGTAGATTATCTAACTCTTCAATTTGTCCTGGGGGCCTATAAATCACACCTACACGGATTTTTATTGAGTTACCAAATTCTAACGTGGCAAGCGGACTCTACAATTTCACTAACTTTTATTAGGCTGGGTACATGCTGTTCTTCACGGCACAAAGGCCACCCCTCACTTTCGCAGCTATCTTTCCTATATAAAGAGTACCCTGGTATTGCTCACGTCATTTTCTCATTTGTACCATGTCTCAGTAGCTACAGCGACTAAATCTACACTATCAGTTGCCATTATTGCCGCAAGTTCATGGATCTTATTCCCACTAAACTGCGACATTTGTAGACATGACTACAAAACATCATTTTTTAACACACTTGCTAAAGGCACCTTCTGTCCTTGTTTTGGGGGGCAATTGGATTGATGTTTTATCACCCTTTTGCCCCCCCCCCTCCTAGTTTAAATACTTCCTAGCAAAACCTCTGAACTGCTCACTGAGAACATTTGTTTCCTTTTGAGAAAGATGCAAACCATCTTTTTTGTACAGCTTATCTCCATTCCAAACAGAGCTACTATGAGAAATAAAGCCAAATCCTTGCTCCCGACACCATTCACCAAGCCACAAATTAAAGTCCCTAATACGCATCCGCCTGTCGTTCTGAGTGTTATGCACAGGCAGAACTTCAGAGAATGACAGTGTGGAAGCAACCTGCCGTATATCATTGGCAAAACACTAAAAACTTCCTTAACCTCTGAAACCTCATTGCAAGCCAAGTCATTTGTCCCTAGATGGACAAGTACATCCAATTCCCCTTCCTGCTTTGCTTGCTTAACAATATTACAGATACGTCTCCTGTCTCTGTGAGCAGTAGCTCCGGGAAGACACCTCACAAGACCACCATTGTCCATCTCCACACCTCTTATAATGGAATCACCTAACAACAACTGCTTTCTATTAGGCTTCACCATACTCTCCAAGCCGGTCTCCACAACACCACTAGCCTCAGTGTCTCTCTCCACAACACCACTAGCCTCAGTGCCTCTCTCCACAACACCACTAGCCTCAGTGCCTCTCTCCACAACACCACTACACTCTGAAAGTCCAGAAAATGAAGAGCAACAGACTGTGCAAAATGCCTTTTATCCACAACTCTAAGTCTACCAGATCCTACAGTAATCCATCTGCCTTTCCTAGCATGTCTCTGTGGCAGTGGCTTTGCAGCAGTTCCAGTCTGAGTTTCTTCACCAGATAATTTACAAATCTCAGACTACTAGGAAAGGCTACTAAGGGGCAGGGCAAAGCTCTAAGGGATGGAAGAGAGAGCTCTATAGGACAGGGGGCAGGACAGGGAGCTCTTTCACACTACATGCACAGCAGTTTTAGATAATCTGCACATGTTTGTGAGAACTGAAAAATGTTAATGTGAGTGTGTATGTATGTGTGTGTGTGTGTGTGTGTGTGTTTAAGTATGTTGGATTTAGTTATTGTGCACTTTTTTAATGTATATTTGATTTTATGGTACAGTGGCGTTTCTTGCAAATGTTAAATTGTTGAAAATGTTCAAATTTTATGCACATTATATGCAACAGCAGTATTTGCACGGTAAACCTTTTTTATTTAAATAAAGTGTGGGTTAACTTAAACTGTATGGCTATGCTGTGGTTCCTATAGGCTTTGCTTGCGTGGGGGGGTTGAGGAGGGCCTCCATGTCCATTTTGCTTGGGGCTCCCAAATTCCTACAAACGGCCCTGTACATTGATCTATATCTTTACAGTGCCTATAGTATAATTTATTGACAAAGTATTAGATTAAGAAAAAAGAAAACAGTTTCATTGCTAAGCAACAGATTCAAGGATGTGCCTGTTAATATTTTTGTTTAGATGCATTAGGACATCAAAGAGTTATATTTTATCTCATCCACTAGTTATCATGAAAATAAAGAATTGCACTTATATTCTTGGTAGGCTAATGACCGTGAATGTCTCCTCTTAATTACACAGTTAACATCAACAAATGTTATTTCAGCACCATATTGTTTGTGTTTTCAGTTTTCATTGAGGCAGATATTTTAAATCTCACCAAAATTGTTCAACTCTCATGGTTAATACCCAAAGCAAGAAGGGGCAAGGGGGGGAAACAGGTCAACGCAGTAGCATGTTTAGAGGTGATAAGTGGGTGCGCAAGAGAATATAACAGGTGCAGAAAAGTCCATTAAAATAAATTCGTATTCAACCTAAAGGACAAGATTGGCCCATCTTGTAGGAAGATCTCCCTGGGGTCCCTCAATACCATCTCTCCTACGTTAGGTCCCAATTAAAATCAATAAGGACCTAACTGGGACAAGCGTTGGTTTGAATGTTCCATGCTGTCACCAGAACTCGTGAGCTGCTGCTAATTGCTTCCCTTGAGTTTTGGGTTAGTGACTAAGGAACAAACACAAGACATAGCATGTCTACCAGGTAGTGTATACATACCAAAAAACTCTCTGAGTTTCACCCAAGGGATGCAAAGTTAAGGAAAGATTAAGGTGTGGATTAAGGATGTTTACGGTTAAGGGTGGACTAAAAGTTGAGGGCATCTGCTTCAAGATACTGTGGACTCTAACCCCCATGGCTAATCCAACAGTATATCCGACTCTGTAATGATACCTGTCATTATAAATGGCCTTACAATAATACTGCAGACATTTTAACGTGTCAGCAGTAATTAGTAATAACACTTTAATGTCAACATTCAGAAATCAACTTTTTTTTACAGTGAACCTATCTTCCTGCCCCATGCATGCAAATACTAGCAACTGATTACATGAAATATTGATTATGACAGCAGATAAGAAACTGGTGGCCCATACGGGTTACCAATTAAATAAGACATTTACTGATGTATGATAGCAGCTGTTTTGTCACGTTCTCAGCTTCTCTTTCTCGTCCTATGAATATTATATGTATGGAGATTTTATTCCATACATGTATCTGACCCTTTCGTATCCTCATAACCCATATGTATATTTAATTCTGCTAATAATATTCATTAGCCTACTGCATATTTGGCCTCCGTTCAGACATCATTAATAAGAAGCTGTTGGAGGGGGATATGACAAGACTGCAAGATATGTGTGTCCTCTTTTCATCTTCACCTGTCCTTAGATGCTATAATTGTTTCCGGCACAGTTTATCTAAATGTTATTCCTTATCTTGACCAGACGAGATGGGAAAAAAGGGCTGCTTCATTTACCTTTGTGAGAGACACAGGCGGTTCTGATGACCTTTGCAATAATTGTTTTTTGTTTATATATCTGAGAGCGTTGTGCCTTCCTCTGTCCTTTGAATAAAAGATTTTCACTACTCTTTTATTTGGCTTGAGAAATATATTATGAAAACTAATCTCCCATGCAAATGGTTATACATATATACTAGAAAAAAAACACAAATATTAGATAGATAGATAGATAGATAGATAGATAGACAGACAGACAGACAGACAGACGGACTGATAGATTAATGTTCATTAATCTCTAAACATTGAATTTTAGTAGCTAGATAACAGACTAAAATTTTAGAATTAAACTTCTTCATTTCTGCAAAATGTATTTATTAGATAGATAGATAGATAGATAGATAGATAGATTTACAAGGAAAGGTTAAAGGATGTTAACATGTATAGCTTGGAGGAAACTCGAGACAGGGGGATATGATAGAAACATTTAAATACATAAAGGGAATCAACACAGTAAAGAAGGAGATTACATTTAAAAGAAGAAAAACTCCCACAACAAGAGGACAGTCTTAAATTAAAGGGGCAAACATTTAAATATAATATCAGGAAGTATTACTTTTCTGAGAGGGTAGTGGATGCATGGAATAGCCTTCCAGCTGAAGTGGTAGAAGTTAACACAGTAAAGGAGTTTAAGCATGCGTGGGATAGGCATAAGGCTATCCTAACTATAAGATAAGGCCAGGGACTAATGAAAGTATTTAGAAAATTGGGCAGACTAGATGGGTTGAATGGTTCTTATCTGCCGTCACATTCTGTATTGATAGATGATAGTTAGATAGATAGATAGATAGATAGATAGATAGATAGATAGATACAGACAGAGAGAATTAGACAGACAGACAGATAGATAGTCAGACAGACAGAGATACAGAAAGAAACAGACAGAAAGATTCATGTTCATGAATCTCTAAACAGTGTTTTTAGTAGCTAGATAACAGACTCAAAATTCAAAAAAATTGTGAAACGTCTCAATTTCTATAGATAGAGACATGGATGGATGGATAGATAGATAGATAGATAGATAGATAGATACGATATTCTCACTTTCCAGATAGATAATGCATTTTGCATTATCTTATCCAAATCTGTCTAACCTTAGAGGACAATGATTACCCTATCTTCAATGACCATGGTTGGTTACATAATATCAAACTCAAACCTCCTCGTTATTGAGTGTATCCTAGTTACATCGAATGGTCTGATAGAAAATGGGCTGAGGACATCACCCAAAGATCTCTTGCACCATAACCACTTAATGAAGCTGTAGTGGTCATGGTGCTTAAAGTGCCCTTTGTGCTGCATGTAAGTGATTTAGGCTTGCTAGAGAAAAAAAAAGCTACAGAGCAGTGATGAGAACATTTCTGCTTAGAGTATATAAAAGAACCCATGGAAACTTTTGTTCTGTACGCAGGACTACAAAAATAATTGTATCATGTGAGATAAATGAGAGAAAAATATGTTAATAACCTGTGTCATGAATGATGTGGGGTTCTTTTATTAACAAATTCTACAAAGAAATCTTAATGACATTATGAGCAATCAACTATTATAACCATTAATTGATAAAGTGACATTAAAATAATAAAATACAATTGTACTGTGTTTATTCATTTGCTTTCACCCACAGAGATAATTTAGAAGAAACACCATTCCGTTGAATATTATTTTAATTAATTGTTGTGTTTTAAAAAAAATGAAGCTACCTTTGAAATGTTAAATACATTATTTTCTATTAATTAAAGTCAGATTTAATGGATCCCTGTTTTGATTCATATTTTCTGTACTTCATGAGCATAGCAATATTTGATATTTATTTGTTGAGTTTTAAGAGACTTTTAGACATTTCAATGACCAGGTCGCTGAAATGAGTTCAGTAGCTAAAATAAATTGGACTTATGTATTTAGCTATAATACAATAAGTGTGGAAACAAATAAAGAAAAATGACATAGTACTCTAAAAATAAATCAATAAAATCAGTAAACATAGCAAAGGACTGATTCCTTACAACAAATAAATACAATATAAACTGGTCAAAACTAACTAGTCAGCTATCTTCTAAACAGCTAAAATATGAAAATTAAAATAATTCCTTTTGTTAATTTTGCTATTTCAGTTGTTTAGTAGATAACTCCCTAATTTGCTATCGTTCGACAAGTTACAGATTAATATTATTATTTATAAAGTTTCAACAAATTCTGCAGCGCTGTACATATTTATAACCAGAAGAGTTGGACACACAGGAACAGAGGGGTTGAGGGCCCTGCTCAATGGGCTTACATGCTAGAGGGAGTAGGGTTTAGTGACACAAAAGGTAAGGGTAGAAAAGTAGGTTGTTTGGATAGTATTCAGTGAGGGTTAGTGGTTTTTTTTGTTGTTGTTGTTTTTTTGTTTGTTTTTTAATTTCACGCAGTACCCGCCTGTGTATTCTACTGCAATTCCTGCATCTCAGGCCTTGGTACATTAGTCATCATCAGTGTTTTTTTTTTTTCTTTCTACTCAATCCACATATCTTGTTATACTCTATAAAACATTGATTTACCAAGAGAAAAAAAAAACACAAATACACTACAAACACAAAGATGGTGACAGTTCCCTCTCTTATAGTCCTCTATAATATTCCTATATTAATAATTGAGTTAGCTTTGTTGTTGCTTTTGCTTTATTCTCCCTTTATTTCCTAATTTATTTCCTAATTTAAGCTGCTACAGCCAACTTATTTAGCCATTTATTTTTGCAACAATCTTTTTTTTCTTCAGATTTCTATTTACGCCTCCTTCCATTTTTAATTGTAGGATTAGCTGTTTTTTTTTACAATTTCCCAGTTTGGTAATATCTTAGTTCTCCATCTTCTAGATATTGAGATCTTTGCTGCTATTTGAGCATGGGTGAAGAAATATTGCAGATCCAAATTGTATTGGGTAAAGTTTAGGTGCAATATAAACATTTCAGGAGAGAAGGAGAATTTAGTTCCAGTTATTCCTTGAATTTTACTTAGAAACAATTTCCAAAATTCTTCCATCAGGGGACAGCTCCACCAAATGTTTCCCGAATCTCCTACCTCTTTGTCACACCTCCAGCATGTCTGATATGTTCTGATCTATTTTATTCAGGTGGCTAGGGACCAGATAGAGTCTGTTTATTATCTTAAAATGCAACTCCACTAAGTTTAAACATTTAATGTGTTTAGCAACTGTTAGCCATGCTTTTTCCCACTCTTTTTTATCAAACTTTTTTTATTTTCAAATCTTTCTCCCATTTCTCCATGGCCAGGAATGTAAGATCTTCTTCCCCCTGTCTCAGTATCGAGTTGCACTTTTTTAGTCGATTTTTCATATCGTTCCCCTTTATTAAATTGCTTAATTTACACTTAACTTCTGATTTTTCTTTATCTAGTACTTTATTTAAGTAGCTTTTAATCCTTATGTAATTGTATTTTTCACTTACCGGAAGAGCAAATTTAGTACATATTTGTTCATATGATTTGAGATTTGATCCTGTCATTAAATCTTCTATAGTTTGTATATCTGCTTTGCTCCAATTCTTTAAATTTAGATCCTCCATGTTATTTTCCAATATTAAGATCGGTAAAGTGTTGGTGATACGATTTTTGAGTCCCAGATTTTTTCTTATCTTACTCCATAATTCTCTAATATCTTGTAACACCATGCTTTCAGAACTTGGTGGACTATTATCAGTATTCCTTTTTTGAGTGAACCAAAAGAAAATTAACAGATCTTTATTGTTTGACATTTCTTTTTCTACTGCGTACCATCTTTCTAGTTGAGACTCTGTCTGTTGTGAAATAATACAGTGAAAAAGAATACTCGCTTGGTAATACTGTTGTATTATTGGAAGTCCTACTCCTCCATGGACTTGATTTATCGCTTAAAATGTTCTTGCCATTCTTGGTTTCTTTGCTTGCCATATGAATTTGGAGAAGGATTGTTGGATCATTAACAGCCAACTATCAGGTACTCTTAAAGGGATCATTCTAAACAAATAGAACCACTTTGGTAGGATATAAGATTTAATTATATTTATACGGCCCCACCATGACAATTCCAGAGCTCTCCAGTCTTTTAAGAGCTTATTCATTTTAAGAAGTAATGGAAGAAAATTGATCTCAACTATTTTTTATGGATCCGTACAAATATTTATTCCCAGATAATTAAATGATTTCACAACCCAGACAAAATCAAACCTCTTTCTTATCTCTTTCTTTTCTTCAATATTTACATTACTAGCTAAGATAGTTGATTTGTCTGTATTTACTTTATAATCTGAAACCTGTGAGAATTTTTTTACAATTGTCATAAGATGTGTTATTGATTGTAGAGGGTTTTCTATAGTTATAATCACATCATCGGCGTATAGGTTTATTTTTATATTTTCTTTCTTATGGTCAAAACCTGAAATTTTCTCTTTTTGTCTAATGGCTAATGCCAGAGGTTCTAAAGATATTATGTAAAGTAGCAAGGATAGGGGACACCCCTGTCTTGTTCCATTGGACAATGGGAACCACTCTGATCTAAAGTCCTTTCCCATAATTCTTGCTGTTGGTACAGTGTATAGAGCCGAGATATTCTCGAGAAGTCTTCCCTCCAGTCCAAATGCTTGTAGTGATTGCCTCATGAACTCCCAGTTGACCCTGTCGAATGCTTTCTCTGCATCCAATGACAGGGTCAACATGGGAGCTCCCGTCTTCTGTACGGAGTTCAGAATGTCAACTAGTCTTCTCATATTATGTGTTGACGACCTACCTGGCACAAACCCAACTTGATCTCTATTTATCAGTTCTGGTATGATTTTTTTTAAGCGTTCTGCTATAATGGCCAAGTACAGTTTAATATCAGTATTTAAAAGAAAGATTGGGCGATAATTCTTTATTTTCTCTACATCCTTTTTTTGCTTAGGGATTGGTACTATATTTGCTTGCAGCAATTCTGCCGGTATGCTATTAGGTGTTCCGAAGGAATTGAAGACTTCACTTAAATCCATTTTGATATTATCTCTTAGTAATTTATAGAAGAGGTTGTAAAATCCATCTGGCCCTGGGGATTTATTCTTTTTTAATTTGTTAATGCAAAAGACCAGTTCTTCTTCTTGAAATACTTTATTCAGTGCCTGTAATTGTGTATGCGTAATTTTTGGACTATTACTGTTCCCAAGGAATTCACTGATATTCACCTTTTTAATTGGATCCTGGATATTATATAATTTCTGATAATAATTCTTGAAGGCTTCTGCTATTTTTCCCGCCTCAGTAACGTCTCCCCCTTATGGATGATCTTTTTGATTTTTCTTTTTTCAGTCTATTCGTCATTAATGCTTCCGCTCTATTTCCGGTATAGTGCCATTTCTGCTTAAAGTAGATCAGAGCTTTATTAGCCTTTGCCATTAGATGTTCATTTATTAATTTTTCAATTTCTATTATTGAATTATTGATACTACTCAATGGATTCTTTTTATTTTGGTCAAGTAAGTTATCTAACTTTATATACAGCTCTGCTAAATTTGCTTTTTTTTATTTAATTTACTTTCTTTAGCTGATAAACTTATAAAAAGGCCTCTTATTACTGATTTATATGCACATCAGGTCATTGCTGGGGACACTTCATTATTTCTATTTTCTTTAAAAAATAATCTGTTATTTATTTAATTTGTTTAAGATTGTCTTTATTTTTCAGTATCCAGTCTTTCATTCTCCAGTCTGATCTTGTTCTTTGACATTGTTCCTTTATATCTAAAATAACCGAATTATGATCTGACCAGGTAGTAGCTGTTATAAAAACCTTTTTAATTTGACTCGCTAAGTTTCTGTCCCCCAGAATTAGATCAATTCTAGAATATGAACAGAAGGTTTTGGAGAAGCAAGAGAAATCTTTTTCTTTCGTGTGGAATATCCTCCAATAATCCAGTAATTCAGCTTGTTTGACCGATTCTGAAAAAATTTTGGCATTCACCTTCAGGTTTTTATAATTACTGCCTTTTGTTTTAGAGCTCCTATCAAGTTCTACATCGAAAACACAGTTGAAGTCTCCCATAACGATAACTCGGCCCATTTTAATACGTTCAATTTTATTAAGCACTTTTTTAATAAATGTAATTTGTGATTGATTTGGCACGTATATATTAACTAACGTATATTTGTGGTTATTAATTTCTGCTACCAAAATAATATATCTGCCTTCTGTATCTAGTTCCTGATGTAAAATGGAAATAATTCTCGAGAACAAAAAGGCTCTTTTCTTTATTTGACTCATAGAGGCGCTAATTATAGTAGGGAAAAACTTAGATTTAATTTTTTTTTTCTTGTACTTTCCAGTGGGTTTCTTGAAGAGCTGCTATCTGAATTTGTTCCTTTTTAAAAAATTCAAGGATTGTATATCTTTTAAATTGTAAATTAATCCCCTGTGCATTAATCGTTGCTAATCTCATATTATTTTTAAAAATCCTATTTCCTTTAATTGGAGGACTAAGAGGTTCACCATCATAACTAACAAATATCTAACACACCACAAAATTGTACATATTCTCCCTTTTCTTAGGCCTAGACCTATGTATCTACTCTCTCCCTTGTCTTTCTCCCTTCCTGGATCTCCCATTGCCTCCGGGGGGGGCCCAGACAAAAATAGCGAGAGAAAAAAACAAAAAAAACAAACGACACTAACTCTCTACTCAGTGTCGTATATACCCCATTCTCTAAACTCGCAAAAGGTTTCAATACCGAGATCTGCGAGCTAGAATGCTTTCCTAGGCCAGGAGGATTGATAGTTGTTTGTCCACAAGAAGGAAAATAAATATCTCTTTCCTATTTTCCCCTGTCTTTTCTTTTTACACCTCCCGACTTAAACTTAAATGTTTAGTCATAGTCCCTCTTCCTTTCCTTATTTGTTTCCCTTTCATAACCCTATATTATTAATTAATTTAGTGCTTATATACTTCTATGACATTAAATTTATTTTGTGCCTATATCTTTCTCTGTTTGTGATTCTAATTATTAGTGCATATATTTATTTTGTAAATCATTAATTATCGAAAGAGTGCAAAGTTAATATTAAGTCCAATTCTCTTCATTTCTATTGTGATCTCTCCTTTCTTTTATCTTTTTAGCCTTTCCTTTTCTCTTCAAAAAGTGTTAACTTACTAGTGCAATTCTAATGTTTCTCATCTGTATTTCATATCAAGTGTCTTATATAATCTTCTTACTTATTTTCTAATGTGCAATCTTTAAAAAAAAAAATAAAAAAAAATAAAATAACCCTTAAATCATTCTTTTACTTATGTTATATTCCCTTCTTGTATCCATTGTTCTATTTTCTGCGGTTTATCGAAGGTTGGAAACCCCCATGCATATTTAATTTCATTTTTCCTGAGAGCCTCTGTCTGCCTGCTAAATAATTTCCTTTGGAGTCTCGTCTGGTATGAGAGATCTTGGAATATCTTGATTTGCTGATAAACTGACCCCTCTAGGTCTTTACTTGTCATGGCCTTCATAATTTGCATCTTAAATCGATATGATTGCAAGCAAATAATTGTATCTCTCGGGACTTGATCTGGTACATTGCTGGGCTTATAAGTTCTATGACATATTTCCATACTGCTTGTTCCACTGCTTAAATTGATCCCCAGAAACTTAAAAAACTCTTCACAGTAACCTTCTAAATTTGTATTTACTACAGTCTCCGGAATCCCCCTAATTCGGAGGTTATTTCTTCTAGATCTATCTTCTAGCTCTGTAATCTTCTCTTTCAGGTTTTCCAATTTTTCCTCTATTTTAATTACTTTGTCAGTGTTACTTTTTTGTTGTATAATTATTTGATCCATTTTATCTTCTAGAGCTTCTACCCTTCTTCCTATATTTTGGATCTAATTTTTTTATTTCTCTAGACTGCAAGTTTATTTCTTCCTTTATTTTTTCTAGCTGGATCTCCAAACATTTGGATAAGTAACCAGTTGTGATAGATACATTCTCTTTCCATGAATTGTCTGACATTGTATTATCTGTCTCAGCTTCTTTAGAGTCTAGTAAGGGTGGTGATTCTTCTTGTATAGATTATTGCCTTTATTTAGTTGGGGGGGAAAAACCTTTCTGTAACTGGTTCTTGTTTTTTTGTTGTTTTTTTGAAGCTCCGTTTACTGTCTTGGTTTTTTTTTTGAGGCCATATTTTATAGGCTTTTCTTTTCAGCCTTTTTATTATTTTTATTTTTTCCCTTTCTTTCTTATATTACATTTTCTCTCTTTTTTTTCTTTTTTTTTCTTTTTTCCATTCCTTCCTTCTTTTATTTCCCTTTCCCCCTTCTTCTTCCTCTTTTTTTATTCTCTGCCTTTCCTTTAATTTTTTGGCACCTCTTACTCTTCCAGTAAATAAACTAGTTCCAGCAATATACCAGGTTCATTGAATTTTCAATAGACAATTATAAAAGTATGTTATCTTAAGAAGTTATAGTAGTAGTAAGCTATAATTGCAGACCGTTAATACACACTAAATAATAAGTAACTTCCCTTATCTTAGTGCCTTAGTGCCTAATTATAACATAGGTGTTTATCAACCAGCCAGTGTACTTATCCGTTTCTCTGTTGCAAGAGTCCACAGAGGTCACTCCCCTCTCTCTTCCACAACAATCAGAGAAAGACCTATAGGTCTTTTGCTTTTTCAATCAAGCTTTTTCAATCAAGCTTTTTCATCTGCTTCCTCTTAGTTCAATCTCGGTTTCTCTTGCTAACCCTGCACCGCGACAATCGCTGGGTCGGTCCGGACGGCTTCCCTCATAACGCCCTTCCCCACTCAGTGTCTCCAATCCTCCGGGCCAAGGGGAAAAAAAACCTGCGGGACGTGGCGTGCTTCCGTGAGCGCGTCTACGTCATCTCCCTCTCCATTAGTGTTTTGTTTTGATGACAGTTGCCAGAGAGAAATTAGGGTACAGGAAGGGAAAGCTGTTGACTGTTAAATTGATATTCTTTCCTAAAGAAGTAAGTTTTCAAAGATTTTTTGAAAGAGTGTACACTGGGTGAAAGTCTAACAGAAAGGGGAAGGTGTTCCATAGAAATAGTGCAGCCCTAGAGAAGGTAGGAGAGGTAGGAGTACGAACAGATGCTAGACGTAGGTCTCTGGCAGAGCGTAGGGGCCTAGACTGGACATATGTGTGTATTAGTGAGTATAAGTAGGTTGGAGCAGCAATGTGTAGAGATTTGTAAGGAAGTACCAGGATCTTAAATTGAGCCCCATCTCTTACGGGAAGCCAATGTAGTGACTGACAGAGAGGGGAGGCATGGGAGATGCGTGCGAACAGGAAGATACGTCTCATATTACTTTTAAAACAAAAGATGAGGAGAACTCACAAAAAGAACAGTTACCAAAGGCATTTTTGCAAATAGCAAAAAGCATGCAAAAGTATTGCCTATCCTCCTGCTGTTGTAAAATTTGAGGACGAAGACCTCGATTTAATATTTTAGATAAGCTTTTCAGATTATTTATTATTTTTGGATAACCTTTTAAAAATATTCTTTCAAAATATTAAAATATAAAAAAAGAAAAAGAAACTTGTATGTCAAAATATTAAATAATTTTAAGAGTTTACAGATTAAAATTATTTAAAATTTTGAAATAATTATGTTAACATTTTAATGTAAGATATATTTTCTGCTATTTTTATATTTGGAAATAATTATTTTAAAAGTTATCCAAAAATTTTAATTATTGGAAAAGCTAATACAAAACAGTTAAATTGAGGCAATTTGTTTTCATGCACGGTAGCAAGGATGCAGGAAGCATCACCCACATCATGGATGCCACTGGTAAAGCTGCATTGTGTACTTCCTTTCTGCTATGAACAAAATGTGTGCATGCCTCATGCAAAAAAGCATGGATATTGTGAGCATTAAAGGAACACTATAGGGTCCGGAACATAAACATATATTCCTGACCCTATGGTGTTAAAACTACCAACTAACCCCCCTACTCCCCCCCTTTGCCTCCCTAAATATAGTAAAATCTTATTTGTATTCAAGTCTGCAGCTGCTGTATCTGACCCTGATCTGCCTGCTTGGCTGACATCATCAGAAGCTGTGTTCTGAGCCGATCATAATGCTTTCACATTGGATTGACTGATATTGTCAAGGAGGCAGATCAGGGGCAGAGTCAGCACAAGTCAAACACAGCCCTGGCTAATCAGCATCTCCTCATTGAGATGCATTAAATCAATGCATCTCTATGAGGGAAGTTCAACTTCTCCATGCAGAGGGTGGAGACACTGAATGTCAGTCACACTGTGCAGAACAACCCCAGGAAGCACCTCTAGTAGCCATCTGAGGAGTGGCCAGTGTAGTTATCACTAGGCTGTAATGTGAACACTGCATTTTATCTGAAAAGACAGTGTTTACTGCAAAAAGCCTGACAGGACTGATTATACTCACCAGAACAAATACAATAAGCTGTAGTTGTGCAGGTGACTATAGTGTCCCAGAAGTACTCAAAGTGCATATGCTAGTAAGATCCACAGTTTTCTCACAAATAAGGCAAGGGTGATGCACAGTGCACACACAGTTTGCTTTACTTGCAAACTTAAATACTGAGCACCGCCTGTGATATTACTGCACATTATTGAAAAAGCACACAAAATAAACAAAGAAACTTGCTCACAGACCTAGATTTGGCTCTGCGGTAGAACCTAAAGTGGACCTGCAAAATTACTCTCCCATGACCCAACCTATGGACATGTAGGGCTTAACCCCCTCCACAACCTTTACTGGCCTCAGGTACTGCTGCAACTTTTATTCTGTTGTGCCAGATCTTATTTCATGTTAGCTGACTGCCTGCCTAATGAACATGTGCAATTTACAGGGTTCACGCATGCCAGTTGAGGACCTCCAGTGACTTCCTTAAATCTGTGTTGACCCTCCGGATTGCGCAAAAGTGAAGTAAAGTTCCACCCTTTTGTCAACCTTCTGGGTACTCATAACAAAATGTAGTCTCCTTTTTCTTATGTATAAGTTTAAATATATGCATAATGTAAAAAATAATGAACACTCTCCCACCCCCTGCGACTGCCCGGGGTGGGGGGGGGGGATTTTGGACATACCAAAAAGAAAACAGACAGAGCCACTTTAAATATAAGTGAATTGTTGGTTGGTGAATATACGTTTAAGGAATTTTACAGAATAATAAACATTTGAGATCCATTTTATTGGAATTTCCCAGCATATTGTCATTCTCCATTTTTAATGAAATACATATTTATTTTGTACGCATTTTAATTATGCAGCAATGTTTTCTATATATTCTAAACATTCACAATATGATTATATTCAGAAGGTAGAAATTCCAAGTATCTAGACATGTACATTGTTACCTGGTAACCTGGCATCTATGCGCTAATTAATAGGCAAGTAATGCCTTGAAGGTACACTATGCGCGTCTTATACAAAAGATCATCAAGATGTTCTTATCTTTTGAAGGTCAAGAACTTGACCGTGTTTATTTTTAACTATATCGCTACCAAGCATGTTCTGTTAAATAAAAATATTAGCATGACGGTTATTTAAAACATGGCTTGTACATATATGTATATTACGCTAATTTACACAATTTTTTTTTACCATTTCTTCATTCTTTACAGAACTGACGACGACATCAAACGTTTTCGAAATTATTTAGGAGAGGTTTAAAATATTAGCATTAAATGAAAAATTATGTTGTTTTGTTGTTTTTTTACATTAGTTATATGTGATAAAAATAGATAAACAAAAATGGCTAGATGGCACGCTTACAAAGATCTGTAAGGACTTGATTGAAATATTAACAATACAGTAAGCGTCCTAAAAAATGGAAATGAAATGTAAAAATAATGTCAGTATTTGAGCATAAAACCCACATACAACAAGTATGGGTAAATCATAAAATGTTTCACAGTGTGCAATAAAAGTGATTTACAGTAGCAATATTCAGAGTTTATGCAAAATTCAACTTTTATTCAACATATAATATAAATTGAATTACATGAATCTTTTTTCTGATCTCTGATTGCATTAAAACCATTGCTGTTTTGATTTGATTATCTAAAAAAGGACGGCATTTCGCTGAAGGAGACGTGATGGACTACTGATATGTATTTCATGGTTTAAAGGAACACTCCAAGCACCATAACCACTACAGCCCATTGTAGTAGTTATGGTGAAAAGTATGTCCTAGCTACACCCTTCCCCCTTTATAAGTAGTCAAAATGTTTTTGAACGGTGTGACTTCTTACCTAGGGTATGCCAGGCATCACTGCTTGCCTCTACTACTAACACCCAGAGGACCCCAGGTAAGAAATCAAGCCTTTCACAAACAGTTTGACGTTTGCTTTATGAGTTGAGAGGCTCGGTGAAAAATATGCATACCTGCTGCATTTCTGCTTCTTACTCCTACTTCTTCTCATTATTTTCTTATCACACTTATGTTAAGTATTTTTTTTTTTTTTTTTAAAGGGCGTTGGAGAGACATACACATTTTGTAATCTTGAATGATACATGACTGTCTACTGCAATACAGCTTTACTGTGGTCTGACTCTAAATAGAAAATTAAAGAAAAAAAACAATTTGACAATCCTGGCACCATGACCAGTGAGCTGTTGTGGTTATAGTGTGTGGAGTGTTTCTTTAACATGACTGGAGTCCTTGCAACTTCCCAACTTTAGATTAAAGTGCTGGTTATTGTTTATGGATATTAATTAATACTTTTACCGAATTCTTGGCCATTGTAGGTGTCTATTCAATTTAAAAAATATAGATATATGTATTTTGGGTAGTCGCAAACAAATATTTACAATAAAATAATAAAAAAAATTTTTATGAACAATGAGCTCACTCCACTCAGATTTTAGTGAATATGACCTCTTGTGTTACTTGTTACTTCTTTGTTTATTTCCTGTATTTCCCCTCACTTGCTATACTTCCTAAAATCTTCCTCACAGTAACTTTTGTCAATTTCATGCACTTCCTTCCACACCGACTCTGCCTACTTCCTATATTACCTCCCAAACTCGCTATAGCTCCTGAAATCTCCCTCACACTATCTCTGTTAATTTCATGCACTTCCTTCCACAATGACTCTGTTTACTTCCTGTAATCCCTCTCAAACACTCTATACTTCCTGCAATCCCCCTCATAGTAACTGTTCATTGCCTGTATTTCCTTTGACACTTACTCCACTTCCTAAAATTCCTCTCACACTAACTATATTTGCTTCCTGTATTTCCTTTTTACACTGACTATTTCTTGTAAGTCCTCTCACAGCAAGTCTGTTTACTTCCTGTATTGTCCTTCAATCCCACTCTACTTCCTGTATTATCCTACTCCTAAACTTCTGCTCTGCATTCTCCTCGAGACTCTGCTTCCTTCCGCTCATCAAACTTTCCTTTTAACCCCATCCTCTGCATTCCATCCGCTTAACAATAATAACTCGTTCTCTTGTCACTGTGCATCTCAACATGTCAAAAATGGACTTTTTCAGCAAGTACAGTAGATAGAAATGTAATATTTCTGTTTGCAATTCCAATTTCACAGCTGACTGGGATTTGCAGAGACAGAGAATTCTCATAAAACTGCAGAAACGTTTAACAGAATGAGTGGCAGATGGAAAAATAGTGTCGGACAGCTTCATTTTTCTGATTATGTTAACAAAACATGACATGCGGTTTTCTAATACAGTGACACCATTTAATTTACAAGTTACATTTTTGAATCAAATTGCTGATTATTTGATTTTTTTTATATTATTTTTATACTGCAGTGCAGATTTGTGGGTGCTGGTTTTATCTTAAATGTATTCTCCAATTTGAGCATTTTAATGGTGTGTTATGTTCTACTTGATGTTTGTAACCAATATATAATTATATTCGAGTCTCCCATAACTGTCAGTATAATGTGTATATGTGTTATATGAAAATGTAAGGCTTACACATCAAATTCTCACATAGAAGATAATTAGGGCTATTTAAATTTCAAGTTGATACAATCCAGGCATCATGCTAGATATGTACCTATGTCCTTGACATTTCTGATAATTGGGAGCAACATAATATTTTATCCCAGTATAATTAAGGAGCATTAGAGAAAATTTGTGGAAAATAAACAAATATGATTTTCATTTGCTTTGCGCCATACCAAAGATTGATGTAAATTTGATTTGTTCACTGAGAATGTTGTTGTAGAAGATCATGATGTCCTTGGAAAAGATAGAAGAAATTGATTTATCAAAAGAGAAAGATTAAAAAAAATCTATTATCCTAGCTGTGATTTTTTTTTTTAACTTCTTTTGTTGTTGTTGGTGGTGTTTTTTTTTTTTTTTTAGCTTTACACAGTTCGGAAACGATAAATGTATTTATTTTACTTTTTCTGTCATATTACCTGCTGTTGGTGCCAAAACGAGAATGAATGGTTAAAAATGTCTGTGATTAATAAGGAATACACGTAATCCATTTCACTCAGGGTTGCCAATGTTCAGAAGTGTTCTCGTAGACGCAGACTGATCTGAACTTGCTACACACGCAACAAGCTTATCTATTGTTGTACTTGTTCTGTTTATTAGAGAATTGTCTCCAATGCCACGAGAAATGGGACATGAGAGAGCAAACCTGGCATGGCAGGACGAGAGTCTCAATATTCAGGTATGTTGGCATGTTGGAACGTACACACTGTTACTTTTTGATTCCTATCCACATTCTATTGGTGCCCTTAAACAGCTTTTTACACAACTTTGCCACCAAGAATTGGTTTGATCCACAGACTCAACGTGTATCAATAGCCAACAATTTATACCATTAAGGACCTCAAATATTGTAGAACTGACTGGTGAGGATGATAAATTAGTTTGAAATCAAAAGGTTGAATTTTGGACTAAATTTTGAAATTCATTATTCACATCCTTAGGATTTGGTGTTTATTGAAAAAGCCAAATCTGTTTGCCGCCCCTGTTATTAACTGACATATATTTTCTGAATGGCCTTGTCCAGAGATTTCTTTGTGACCTTACCCTTGACATTGAATAATTTAATCTGATATTGCTGTGGATTGAGAAATTTGGTACCGTTACCCATTTTTATTCTGTTCCCTTTTTCCTGGTTGGTGTTCCCAAGAAAAAATTAACAAAAATTATTTGAAAACAAAACAAACTGTTTCTGGTTTGAAATAACATAGTCAGAAAAATGTTCGTAAGATAACAGCAGCAAAGAGATATAGTACACTGATACAGAATACGGTATGACCTTTGGAATAGTCATCCATATGTGTGTGGGGGTGTAATCAGAAGTGAACATTCTGTCTGTGCTGATTGAACAATTTGTGACTTTAACTGTCATAAAACAACACAAAGGTTTGAACATTTGTTGCACACAACAGACAGTCTTTATTAACCACTGTGATTAGATGTAACTCGTTCACTTGTGAAGTTATCCTCATCCTACCACCGCTGCAGACCACCCTTTTTTTGGGGGGAGGGGATACATGGTCCATGCTGTAGCTAAATACAAATGCTTATGCTTATTGCAAGACTTATGTGCTTATGTAAGATATAGCTTTGAGATGTGTTAGCTGCAATTGAAAAAAACTAATATATTTCTGCTATATCTGTCTTATCAGAGTGGGATATAATGTGAGAACTCTGCTGAAAATCCCTTTATCAAAATAGCATTTTGTATATAAATATATATATTTAGTCGGAAGAAACATTGAGCAATGATTTTCAGCTTGCAAAGAATTATTTGGTTTATTTTATGTATTTCTTAAACACAACTAGAGTTTTGATATGTCTTATAGAAAATTCAGGAGAAAATGATTAATCGAAAGATCAGATGACTTACAACATGAAAAGGTCAGTAAATGTATTTGAGGGGCAAAGCGGAACTCTAAAGTTAAATCTATTATAAATGAGCTGGCAAAAAAACTTTACATTTTTTATTTATGTGTGTGAGAATGGAGAATCTTCTATTTTAAATAGTGTGTTAAAGACCTGCCTTTTTGGAGGTAACTGTGCATGCATGTGACTGTGTACTTGAACACCCTCATAAGCACACTGTCACGCAAACCTAAATGCCTCTTTCACACGTTTAATGCTCTTCTTCACCCTGTTGCTCCCCATCCTCCTATCACCTTTACCGCCACAAACTTTGCAACTTACCTCACTGAGAAGATTTCTACAATTAGGGAAGAGATCTCTCTGATCTTCCCCCAACTCCACTTCCTCCGCTTTTCTATGCTCACTCGCACCCACTACAGTGAAAGAGGTTTCTGCTCTGCTCCAGTCCTCCTGCACAACCACCACCTGTTCCCTCAATCCTATCCCCTTATATCTAATCCGCACTCTGTCTCTTTCTCTTGCTCTCCCTCTCACTAAAATTTTCAATCTCTCCCTTTCCTCTGGCACATTTCCTTCACCTTTCAAACATGCAATCATAACCCCGATTTTGAAAAAAAAAAAACAACCCTGACCCCAACTCTGCCTCTCTCCGATATAGAACTGGATGGCTACTCACTTTTCTAAACTCAACCTGTTCAAAACAGAACGTCTGGTCTTTCCTCCCTCAAGTGTTGCTACTCCTGTGTCTGTCTCCTTTCAAGTTAACCGCGCTACTATCACCTCTACCTTGCAGGCTCGCTGCCTAGGTGTTTTTTTTTTTTACTCCGACCTCTCCATCACTCCTCATGTCCAGTTGATCGCCAAATTCTGCCTCTTCCATCTCAAAAACATAGCGCGCATCCACCCCTTTTTAACACCGGAAGCAGCTGGTCCATGCCGTCCAAGGTGCTGGTCCATGCCGCTGTCCTCTCTCACCTTGACTACTGCAATCCCCTAATAATAGTAATATAATTGTTAGCATGTGGCTGTACGATTCCATGTTTGTATGTAAGTGCATGTATAATTAATTATCTATGCATGCGCGCATGTCACTGTCTACGAATATAGGGGACAACAAAGGGTAAGAGGATTAGGAAACGGAAATAAGGGGTTACAAAACAGAGACATAGTAATGGGGGTTAAGAGATACACAAGAAAGTAAAGGGATGAGTGGGTTCAAAAGTGACATACAAGTTTAAAATCTGGGAGGGTACCAGCATTTTAAGCCTAGGTGACCTAGCCCTGAGTCATCCTAAAGTGCAACAGGGGTAAATCTGATACACCTCCCCTAGTATGTGCTTTAGTAGCATTTACAGAGCAAACCAGTCCACACAAAACTAAAGGCCCTGCTTTAATTTTCTTTACTGATAGCTTTCAATAATAAAACCCACACAGGGAAAAAAAACAAACAGAAGAAATGTGTGAGACTTGATAGCTTGTAAAAAAAGATCTGATCAAAACTGCTATTACTAACGTGAGACGTCCATATGGAGTATGATAAACTGGAACCTTAGCGCCATAAAAATCACAATATTTAAATGGCTTTAATGAGCTCATTTAAATATTGTTATTATTTAAATTTGGCAACATAATGTCTACAAAAGCCAATTCACTAAAATATGCAGAAACAGAACCCTATAGCTTATGAGAACAGATGCTTTCTCGCAGTTTTGTTTTGCTAGGTGATTGAGATGCTTAGAATACATGCAACTGTTTTTTGCTTGCACGTAGGAGTATTACAAATAGTTGTATCACATGTTTGGGGTAACTCCTGCTTCTTTGTCCACCATACAAGTGGCCCAAAGTGTCTGACAGCTACAATTACTGGTGATCAGACATGTGCCAAGAGAAACCACTCTTTGCCTTATTCGACAGAGTACTGACGGAAGTTGTGGATTCTGAACTTGTTTCCATGTTAAACTTTATTGACAAGCCACTAAATGCTAAATTGGGTCTTGCTAATGTAAGGAAGTAGAGACTGTTTCTATATTGCAAATTCACAATTCAGAATTACTGCTAGAGTAGGGGTACACCAGATGTTGTGGACTACCATCTGGTATTCATTTTTACTTCTAACAACTGGAAAGCGAACTAGAATGAAAACCTTTAAAGCCATCACTGGAGAATTTAAAAAGGAGGACTACTACCTCCATCAAGCACCAACTGAAGAAGCCTCTTCAGGAGGCAAAATGTGTTTTGGGCAGAATTCTGGTCTATTGGACCATGATTTTATTGCCTTTATGTATAAATTTGTTGTTTTCTACTTATATATTGTTACTATGCTTCTACTTGTTTTTTGGACCAAATAAAGGATCTGGTACATTTTTAAAAGAAGACTCCTGGACTCCTCATTACCATTTTGATGGACTCTACACCTATTAGTTCTTCTTGAGTGTATAAGAGTTATATATACAGTATTATGTTACATGATCTATATCATTTATACAGCTGTCATTTCTAATACCATTGAGAAGAGGATTTCCCCTGCATTACATCCTTGAGCCAGGTGATTGTATTGGCTCTAATCTTGTGAGTGACATCTGTACTTATCATTAGTCACCATTTGCGTATAGGCGATACTACACTATTACCTCCTCCTCTCGCTTTTGTCTCTCTGCTTGCCACGGGTGCATTGTATAAATTATACTATGAGATAAGTATTTTTCTATAGTGCTCCACCTATTCAGTTTATTGTTTGTATTTTGGTGTGTGGTTAGGGGATCCCACCCAGGTGCCTAGAGCACATTGATTTATACACTCTGATACTTCACTTCTTGAATTATTTTTATCTCCATTATGACTGTAAGAGCATTATGGGAGATGTAGTCCTCAAAAACTGGAGTGCCAAAGGTTACCTTCAGCTGTTTGTTTTCCACTTTCCTTTTATTTCAGCCTGGACCTGCAGCAGTGTTTCAAGCCTCTGCCCTTTCTTGCAGCTACCTATAGTGTGTCCAATAAATAAGTTTTTGTTTCATCACTTCCTGCATCCTGAAGTATTTGAAGCAATAAAGACTAAGGACCATAGAGGGGATCCAGCTTGGAGTTTGATTATACATTCGTTGATCTGATATGCTGCTAGTCTGAGCCAGCTTTTATAAGTGGCTCATGACCATGTGAGTTTAACCATCTACAGTTCTTATCATATTTAGCTGCTACGTTATTATCCTATATTTTTTATTCTTGTTTTTAGATCTACAAGAGTGGTTGTTTAATTCCATGTTCAATAAGGGTAAAGTTGTATAGTGTGCTCTCACCATTCACATCTTTTTGTAATATTGTATTATTTAATTTTATGTGAATAAGTGACTCACATTGGTGATTGGAGCACCTAAGTTTTAAACCTTTTAACCTTAATCTTTTTCATATTACCTACAGCTGCTGTAGAGACTAAAAGGAAACCATAAAAGGAAGTGAAGTGCTACTTACCGCTCCGGTTTCCAGGCTAGAATCTACATTTTAGCGGCTGGCACTGTTTCACCAAAACTAAAATCTGCATTATTATGATGTAAAGAAAAAAGTTAACAATTGTAAACGCTCCAACACATCCTACAGGTAAAATGTAACTCCATCCGAAAGGAGTAATAAATACATTTTATAGGAAAAACATATGAATTGCAAATGTAAATATGTTCCATATTCTTTTAGCAAATATCTAGATGAAAAAAGACAGGAAGGGATTTAAAGATGTAAATTACCCAACTGGGAGATTGCGGCAAAGAACGAAGTAAGGATAATTTTTTCCCATTGCAGAAGTTCATTAGCACATGGTACCATGTGGTCGTGTCTTTAAAGGAACACCAACAAATTTCCAATTCTTTTTCCTAATATATTTTCCAGTTTAGTGAACATAATTGCTGATTGATTGATTATTTTTATCCTATTCATTTGTAGTGATGTCGCGAACCGCTCGCGAACTTCCCGCGAACGGCTCGCCACGGTTCGCCATGGGAAGTTCGCGAACGGTTCGCGACATCTCTATTCATTTGTACCATAAACACTGTTCGCCTAAAAGAGTCGGTTTGATGCTAGGGTAAAAAAATAAATCCTTTAACAGTTTCTTTAATAGTTTATTTTCAAAAAATGATAATAATAATTAAGTATTAATAGAATACAATAATAATTACAAGCCATTGAACATTACTAACTAGTGTAATGACATGATTTTCTGTACCAGAATGTCATGGGAAAACAAACGCTGTGTTCTTTTTTTGCAGAGACTCAAACAAAAGCACTTTAATTTGTCAAATTTTAAATTACTACTGGGATGACCACTTTAACAACACAGGTAGAGAAAATCTGTTCGTGAACGATTAGAAAAAAATATTCTTATCTGAAAAATGCGAGCAATCCTCTTTAAATATGATTATCAACAAGTTCTAAATATGTGTGAAGTTCTAGTTGCCGCAATAACTAGAGAATCTGTCCACTTTTAATCATTTTAAAGATGAATATAAATGGCACTGTTCATTTCCTGCCAGTATGTACACGAGTTTGTTTATTTTTCTCTACATGCAACAGACGGCAATCCAAGGAGTAACAGCAGGAAGAGTTAGGAGGATTTACATGTAATTAGAATATATATATAATTATCTGTTATTGTATTAATGACTAATGAGGAGACGACACTACTCTCGTCATGCGGAAAAGTATTTTTCAATATCTGACAATTACAAAATTGTGCATTAATTTATTTTATAGCTATTATTATTACTATTAGTAATATGAACAGTAGTAATGAGAAGACAAAAAGAGGAATACTTTATAAGTCAAAAAATAATATTATTTTTATGCATGAAGATCAGCATAATTAAATTTTAAGTTTTACAAATTCTATTTTTCTACTCACCACAATTCCCTGTTTGCAAATAATCTTTTGTGATTAATGGCACCGACCCAATAAATGCCCCTAAAAAAAAGCCAAAGCCAAACTAAAGTGAGAATTCTTGGGAATTCAAACTTAATTTCATATTAGACTATATTAGCTAACTGTAGGCGTAGCCGACATGGAGAATTTTGCAATTTGGCTTTTTTGGCCTCAAATTTATATTCACTTTGAATTCACAACAATTCTAACCGTTATAATAACCCTATGAGACTGTTACGGGAGCTCGAAGAACATAATAAGAGAACACATTTTTTTTGTTTGTTTTCCCATCACTTAGGGGTTAAAATGTTCTTCAAAAGAAAATAAAAGTTAGCACATTATTCCATGTGTTCCTCTAATACTTACACTTTTCTATTAAGTTGCAATAAGTTTATATATTTGACTTTTGGATTTCTCTTTTTTTTATCTTCAGGAGAACCATCTGCACTCTGTTGGAATACTGTTTCTATGAGGACAAGAAAATGAATTGTTGTGACATTGAAACTGTAGCTTGGTTTTCATAAGTGTCATAACCGTGATCTATTATATTCCTCACTACTGTCCTCGTCTTTGTGCAATATGCTAAGTTGTGTTTTCAGATTTTTTTGCTTTTAACATTTTCCCCAGGGATGCAGCAGCTTTAACAAGTGATCTAGATTTTAGATGATCTTTCTTTTTTAATGTGATATAGGAATAATGCATTGGAAAAAAAAATACTTAAACTCATTGGAGAAAATGTGCCAGAGTCAATTTTGGAGGCAAACATTTCCCCAAGATAATTAATTCAAATATCGATAAAAAAAATAATAATAATAGGACAAACAATGGATAAACGAATATCTAAACAAGCCAATGTATTAATAAATATTCTAAATGAAAAGATTTATTCGATATATGGCGTGTACTACATCCATTTTTCGAAAGTACACTTGTCTCATTCCAGGATAGATATGTTATGGGGAGATGGGCAACTAATAGAAGATATAAAAAAAATTGAAATGAAAAATAATACTTGTTCAGATCATGATTTTCTTATGTGGAATCTGAAAGACAAAGCAGGAAATAGGAAATATTCTACAGGACATATAAACCATTATCTGTTTTATGATAAATCAATCATCAAATTAATTAAATAAACAATAATTATTTATTATTTTTTAGAAAACAACCCTAAGGACGCATCTCCCACAATAAATTGGTGTGAGTTCAAATCTGTTTTAAGAGGACATCTGATAAAACGTAACACTCAAGTAAAAAAAAGAGGAGAAAGCTTAGCATAGTTATATATAAAATGTAATCAAATAGCTAATAAAAATAAAGTAGAAGAATCAATGGATAGCAATCAGAAATGAGGGAGGTACAAAAACTCATAAATTAAAAACTAAGGAAAAAAACTAATAAAAATATGGAAAAAATTAAATTAAAATATTATAGTAAAGGGAATAAAGCAGATAAAATACTCAATTAAAAAAGCACAATTTAATATTACCACAGCATCTACTCTGTGAGAATTTGATGCTACCGCCGAGTTTTTTCCACCGACTGGCAAGCTCAAGCATTTAATATAACCAGAGGCGCTCCAGGGGTTAAACCTACTAATAGTCTGCCAGTAGATACCTAGCCTGTGATTTTATATGTTATACAATTTTAGTTAACTCCAGGGAAATTATCTATTCTGAACACAAATGAGCATGCCCTGTTCTCAAGTTCATGTTTTTTCATTTATAAATGTTGCTCTCGTGTCTTGCACAGCCATCCCACCCTGTGGCATGGGCTGATTGCTCAAGCAGACGACTGCAGTGCCCATCACCCTGGACTCCTACTAATCACTGCAAGTGTTACAACCTCTACCAAAACTGGTGTTAGATTTGCAAATGTCACATCAGGCCTAAGCCTCATCGCATAAAACTTAGCAAAGTTTTAATAATTGTGTGTTTCCTTAGTTACTCACATAAGTATAGCCAATGCTAATTGACATGTTACTCTATGAGGAAGTGCTAGCTAAGCTTTGTCTATTTAGTTGCTTATAATTTTGACTTAATCACATGCGCAGTTTCCTATGCCTGGGCCCATAACCCAGTGGTATAACATTCTCAATGCATGCAAGACTCAATGTTTAACTAGCCTGTTTACTCACAGACACATCTGCCTAGCAATTTTTCAGTCTGAAGTCACTGGCCTGTATAGTTACACTAGAGGTCATGGGATTATAGTCAACGATTCGGACACAAGAGTATAGCATGTCTTGGATAACAGTCTATGAACCTTATGCTAACTAATCTATCCGCACTAGCCTGTTTAATTAACTAGTACAATGTACCCATACTACCTATACTGTTACTAGAGCAGCTTAAGTATTACCTTGACAAATGTACCTTACAGTTATGGGTGTGTTAACAATCCCACTTACCTAGCAGGGATGCTGGTGTCTTGCTGAGCCGGGACTGTGGATTGGCTGACATTTTGACCATAGACTCTGAGACTACTCCTTGCTCAACTGAAACTCAAGGCTACATTGTGTTATTTTAATTTCTCGCTGGCATTATTAACACTCATGTTGTATTACTCAAACATGCAACTAAACGTTACAACATTTTTATCACATACAATTTAGCTAAAACATGCTGTGCTTAGTCAGTTGTTGATTACTTTTCAATGCTTTTCCTGGGCCTAGTCAGGGTAGCGGGATCTTTAAATACTATAGTTAGTGATGTTACATTTTTTCATGTTTCGTAGATCAGCTAGATAAGCCAGCGACTAGATGGAATACTTTCTAAGGTATATAACGCACTGTGCCGCCAAGGTTTTGTTAGACCTGCTCAGCTAAACTAGGACCCCATTTTAATTGTATACCCAGCGTAAAGTTTAAACGTGGACAATCTAGACATAAATAACTGAAAAATGTGCACGGATTTATTATAACCCCATTGTTTAAAATGTTGATAATCAGAGTGAGGAATGCTATTGGGGCACCACACGCCTGCTGTTATGTTTTTTTCTTTTCGCTGCAAAAATAAAGAATTTAAAAAAGAAAAGCACAATTTAAAAAAAAAAAGCAAAGTTTGAATCGAATAACTAAGATAATAAAAAATGGTGCGATAGTACTAACACCATAAAACATAGGTCAAAGTTTTAAGGAGTATTACAACTCTCTGTATAATCTAAAAGAGGCAAACGATAAATCAAATATAAAGAGCTATTTAATAAATGCTAATTTAAATAAAATATCAGAGTCCCACAGAAACAATTTAAACCATACTATAGCTAAATTGGAAATTGAGAATGAGATAAATAAAATGGAGAAAATAAAGACACCGGGCCCAGACGGTCTCAGTAATTTAGTAGAACAACTGACTAAAACCTTTGATTATACTGTCTGGCAAGGGTCTTTCCTTACTGAAATGTTACAAGCTAATCTATTACCAAGTTTAAAACAAGGGAAAAACTCAACAGCAGTTGAAAGTTATAGGCCAATTTCTTTAATGGAGATACCAAAATATTTTCTGCAATTTTAGCTAAAATACTGAAAAATATATTGGAATACATTCAGATCAAATTGGTTTTGTACCAGGAAGAAGTGCCTCATATAATACAAGGAGAATAATTGATATAATTGATTCTGCCACAAGAAAAAAGTCCCCTTGCTGACCCTGTTGGTCGATTCTGAGAAAGCATTAGACAGGGTCAGCTGGGAATTTATGAGTCAATCATTATAACAATTTGGGATCTAGGGTTGGATACATCAGGCCAATATGGCTTTAGATACAACACCTTTAGCAAGAGTAGTGGGACCAAATTTATGTTCAAATTTTTTTCCGCTTACTAATGGTACTAGTCAGGGATGTCCCCTGTCTCCACTCCTTTATATTATGTCCATTGGGCCCTTTTCTAATAGTATAAAAAACAATAAGAACATCAAGGGATATAGATATAAAGAAGGGGAACAAAAAATAATATGTGTGCAGATGATTTACTGATTACAATTTCAGAGCCGAACAGGTCTTTAGAATATCTTATGAAGGAGATAGAAGAATATAAGTAGCAGACTATTAAATTAACATCGATAAAACAACAATAATGGACCTTAATTTAGCTAATAGTTTTAAACAAGATGTTAGATCTAAATATAATTTTACTTGGAGGAAAAAAAGATATGCCCTACATAGGAATAAAAGTAGCAAGGGATTTAAACAATATTAGAGAAATCAACTTCTTGTCACTCCTTCCTTTGTTAAAGAACTGGATAAATATAGAAACATCTTGGATGGGAAGAATTAATATAATTAATTCATATTTTCTCCCCAAATAACAATAAATGTTTTGGATGATTCCTCTAAATTTTTCAGATTGGTGGCTAAGTTTGATTCAGAAGAATATTACAAACTTCATCTGGCAGGGGAAAAAAACAAAACTTAATCAAAACATTTTAGTGCAAAGTAGGTTAAATTCCTGTTAGTTAAAAATTCTTTCTCGGCTAGTATGATATACCATATATATAATACTCAATTAAACAAACAAGAAGACGAAGCATGGTATGAAATTGAGATCGAATTTTGCCACCTAAAGGATTTGAGTTCTCTGCTATGGCAAGTAAAGAACTCGAAGAAGATATTAATGGCCAGAAACTGTAGCACTGTTTTGGATCACCTTATCGGTTTCTGGATTAGATTAAAAAAGAAATGTGGTATATTGAACCAGATTCCAGAACATATTAATTTAGTTTCTTTGGAATATTGTATTATGGACTTGGACTTGAAGGGATGGAGACAGAGGGGCATCATAAAAATAGAACAAATTTTAATAGCAGGAAAGGTAAAACCTTTTCCACAGATTGTTTAAAAATACCACATTTCAAGGTCAGAGATATTTAGTCTAAGATTAAAAAAATGATATAAAGTCCAATTTATTGAAAGACAAAGCAGGCATAATATTTAAAATTATGAGTCAACGTCTAAAGTATTGTCTAAAGGTATGGATCTGTTGAATACGATGGAAATATTACAAACATTCCCCATTTTCCAAATATGGCAAAAATACATAAATTATACTATAAATATGAAAGAATGGTGTGAGGCATTGATAAAGGTTAAAAAAGTAATGCACTGTAAAAATTGGGCAGAAAGACAATTCAAAGTAATACATAGGCAGTATTTAGTACTGACAAGATTAAAAAAAATGTACCCTGAACACTCACCGTGTGTGTTTTCTTTTTATAAAAACTCATACCAATTTAGATTTGAATTTACCTCCAGAAATAGCTCCTTTGCACCTGAATTGACTAAAACTAAACAACAAACTATGTTTTTTCATCTTACAATGTTTTTTGGCCGTAAAGATTGCAATTGCGTGTAGTTGAAAAAATCCTCTAGCTCCACTATGGACGAATTTACATAAACAGTTATTAAACCAAATTAAAGTGGAAACGAACATCAAAAAAACCCTAGGATGTAGATCCAAAACAACTAAAATATGGGAAGAATGGGCAAATAAGTTGGATATAGAAAATATTAATCAACCCTGAATGAAAAATTGTTAGAAATCTTAAGATAGATTAAGTATATACTAGTTCTATTTACAACTCCCAGGGACGCTCCTCCTCGACAACAGATTGATTTTGTCTTAAACATAAAATCCTGTATTTTTGTTTATTATGTATATTAAACTGAGTATTAATTATTTATATGCAAGTCATTAATATCCCTCTTATAAAGGTTATTATGGATTTGTCGATGGAGTAATGAGTTAACAGTGGTTAATGTAGTTATAAATATACTCAGATATAATCAATTCCTGAATATGAGGAACAGAAAACAATAGAGAAAGATAATATATATAGAAAGGGGGAAAGAAAGAGGAAAGAGAAGGAAAAGGAGAAAGTAAAGGAAAAAAAGAGAAGAGAATCGATATCTATTTTTCTTTTTTTTATTGTAACACAATTAATTATGATAACAGGCTTAACAAGGTTAATAAGAAATAGTGCAATATTGTATGTAATGGGTGTCTTGTTAGTGGATTTTTTGTATCTATGTTATGATTAAACCCAATAAAGAATATTTCATTAAAAAAAGAAAAAAAAAGACTTACTTTTTTTTTAAAATAAATACACAGTCAAACCTATCCATCACACCAATAATCAAAAAGCGTGAATTAAATGTTTTGTCACCTGATTGGAGCCACAGTTTGGTTGCAATCAGCATACTCAAAGCTCCATTGATGACTTTGAGAATGGAACTATAGATACAGTTTGATAATCGCAACCATGGCATCACCACGGTTACAGAACACTGCAAAGGTCCCTTTTACAGAGGTGGGGTATTTTTCATGTCAGTACTTGTAGAGTTAGGCAGAATCATAGTTTTCATTTAGAGACTGAAGTCAGGTTCATAGGTCAGACAATCTTTTTAACAATGCTCTGCAATATGTCATGGTACAAATTGGTGTGAACAAATTTGGATTTATAGACAGAAACAACTTGACACTTGACATTTTTAGGAGTTGCCAGAAAGCAAGTTATAGGTGGCTAAATGTTAGCCAAACTTTGTTTTATAAACCGGACATCAATTTTTATGCATGAGTCGCTAATTCTAGGTACAATAAAACTTGAATTAATTGACAGCAATTATATGTGAATAGACCTGAAGGTTTCAAGTAGGGATTTGCAAATGCTTGAGAATTTATTCCTGAATGATTGGAAAACTATTCCCAGAATTCCCAATATGGCTGCAATCTAGTTCCCAGTTAAAAGGACGCTCTAGGCATCTTAACCACTTGTCTAATTAAAGTGATAATAATGCTGGGAGTCCTCTGATGTTATCCCACATTTCAGTGCTAAACCATTTTTTGCATTTGGACACTGAATGTCGATCCCTGGATACCTAAGAAAGTCCCCATTGGGCACCTATTGATATGGTAAAGGTAATGAAGTGATGATTCTTTCAGCCTATCAGCAGTTGCCTGGCTATCCTTTCCTCATACTGCACAGCACTGAGGAATCAGAGTCGAGATTCAGAAGAGCCATGCTCCAGATCCCCAACTTTGTGGTTAAAGCTTTGCCAAAACGGTTTATCCCCTAAATGTAAGAAGGTACATAAATAAGTGTTCTTTTAACAGATTTTGGATTGCCCCAAAGTAAATTTGTAAATTAGGGCAATATTTGTAAATCTTAAAATATACATTTAATTGTCTTCAGTAAATCTGCAAGTCGACTTTCTTTCGGAGGCAGTTACCTCTTAGTTCTCTACTATTGATGTAAACTCCTACATTCTAATCAAGTTTCCTCCTCCCTTGCACCTTATCACAAACTCCTGAAACCCATCAATTCACAAGAGACTTCCTTGCCCATTTATAGTTTAACTGACATCTTTATGAGATCTATGATATTCTGGTCTATGCTGTCTTATACACACGGATCAGTTATTCGCACCTTGGACTTCAGTGGGATCAGGTTTGACATATGTCAAGAATGACATACGGGAACAATAGTTTAAGAAGGCCCTTCTCAAATTAACTCACAATCTAAATCCACAATCTCTAAATATATTTTTACAACTTACAAAAAAGGACTTGAATGAGTTCCCTTTAATGTTACACCTTGTGCATCTATGCTAAGTGACTTGCAATATCCTTATTACTGTAGATTGTACTTTATTCTATGTATCCTAACATTAGCAGGCTTTATATTTAATTGACCGGAAAGTTTATTTTACTAAAACTGCAGCTTACATGGAGCTCGGAGACATATCTGCTAGAGAGTAATTGTCATGGAAACCATTAATCTATCTGAATTAACTGCCCTTTCTGATTTAGAAAAAAGAAAATTAGTATTGATCTGTCTTTGCTCTTCATCTGGAATACGAGTGCTCTTTTGTTTTAGACCCATGGTCAATTTCGTTGAGTTCTCCGGTTAGAACAGAGAATGCGAGGTTTGAGATTCATTCTTCTATCTTTCTCCATTCATGTTACAGTTTATCAATAGATATTGACAGGTCCTATAATACTCACTGAAAGAAATCTCCAAAACATATATCCATTTTCTTCTCAGACATAAAATTGTCAGCAATTTGCCATTTTGCTCATTGACTTGACAACCGATTTGAGAAGTTTTAGTTAATATAAATCGAGATAAATTTAGATTTTTTTTTTCCAGCTGAGCTATTTTGGAACAAAACGTAAAAAAACTAAAAAAAAACAAGCTGTCACCTCATCACACGTTGTTATTTGCAGAATAAACACATTAATGTGTGCATGTCATCTAGAAAGTGGTTTATTCACTAAATTATGGTAAACCGGAAACAGAATTGCTAGATTTAGAATAAAATAAACTGTGACAATATAAGAGTTGGTGAGATTTTCATATCAGTATGTTTGCTTAATTTTTCCAAATCAGTTTTTATTCACTACAATGATATTTAGAGCATAACTTTACACAAAAAGACTCTGCCTTAGTGCAACCTTAAAAAGCACTGTTACCCCTATCCCCTCCAAAATAAGTATTTAATAAAAAAAAATATTCTTTAAGAAATACTCATATTGACTGTGCTCAGCCAAAAGACAAGGCCTAACAAGGTCAAAACGATCATCTGGGGTGGCTGTATCTCTCATGCTGTCGGGAATCACTGTTTAATAGATGAAGCCCACGATGCAGAAGAGCACTGAAAGAACATAAACCAGATTCGCAATACAGAAGGGTCAGATGGAGGATAGTCAGGAAAGCCATAAGGTCAGGACAGGCAGAAACAGGTTCAGAAGCAATAAATCAGGCAAAGGTCAACAGGATACCGCAGAGTAGTCACCGAAGGTCTTAACACAACAGGAGCACAGTATATCTGGTAGTGAGTTCTTGGAGGAGTGGTGTTTAAATAGGAAGAAGAGGTATGTCTATTTACCTTAACTCCACCTCCTTTGGTGTGGATCAACTTCTGTACCTTTCAGAAGGCGTCGTTTCGGTGCGCACGCACCCTAAATCATTCCTGTTGCTCTGCCTTGAGGCAATGGAGTTCCATACAGATCCACGGTGCCGCGCTTGGGATGCTGCGGCCAGTCGCTGGTGGATAGTGGGTCGGCTGTGACGCGGTGGAGGAGCCCTGGCACAGCATCTCCATCAGGAGAGAGAAAGATGCAGCATGGAACCATGAGGTAAGGAGGCAGTGGAGAGGGGGCCTGAGACATGCAGAGAGAGCTGTCCTACATTTTGGTTCTGGACTGCCCTTTTAGGTGGGATCAGTCTGATATGCAAATGGACTAAGTTCTCTTTGTAATGGCACAAGATGATCTAAAACCAGCTTGAGATCAGTGACCCACTGAAGAGAAAGCTACTTGAGCTGTTGTCTGTTATCAGTATTCTCTTGCATCCTGTATTTTGTTGCTTTTCACAAGTTTAAAGGGTAGCCCAGATGTGGATCCCTTGCTCACGTTGTCTAGAGGAATATTGGCTATACATCACTCATGGTCATCTGGGATTGCTGTGTCTCTCGTGTAGAAAGAACTGGCCTTTATTTCGGTTCTGGACCACCCTTTTGGGTGGGCTCAGCCTGATATGCAAATTGCCTAGATTATCTTCATATTGGGTATTGCCTAGGTTATCTTTATAAAACCACCTTGAGATCTGAGCAGGTACCCATCAAAACATAAGCTCCTTGAGCTGTCTGTACTCAGTATTCTCTTGCATCCTTTTTTTTGCTCTCCTCTGTAAGTATGTTTAAGGTTTATACACTATCGAGTGAGCTGAATTTCATTGATGACTGAGATGCAACCTGGCTATTTTCCAACCTGGCTATTTTGTTTTAAAACTTGCAGTTTGGCTGTCCATTTGGTCATCAAAATTCACAGTTTAGTGACTAACCCCTCACGGTGACACCTGCTTTTCATATACTAAATATCTGGGACAAGTGCCTGGCTGTGCTGCTGTTGCCTACATGCGGACACAGTGTGCAGAGATGTTGGTTGCAAAGTTCAGTGCCATTCTAGGTGCTGTGTGGTTCTTGTGTCAGTTTAATGTGGACAGGACAGGGTGGTTGCTTGCGTGTCAATTCAGAAATATTTCTTTAAGTGTGGATACTGTGAAAGCAGTGGCTGCAGATTTTATAGTTTAAGCACTGTGCTTGTTTTTTAAATTATTCAGTCACCAAGAGGGTTATTCAGTAATGTGATAATCCAAAGTGAATTTCAAATTTAATATTAAACTAGTTAAACTGGAAAAGTTCTCTAGGTTAGCTGTGCTTTCATTTCAGCTAATTTAGCCTTAAATTTCAAACTCACTTACACTTCACCTTGAATTTTCCCATTAGTAAATAACCCTGACAGTGGATTGAGCTTTTTCTCATGGTCTTCATTAGCGAGCAAATCCTATGGTATGTGATAGCATGGCTATAAATAATGGCTTGTTTTGTGTGATTTGGATAAAAGCTGGAGGCTGTTGCACCTAGTGATCAGTCGAGTTTGCCATTATATATAAATATTCGTATTAATGATGGTGCACTTCACCTTTAATTCAGCTTTCGGTGCTAAAAGCAGTGAGCATGAACCACTGACATCATCTCCGGAACCCGTGAATAGATACAATTCTTCTTCTTGGCAACGCCATTGATTACTGTTAAGACGATACTTAGAAGAATAAATACTTCATTCTTATCTGTTTGTTAGGCATTTGCATGTTGATTAACCCCAGTTCTACAGAAAGTCCTACAATGCAAAAGCTGGCAATTGGTACATGCAGGTTAACAGTTTGTCAAGAATTGGCAGTCTCTGAAGACTGATGAGAAGCATTGATTTCTAAAATGTGAGTCTAAAGAAATATTGATCAAGAAATGCCTGGTTTTCTCTTCTTTTTGTAAGGTACATTTCGTTTTTTTGTTTTTTTCTTGTTTTTTCATGATTTTCTTTAATTGCAAGCATTTTGTTTCACCCTGTTTACAAACATTTATTCTTCACATTTACTATTAGATCCCTCTTTGCTTTAAATATATTTTTCATCTTGTCCTAATCATCTGTCTAATGCCATATCTTCTATTACTTCTTTTATTTTGTCTGTCTTAATAAAATGCATAAAACAGAGTCAGTAATGCAACAACGTTTGTATGTTTCTTGGCAGCGGTAGTTGATCTATTCAGGTGTGTTTCAGTCTAATTATCATAAAATAATCTCTCTAGTCTCTGCCCTTGTCACTTGTACTTGTCATGAATCAGACACCAGACTGACACCTCTATCCCAAATCTACTAAACGAGGGGAAAGCACAAGAGGAGACCAGCTTGCTCCCTCACAGGAAGTCTCCAGAGTTTGCAGAATTTGAAAACATATCTAACAACTGTACTGATCTGTGCAGGTGGTTTCAAGGAGAACATCTGGAGATGGTGTCACGTATTCATCCGCTTATAAAAATGTGGTTAATGACATTTGCCGTCCACACAGGAAAAGTTGTACCGAGCAGCAACCAAATCCACAGAAGGGTCAATGCTGAGCAGCAATTATGCAAATGGTGACTGCCTTTGGGGTCAAAGGCTGGTTACAGCCTATCAGATCTAGAGGAGGGGTATTTAGGCCCAGTTCTCATCCTGCTCAGTGCCCTGTCGTGGTTTCCCTTGTGGTTGTCCGAGAGCGAGTTATTGATTCTGGTAATTCTGGTTATTTGACTTTGGTATTGTTTTTGACTTCCCTGTTTTCTGGCATCCCTGACTCCTGGCTTTTCCTTATCGTTGTGTCTCTTTCTGTTTCCCTTGACCTCGGCTATTCCTTACTATTCTTTGGTACGTTAGTCCGGCCATTCTAAGGTCCGGTATACATTACCTATCAGTCCTCTGTGTTACACAATTCTACGTGCTGGATCCTTCGGTAATCCTGACAGATGGAGGCCGACAATAACCCATAAGAAGGACCCCTGTCACTGAGTGATGCCATTGCAAGGATTACACTCTTTTAACATGAATAAACCCCCTTTATAATTGCTAGACAGTTACAATATCCACTAACAAAGACAGCTGATGGAGCCTTGTTGACATCCACCATCAGTTGCGTACTGAGCAGGTTCTAGAAGAAGGTTCTAACATCAAATTGTAATAATTGAATTAGTGGCAAAGGGCACATCCAATTCTAAAAGCAAGATTTAATATATATATATATATATATATATATATATATAGTACCCCAAACAGAATGGAATTCTCAAACAATAAGTATAGTATTCTAGAAAATCCTGCTACCTAAGCATGTGGTTCTCTTAACATCAAAGGGATCTGCCTCGCAGTTTATTGCTGTGTACAGGCTGTTACATGTGGCTTTGGGCTCTCAGTGCTCCACCACAAAAATGAAATAAATAAAACACAATATTGGGATCCCCTGGATCTTCATGGAACCTAGATCGGCTTCTAGCATCTGTCTCAAGTCCTATCTTATGTGCAGTAGGTACAGGTAAAGAAATACTAACAGAGTCATCAAGACTTCCTTTGTAATGAAGAGGAGGGCAATGAAAAGCCAAGGTTTCCTTCAACTATTGTGTGGGATGAAGTTAGACATATTGCATAAGGTCCACCACTTGCTCCTGCCCCTTCACTCCATACACAGCATGGGATGAAACCTCGATAGTTTGCCCTTTGGTTAGTCCTCACTCAGGTCTGAAAAATGTTTTTGCTCACTTGTGCTATTACCAAAATAACCTATTCCATTTGCATATCAGACTGATCCAGCCCATAAGGGCAGTCCAGAACTGAAATGCCAAAAGTTACCTCTGTAAGAAAGACACAGTAACCCTGGATGATCATTTTGGTCTTCTTTGGGCCTCGTCAGCAAGGCCAGTGTCTGGATTACCGTTTAACTTAGGGAGAGCCATAGTAAATTAATTTAAACAAAAACAGAGATTATGAGAACTCTGAGAATGAGTCAAAGCATAGAGAAACCTCTGTAGCTTGAGTGCACATTTCTTACCCCACTTTACTTCTATTACTCTGGTCTGACATACTACACCATATCTTTTTACTTCTCCCCTTACATGTTTATGAGGAAATCGACCTAAAAGGAGGACTACTTGCCGACTTGTGGTCCACACTATATCCCTAGGCAGGGATCATTCCACCAAAGCCTGAAAGTTGGAGCTGCACCTAAGCTCCCAAAAAGTGTGAGTGTATTACTTTTATCATTTTTCTCCAATTGTAGTTTACATACTACACTATTAGTTCTTCTTTTTATTATTCCACATATTTCCGAGGACATACTTCCACTCTTCTGTTTCTTCTGTTTTTGTTGCAATGCAGTTAATTAGACTATACCTCAGTTAAAAGGTTCATTTTATTTTTTTATTTATTTTTTTTAAATTGACATCCAGTGAATTTCATCCAATTTCAAACCCTACAGTTAGCTTGAACTACCCCAAATTTGTTGGCTAAATTTGTAGTTCCTAAATTTCTTTTTAGTAAGTGACCCCCCATAGCCTCTGCCCTTAAATAAACAGAGATTGCTATCAGCCCTATACTCTTGATTTAATATCTTCCTATTTTTAAATGCTCTATATTTTATTTTACTTTGCTATTGAAAGCGTCAAAGTGTCTCAATATCTTTCTCTTCCTCGCCTGTGGTTACTGTATTTAGAATTATCTTTCTGTCTGACAATGAACAGGTTACACCGATAACTCAAACAACATATTTTTTTGCTTCTTTTCTTTTTCTTAAATTGCGAGTGCATTTTTCTCTTTGTTTTGTTCTGCCTGTGTTTAGTTATTGGCAGAGTAAGTATTCATATGTAGTCTAAACTGCACAGTGGGATATGGAAACACAAACTGAAACACCACCCACACAATCTGATCGCATGAGCCCTGCTGTGCTGTACCCACACCAAACCCACTGGGCTCAGTCATATGTCTCCGTGCTTAAGTTTGCTAAAATGTTATTGTTCACAGCTAGAAAACACAATCCTGGT